>JARKHS020026925.1:0-52056 GCA_030143305.2 Amblyomma americanum
TAGGGCTGTTCATCACTGCCGCAGAGACAGCAGGAACCATAATGTGCCGGAAGTGGCGAGAGTGTGTTGGGGACGCGTCCTGGCAGCCCACGGGCTGGGCACGTGATCGACCTCACAGTGATTCAACGCAGCTGCCCATTCGATCCCTTCACAATGGTCTTCCTTTGACATTTTGGTCGGGAGAGGTCGCACGTTCAGGGCGAGTCTCCAAATCTCGGGGACACGTGCGCGCTCATCCACGAGTGTTGTGTGATGGCGAATGTGCAGTCGGGCTAGTAGGCGGCGACCCGATGGCATTTTCGAGAGTCTAGTGTATTGGTTCGTCAAGTGGGCTTCCCGAACCTCGGCGAATGTGTTAATTATCCCCAGGCCCATGAGGCATTGGTTAGACGCGTTTGCCTGGAGGTTCAGGGCACACTTGTACATTTTTCTGAGGACTACCACGAGGGCATTTCCGTCAGATTTCCGAAGGTGAAAGTAGGGGGTCGAGTAGAGGACTCTACTGGTTACGAAGGCATGCGCCAGCCGCAAGGCGTCTTTGCATCGTAGCCCCCCGCGTTTGTTAGAAACCCGGCGGACCATTCGGCCTACCTGAGTTCCTACCTTGCGCAGTCTGGCTAGTGTTGTTGCAGCTCGTCTATGTTTGTGGATGAAAAGACCAAGTACTATGATCTCGTCGTGTTCGGGTATGGGGCCGTTAGGCAGGGATAGTTCCAGTTTTGTATCGCACTTTGGTGATGGGCGAATGTGCACAAATTCAGACTTAGCCGGGGAGCACTGAAGGCCGCAATGGCGAGCGTAGGCATCTACGATCGCTGCCGCTTGCTGCAGGTGGGTTTCTGTGTTCATTATGAAAAAACCTGGCGCTATCAAACGACGACACAGAGGGGACACAGCGCTACTCGCAACTACAAGAAATTTCTATGTCACCGACTGTGCCGTGTTTGGCCCAGATGGTTATGTCGTCAGCATACAGCGCATGCTGAATGCCTTCGACTTTCGCCAGCTGGGCCGGGAGATTCATCATGGCGAGATTGAAAAGGAGCGGAGAAAGAACCGCGCCCGGCGGGGTTCCTCGCGTTCCTAGCTGGTAAGGGCCGTTTTCTTCGTCTTGTATCCTGATGACGGATTGGCGCTCAGATAGGAATTGTTTGACGTACTGAAAGGTTCTGCGACCGCAGTTGGTCTGGGAAAGATGTTGTAAGATGCTTTCGTGTTTGACATTGTCGAAGGCGCCCTTTAAGTCTAAGGCGAGTACTACCTTGTCGCTTAGGGGGTATTCGACGGGGTTGAGAATTTCTCGATCGAGTTGTAGCAGAATGTCCTGCGCGTATCGGTGCGGGCGAAAACCGTACATGGTGTCAGCGAATGCGTTGTGGTCTTCCAAAAACTTGGACAGTCTATCTCGCACCATCGTTTCCATAAGCTTTCCCGCACAAGACGTAAGGGAGATGGGGCGGAGGTTGTCCGTGTTTATGGCTTTGCCGGGTTTGGGAATGAAAGAGACCAGAGCGGTCTTCCATTCGATTGGGAGGGGTTCCTCGCCTAGCCACAGAGAATTGATGTACGCGAGGAGGTCTTCGTAGGCGGGGTCGGGGAGGTTGGCAAGAAGTTTCACGGTAATTTTGTCCCTTCCCGGCGCCGTTATTCGCTTCATTTTACCCAGTGCCGCCTTCAGGTCGTACAGTTGGAACGGTCGATCCAACTCCGCGTTCTCGGAACCTGCGTAAAAGTACGCGGGCCCTCGGGGGTCCTGTTGAGTGCAAAGGTATTGGTCTCGTAGTTGTTCTGCCAATTGAGAAGTATCTCCATCGAAGCTGTGGATAGCCCGTTGGAGATGCTTTTGCGTCTCTGCACGAGTCTGTGTTGGGTCGATTAGGGCGCGAAAAAGACGCCACGTACTTCGGTTTGACATTTGCCTAGCTGCCGTGTTACAGCGGTCTACCCAGTTCGAGTCGGCGAGTTGGGCCGCGTACTCTGCCGCTCGCTGGGTGAGCTCGGTGATCCGGGCTTTAAGTTTCCTGTTGTGTTTCTGTCGGCGCCATCTGCGGACCAGGCTATGCCGCGCCTCCCAGAGGTGCAGGAGGTGGTTATCCACCTCCGGCGTGGCCTCCGAGAGTTGAATTTCTTTCTGCGTCGAACGAAGGTGTGTAACCACTTCCTGAGTCCACGCGTGGTATCCTCGTTAGCGAATGGGGGTCGGGTTTGTGTAAGATTGCCGGAACTCATTCCAGTCGGGGAGTCGGGCTTGCGCGTGGGGTCTTGCCAACGGTTTAGTCCTAACGGTGACTTGGATGAAGCAGTGGTCGCTGCCGAGGGTTTCCTCGGTGTTTGTCCACTAAGCATGTCTGATGTTCTTGGTGAAGGTAAGATCCGGACACGTGTCACGGGTCACGGAGTTACCCACTCGCGTTGGGTATGCACGGTCTGTGTGGAGAGTTAGGACTAGCGTGGACGCGAGGTCCGCCAGCTTGCGTCCTCGCTTCTCTTCGCGCACGTATGCCCAAAGCAAGCTGGGGGCGTTAAAGTCGCCCAGTATTACTAGGGGGCCCCTGCCTGCTGTTTTTAGGGCACGACTAAAGAGCGTCGCGACAGTGGCATTTTTGAGCTTTGGGGGGCAGTAAACGTTGAGTATGGGGAGTGGTGCGTTTCTTTTCCTGAGCGGAAGGAGGGTCACCATCACGTACGAGAAATCGGTTTGGAGGTCGAGGTCGACTAAATTGGCCGTGTAACTTTTATGCACGCAGATGCAGGAAGAGGGGTCCTGCTGGAAGGTGATATAATTTGCAAGAGTGGCGCCACTCCCTGGCTCCTGGAGGGGCAACCACTGCCGGTAGAGAATCGAGGGTTGATAGGAAAAGTCTGAGGTCCGCCCGCTTAGCACGGAAGCGGAACCCGCGGCAGTTCCATTGGGAAATTTGGACAGGGGAGACCGAATTGGGTTTGGGGGTTGTTTAGTCTTAGGGTTGTTGCAAGCCATGATTGTTGCTTATTTTATCCCGGGGCCAGTGCTGTCGGAGGTTTGAGTGTCCTCCGAGCCGGTGAGCGAACAGCTATCGTCCTCGTCTTCTGAAATAATGGTTTTGGTAGTAGTTTTGGTAGTAGTTTCGAGGCGATTTGTCGAGTAATCATCCCGGGGACCGTCTGAGCAAACTGGGTGATTTGCTGGGCGATCATCTCGGGTATTTGAGCAAATTGTTGGGTAACTTGCTCTTGAAAAGTGTAGCAGGCTTGGACGAGCTTTGATATTTTATTCTCGATAGCGGTGGATCGTGCCTCGAAACGTGCTTCGATGGCGGTAAATCGTGCCTCGAAACGTGCTTCGAGACGGGCTTCGAGTGAGGTTTCTGCTTTTTGGGTCGCCTTAGGCGCCGCGGGCTCACTCTCCATAACCTCGACCGCAGGCGGAACTGAGGGAAGAGGAGGGGGAGTCTGATTCATTTTGGACTCTAGTTCGGTGATTTTCTTTAACAGTAGGGCATTTTGGTTCAGCAGCTTCTCATTTTGGGCCCTGAGTGCTGCCATTTCTTGGTTTTGCCCGACACTTTGTGTCTTAAGGAGGGGAGTGGAAGGAGAGGGGGAGGGAGAAGCAGCCCCGCTCGAACCGCTCACCTGGTGTCCGTTTTTGACGACGTTGGCCCAGGCCCTGGGGGCTCCGTCTTGCGTCTGCGTTGTTTGCCGTTTCTTCTCCGGGCCGTTGTGTGGTTTAGGTGGCCCCTCCGGTGGTTGTTTCCCATCGGTGGTGAGTTGCGGCTGTTTCTTGGTATTGGAGGTTACCTGGCTGGACTCTTCACCTCCTCCTCCGGGAGGGCCCGAGGTGGCGGCTTTCCTCTTGGGCGCCTTCTTGTTGCTCTTTGCCCCCATGAGGGCAGCCATTTTTGGTGTGCGGTATTTTGCCGCACATTCGCGAGAGTTGGTGACGTGGGCGCCACCGCACACGGAGCATCGCGGATTGCATTCATGAGGGGCCCGCACCCCCTCCACTAAAGGGACTGGGGTTCCACAGGTTCCGCAGATGTCCGGTCGCAGGTTTGGACACGTGTCCGATCGATGCCCAATGATTCCACACTTGTCGCAGGCAGGGATCGTCTTGTAATAGTTTCGCACAGGTGTAAGGACGCCTTCGTAGTGCAAGTATCGGGGCTTCTCCTTCCCTTCGAAAGTGATGCGTGCTTTGCTTGACTTGCCGAATTTTCGGATTTCTTTGATGGTACCGGTGCGCCATTGTACCTTACGTTGGAGGGTTTCGGAGGTGTCCTCGTTGAGGACCGTGATTACTCCGTGGCAGATGTCTTCGGATTCCTTTTTTAGGTACCCGTAAAGTGGGACTGATCCATTGCTGGTTTCTAATACAAACTCCCCGATCAGTCGGCTCGCCGCCTTGACATTCGAGGTGTACACGACAATGATGTTTTGGTCTCTCGAGGGTATGATGGTGCTGGCTTGGGCCAGTTCCGGTCCGAGGTGTGCCGAAAAAGAAGTGCCGTAGCCTTCCTTCATCAAAGCCTCGTGAAGAGAGAAATGCGTTCTTGGTTTGATGATGGTGACGAAGTCTTCGGGTGTAGGCTTGCACATTGGTCGTGGTTTCCACTTTGTTAGGATCTTGCCCTTGCTTCCCTTGGTGCGCGTCGCGGGAGCGTCCGTGGTTTTGTTCGGCAGGTTGGCTCCGGTAGTGGCGTCGGGAGCTGCCGACTTCTGCGTTTTAAGCTGAGTGCGACGTGCAATCAATCGGGTTAGGTCTGGATGAATGGAATCAGGGGGCGTATTCGGATTTACGTCATCGGTGACGGGGATCGAAGTCCACGCCACCGTCTCAGGATCGTAGCCACGCGATTGGGGCACTTGGGTTGTCATATTGACCTCGGAGAGTCGGTCCCGCCCGAGGGTAGGCTTCGTCGCTAGGCTTAGCGACGGCGCCCACGTGGTCGGGCGAAAAACGGCCGTAAAAATTGGTGAAGTGGACCCACCTGGCTGAGAGTGGTGTCAGGTTGTGCCGCTTGGAGTAGGATGCTTTGGGCCCCGGCCCTGGCCGAAAATCGGCGGAGCCGATACCGCACACATCTGCTCAGTCGCGTGACAGCAGCGCCCCCCCCCCCCCCCCCCTAGAGCTCGCGAAGCAGATAAATGAGCTCGCGAGGCAGAAAAGCGAGAGGCTAGAATAACTCGCGAGGCAGAAGAATAGGAGAAAAGAAGGATAAAACGGGAGAAGGAGTTTCTTTTGTGGAAACAGGCGCATGTCGCGGGAGAATATGAGGAGTTCACGGATCAGCGTTCCTTAGCGGGTACAGAATCTCCTACACCGGCTACAGTTTGTCCAAGAAAGCTGATGGCTCCTTTTGATGACAAGAGAGATGATTTGGATGCATATCTTCAACGATTCGAGCGGATAGCTTTGGGGCAAGGCTGTGAGCGCAGTGAATGGGCCACGGCATTGAGCATGTGTTTAGTTGGAGAGGCGATAAATGAAGGATGCGCGCTGCTGATTCCATGCACTACGAGAAAGTCAAAAAGGCACTCTTCCAAAGATTCAGGCGTACGGCAGAGGGTTTTCGTGAGAGATTTCGCACCGCGAAACCTGGGGATTCTGAAACCGCTAAGCAGTTTTCCTGCAGGCTGACCTATTATTTCAATAGGTGGCTTGATATGTCAAACACAGAAAAGAGTATTGAAGGGCTGCGTGACTAGATGGTCACAGAGCAATTTTTAGCATGTTTCACCTCAAAGCTACCGCTATTCCTGACAGAAAAAAAGTTGTGTTCATTGGAAAAGTTCGCTGGCACTGCAGACCAATCCCTCGAGGCTCAAGAGCTAAGAAATTTGAGTAAGGCAAAGGAGGAAACCCAAAAGATATTAGAGACAGATGCGGCAAAACCAAGAGCATATGACGGTGCATCTAAGGCGCCAGTAAGGTGTTTTCTCTGCGGCAAGGTGGGACACCTTGCCGCTGACTGTCGGACTAGTAGCGTTGCCCAAAAGACACAGGTTGTGTGTCAAGGTTGTAAGAGGAGGGGTCATACTCTGGATGAGTGCCGATACCGAACGCAGGACCGAGCTGCATGCGTTGTCGACTCTCGGGCAGAATTTGTCACACCTCCTGAATTTCCACAGCTGAAAGAAGAGCAAACGCCGCTGGGAAATAAGGCGGTGAGTGGAACACCCAAGTCGAAAGCAGCAATGCCGGTGGTGGTTGCCGAGATGCCCACGTGCAGTCGGAAGAAAACTGTAGTATGGGATAAGGTGCTAATAAACCCCAATTTCAATGAAGACCGAAGATCACAGATAAAGGCGATACTCCGAAGCAAACGGGATGGGTTTTCAGATGCGCCGGGTAAAACGGATGTCATATGTTGCTAACTAGATCTCTCTACAGGTAGACCAATCAACGCGAGGCAATACCCACTACCTTTAGTAGTTCAAGAATCAATTGAGAATGAGGCGCGGGACATGTTGGAGCTTGGTGTGATTGAGAGGTCGTGGTCAGCATACAATGCACATCTCGTTGTTGTAAAAAAACGTGATGGTACTAACCGACCGTTTGTAGATAGATCTCTGGAATGTACCTTGTTGTGGTGCCCCCCACGCCAAAAACACCGGCATCAACTCCACGGGCGCGTGGACCGGGAGCTTGTACGACGCAGCCAGCGACGCCGTCAGCGACGCCAACCCAAGCACGCCGAACGTCGCCTCGACGCCGGCTACGGGATCCATACAACGCCGCAGCCACACCGAACCAACCGAGAGCACGAACGCCGACCGCTAGCAGTAGAACGATTGTAGTAGACGCTGGTAGCATTGTTCCCAGGTACTGTGTATTTATAGTCTGTGTTTCGTGTTGTTTGTTAGTTAGTTCTGTGTGCTAATGTGTGTGTCACGTAGGGTGGATTAAATTTGCGTCTGTGTGGGTGCACCTGTCGCCTAGTATATTCTTTCGGTCCGAGTGTTCTCCGGGGAGATCCGTGACACCGATACAGACTGATACAACTGAGCTCTTAGCTGGTCGCCATTGATATAGAAACGCTAGCTGTTTTTCTGATAGTGGCTGTGATGCCACGCTCACACCTGTTGCCTACGCGTGCAATATCAATGGCCTCGACACTCTCCCTAACCTGCTTGTCTTTGCGTCGATGGATAATTTGCCTACGTTGAAACAAGGGCACGCATGGCTTTCGACGGCCCTTTTACCCAGATATGGTCCCGCAAAGACGACAGTGCAGGCTTAGGTTTTCTGTCTGCTCTGATTAAAATTATAGTTATGTTCCTTTAACCTGCAGTTTGCGTCTTTGCCTTTCTATCCTATACACTCATGGCCACATGAAACAGTACGCAGTAACAACACACTCTGTGCAAGTGACAAAACGTTTCTCAGGGTCAATTTCGCCTACTTTTTTCTCTTGGCTAAGCGCACAGATCTGTCTTTTTACAGAGAATATACAATTTGATGGGCGCCGAAAACACTTGAACACCCGCTCGTTTCCTAATTTTCTTTAGGTGTAGGGCTTTTCTAGTACGAGATTCATACCCGCAACAGCTGCAGTTGCCATGAAATTTGAGTCTCAGAGCTAAGAACTTAATAGAGTTCTTGTGATGAAGTTCATGCGTTAGAATTAATGGGGTTAAATGCTGTTTAAAGGTGTCAGGCATACTATCGCGCAAGTATAAACATTTGCCTTATTTTTGTCAATCAGGATCAAAATATCATCCGCAAATCTAAAAATTTCTACAACCTTGAAACATCTTAAGCTTTTTTCCAGGATCCTATCATGCTTTGCAAGGCAGAGGTTGTTGTGGACAGGGACAATACAGGATCCAATGCAAATTCGACGCTTTTGCAGGTAAAATCTCTTGTCCAATGTAGCGAGTGTTGAGCCCAAGTATAGATCCAAAAATTATAAATAGCCACTCACACTCACTCCAGAACTGTTCTGGAAGGAAACAGCTTCAAGCATATCAACAGCCTGTTCAAGACACAATAGCAGTTAATCTTGGGCCAGGAAATAAAGGATATATTTGATATCTATTCAGAAGTCTAACACATTTGAATTATTATTCTGGCGCAGATAACCAACAACCAGTGCAGAATTCTTAACAAGATAGGGGTCATCAATTTCAAGCAGCACTAATTGCTCCTAGGTCTCTCCGAAATTATTGCTTTAGCAGAAAAGAACATGTCTATGTAAAGTTTATTTATCTTGGATTTGCTTGGCGAGGTTCTGCAACCCTAGCCGTTTGCAAAACGTTTTTGCCATTACCTTAGCTTTCTACAGACATCTTTGGTCCTTTTTAAGTAAATTGAAATGAATAGGTTCTGAAGCTTTCTTCCGAAACAGGCCATGAGGTAAAACGGCAACTCCCCCCCCCCCCCCCCCCCTTATCAGCTGTGAAAGCACGGAGGCGGTTGTCGAGAAGGAATTCTGACACTTGTTTTAACGACATGTCCGCTTTGGTCGCACTGGACGTTCGAGCACGACCCAGCCTCGGGATACGCAGCTGTTCATCTCACTTTTCGGCGCCAGGCTTGTGACTTGTTGGAACATCCCTAGCAGCTGGGGGACATTTTTCCTTGGTGCAACCGCACACTTTGGCCCAAGCTGGAAGATACGAAACAGGTCCTCACGAATATGGCCCTGCCCACAGTGTATACGAGGCTGTAGGCGCTCACATTTTTCATGAGCTGACGTGTTCAGAGCCGAGGTAGCAAAAACTGCTGAGTCCCTCCGCCGTCTGGTCGAGTGTTCCGCGCAACTCCTGCAACGTTCGTACAGCCTTCGAAGGGGGTGCTGTCCAGGTCACTTGAACGAACAGGTATTGCCTGAATAGCCGGGCCTGCCTTCGCCACTCTTACCGTAGTACTTGTAGACCCTAATCGTATGCCCGACAGAAGGGCTGATGACTCCAAAGTTCATCCGAAGTACTGGTGACAAAAACTTGGCACATCAACAGAAGGAAAGTGTTCAAGCCCGGCAGGTCGCACTGGCAGTCCAGGAAGCAAGAGCATTTGTATGAAGAGAACATAAAACGGAGCCCGAAGAACTAGAAATAAATTCTATAAGTGATGCTTTTTGGGCGAGTTGGTGATTCATGATGGTAAGAACAGCAGAAAGAAGGAACACACGACGATACAAGCGGTGACTATCAACTTCTTATTGCTTGCTGTTGCCACGTATAAATACATACATTACCGCCATGGAAAGGAGCTATCAGGTCAGCTGATCCAGCTGAGCTCTTCGCTGGTTGCCATAGATTTAGGAACGCGAACTCTTTTTCGTTATAGTGCAAGTGATGTCACGCTCAGGTGCCTGCTGCCTGCACGTGCAATATTTATGGCCTCGATACTCTCCTTAACCTGGTTGTCTTCGCGGCAGTTGATAATTTTAATACGTTCAAACAAGAGCACGCATGGCTTTAAACGGCCCAGTTGCCCAGATTCAGTCTCGCATTGATGATTTTGCAGGCTTAGGTGCCCCTGTTTACTCTCATTAACATCGTAGTTATGTTTATGCTTTAACGCCCCAAAGCGACTCACGCTATGAGGGACGCCGTAGTAAAGGGCTCCGGAAACTTCGACCACCTATGGTTCTTTAACAGGCACTGACATCGCACAGTGCACGGCCAATAGAGTTTCGCCTCCATCGAAATTCGACCGCCGCGGGCGGTATCAAACGCGCGCCTTTCGGATCAGCAGCCGAGCGCCGTAACCACGAAGCCACAGCGGCGGACATTGTAGTTATGTTGCTTTAACCTGCTGTTTACGCATCTGCCTCTCTGCCTATTATACTCAAGGCCACAAGACAACGGTACGCGGTAAACAACACACTCATCACAAGTGACAAAACGTTTCTTGTGGTCAATTGTGCACACTTTATTCTTTTCGTTAGCGCACGGATTTGTCTTTTTGCAGAGCACAGACAATTTTATGGCACCGAAAACACCACTTCAACGCCTGCTCGTTTGCCAATTTTGTTTACGTTGTCTATGCTCTGTCTATGCAAATTATCTATGCTCTGCAAAAAGACAAATCTGTGCGGTAGCTCACTTAACAAAACACGTTGTGGGGCTAGTTGGTGAAGCATAATTTCTTCAAGTTCTTTATAGCGCTACAAAAAAACAAGGACACAGGAAGAAGATCAGCGCCCGTCCTGTGTACTTCTTCCTGTGTCTTTGTTTTTTTGTAGCGCTATAAAGAACTTGGGGAAACTGTGCGGTAGCGTCGAGAAAAATGTCTGCAAAATTGACCAAGAGAATCTTTTTGTTTCTTGTGCGGAGTGCGTTGTTCACTGCCTACCGTTTTCTTGTGCCCATGAGTGTATAGGGCAGAAAGGCAAATACGCAAACTGCAGGTTAAAGGAACATAACTACTATTTTAATCGGAGCAGACAGAAAACCTAAGCCTGCACTATCGTCTTTCCGTGGCCATAGGGTACTGGGTAATAGGGTCGTCCAAAGCCATGCGTGCCCTTGTTTGGACGTAGTCAAATTATCAGTCGACACAAAGAAAAGCAGGTTAGGGAAAGTGTCGAGGCCATGAATATTGCACGTGTAGGCAACAGGTGTGAGCGTAGCACAACAGGCACTATCAGAAAAAGAGCTCGCGTTTCTATATCAATGGCGACCAGCTAAGAGCTCAGTTTTATTAGTCTGTATCAGTTGAACTGTTTGCTGCTTTCCTGTTTCGGTATTCATACGTTACAACGGCAATCAATAAACAGTTGACACTGAGCGCTCGTGTCGTCGTGTGTTCCTTATTTTTTCGCGTCCAGTTACGTGCTGCTCTTACCAACATGAACCACCTCCAACTCGGCCAACAAGCATCACTTCTTGGAGTTTAATTACCTGAGTTAAGAAATTTCTTCGTGGTTTCTGGAATCTTTAGCTTATTTGGCATATCGCATTGTGTTTGAAAGGGTTTGAAAGGATCTGTCCACACGGATCTCATTGCGCTCTCATTCCTTGGAACTCGAGATCTGTCGGCGAAGCTCTTTTTTTAGCTTTAATATGGACCGAAGCCATGGTGACGTTGAAACGATTACTTCCACTAGCAGCCTAGAGAGATGTTTTGTTTTTAGATGACGGTCTTCATTCGAGCTGGTTTGCGAGAATTTTACTGCATACGAATAAAGTTTAGACATTTTATGATGCGTTTCATTTTTTACTGCAATATTTGTGAGGTTGCTTGTGCTTTTTTGTCTATGCTAATAGGTGCAAGCTCCATGCGCTTGAGACCGCCAAATAGATATAGCCTAATCGTTGTGTTTAATGGACGTTTGAATTTGAAAATTCTTTTTTAAAAGCTAAACTGAAATAAAGCAATGAATAATTGGCTGAATGTTTTATTAGGCAAAACACAACTTGCTACAATCTATTATTTAGATGTTACCTTTATTTAACAGTATCATGTAACAGAGTTTGCTGAAAGCGGCGGTCAGAAAGAGCCCCGCGATGTGGTCGTGCTATGAGCGAAGCAGATGCAACGCGCGTCTGCACACAGGAGAATCTTACCGTGTTGCCACGTTTTATTTGATGAAGGTGCCTTGAATGAGCGGATAAGAGTGAGGCATGGCCACGCTCTCTTGAGGATCCTGCAGGTGGATTTAAGAAAGTCATCTCCCAGCGCATCTTGCGACTGCGGCATGCATCGGGGGAAACTTTGCCGCTGACGGCGGTGATGACCCCTTTGACTAGAGTGTGGAGAGTGCCTGACGTTTTAAATATTGGTAAAGTCAACAGCATATACTTTGCAAACTCCTCAGCATGATAACCAAAATTATCTATATTGTTGGCAACCACAGCAAATTTAAACACGGATGAGGGGTGTTGTTCCTACCACAGCGGTGAGCCTGTCTTCTCGTCCCTTCAGTCACCCAGTGTATAGAAACGCAATATATACGTCGCTTATCTGTCAAACAATGAACGTAGGAAGAATGAAGACTGGCGGCACCAATTGCACTGGCATCGTCTCTTCCTAATTGTACTCTGTTCTTTTTTTTTTCAGTGGACTACGCCTGAGCGATCACCTCCGGCCCACGGTTTGACTCCCAGCAACCTGAAAATATGTGGCACACTGTTTTCTAAAGCGAGAGCTTTACTGTCCGCGAACTTACGATTTCACTGTGGGGGTGCTCCGAGGAGACACAGAGACAGACCTCGAGCCGTTGCCTAGCAACCGCCGCAACTGGGCGGACGCCGCGCGCTCGCCGCGCCATCTGGCATGACCTCACACCGCGCTCTTCGCCTCGGAGCCGCCCTTACCCTTAACCGCCCTTAACCGCTAACCAACAGTATTCGGTGGCGGCATCTATGGGAGCCACTGAAACCCCCGCACACTCTCTGAACAATGAATGAAAGCCTTTGTCGAGGCTGGCAATAGAACAATGGCCTTTGGCGTTTGAGGCGGAGACGCTACCATTCCACCACGACGGCTCAAATTTTAATCATGAATAAAGGCGCATCTAGTGAAAGCACGGGTTTCATATATTAACTTCTGATCCAGAAGTCGCCGCGCTTTCGCTACGTATATCTGGCCTAACAGAGCTAGGCGATCAGCAATTTTATTATCGTGTATCGTTGAAATACACGATACACTTAGAATGTATTTCAACACCGATATTCCTGTAAATTGATTTTTGGCAAGCGATAGCTGATGCCGATACACACAATGTACCGAACGGTAGTAACGAAGACACATGTATCTTCGACACTGCCCCTGCCTGCTGAGCTGACACGTGGCGTCAGGGGCGGGATGCCACGAACTGATCCGGTTCGCAATTTCCTCCTCACACTCCTTCGCTTCATGTTTGTGTGGCCTTTATTGATTCGCAGCTAGCAGGGAAATGACGCCAGGAAATTGGAGATTACGAAGGTGTAACGTTTAGTCCCCGTTGTTTCAAACCCAACCTTCCGTATCTCTTGTTTTCGCCAGGTGTGAACAGCACTGGAGGGATAGTTTACTGTGTGAGATTGTTGCCTGTGTTCCGCTCGATGAAGGCTTCGTTGTTGTTGGCTTCCGTGACACATATGGTGAGTACGACGCTTGTGCTGGGTAGGTCGCGCAGGTATTCATCCAGGACGCTCGGGGCAACGTGGTGCTCCACGTTGTCACCGAAGGGATGGCTTTGTACGTCGAAAGCGTGACGAGCTTGGATCGAAGGTCGCTGGTCGCCTAATCCTCATTAAGGAAATACGTGTCCTGTTCGCGTCGCGTGAATATTGCTGTAGTACTGCGAAGGTCGCGGAATGCAATGTCCGCTGACGGTCACTCGCGCTGTGCATCGTCCTGACGATGTAACAAGGTAGCCTCCTGCGGTGCGGATTTGTGTACCGTCCGAAGCGGTGGTGACTTTCCTAAGCTGCGTAGTAAAAATTGCTTTCATCGTTGAATAATCGGCTCATATGTCGACTAAAGCACTAACTTCACGACCGTCGATAGCCACTTTCAGGATGGGTGCCCTCGCTCTTGGGTTGCACATCGTCCTCGGCGTCGGATCACGGCTGCGTCGCGTTTGTGAGTCATAGCTAGGGCGTGTCTTTGGGGTTTTTCTGTGTGGCTTCGTCATTCTGAAACTGCGCCACGTTGTAGTCAAGCACATGTTTGTATGCGTCGTCGGCATAGTGAGTGCGGAGTCTTCCTAACTTCCGCCTCGCACCAATTCCACGCAACATGTCCGCACACGCACACACAAGCCACCACCATGCCTACGCACACAACTACGAGCCACCTTTGGACACTTTGGCGGTGGTATACACAGACGCCTGCCTCACGGAAACCGCGGGCTCCACAGCAGCCATCTTCCTCGGCCCTTCCTCCTTTACGACCAGCATTCACGCAACCGGTCCATACACCTACCCACCCTCCACTCTCGCCCTAGAAATACACGGGATCGCCAATGTCATCGCACACTTCATCAGCCTGAATTAAAAGACTAGCGCATATAACAAAGACACAGACATAGAAGTAGACAGGACGAGCGCTAAACATCAACTGAGTTGTTTACTGAATATAAAGGAACATATAAGCAATTCGGTGGTGCATACGCACACTGGGTTAACAATACATAGACAATCTAATCAAGGTGTGGCAAACTGTTCTTTAGGTACATTTTTTCTTTTTTGGTCAAGGTAAGTGAACTAGTGCTTACACAGTTATCACCTTCTCTGTCAATGTGATAGGCCTCACAAATCTCACGACCTAACTTTGTGCCTCCCCTACCAAGCACACACGTGGCACCAAACGCCGGCACGCACCCGCACCGCTTACAATGCTTGGCCAAATGACCGCCCCCCGCCAATGAATCTACCAGCGTGCTGTGCTCTCGTAGCCGCTCGTTCAGGCACCGTCCAGACTGCCCCACGTAGCATCTACAGCAGGAGAGGGGTATGCGGTATACGATGCCAGCAGTGCAAGGCACAAACTTGCATTCGTGTTTTGTGGTGCAGACCGGTTTCCTTTATTCGTTGACCGCTTTGCACATGCGCACCAGCTTTTCGGGGGCAGTGAACATCACGTCCACACCGCACCTCTCTCCAACTTTCTTCAGCCGGTGCGATAACTGGTGCACGTACGGTATAGCGGTACGCCTCAGCCTCCTGCAGCTAGTTTCCGCTGCCACGCCAGGGCGGCCACCTGCCCTGATTTCTTTCAGGAGGCACTGCGCTACAGCCGTCACGGTATCCATAGGAAAACCGGCGTTCTGCAACCGGTGCACTTGCGTCTGCAAACTGATCTCAATTTTATGCTGGCAAGACTTCTCGAGAGAACCACGCAGGCAATTTTTTGCAATGCCCCGTTTTACCAATTTCGAATGAGCCGAATTGTACGCTAAAATTTCCTTTTTTGTGCGTGGCTGGTACGACCAGCAGATGTGCCCCGTGCCAAAGAACAAACAAATCTCGAGGAATTGGAGACACCCGTTGATCGGAACTTCATGCGTGAATCTCAGCTTGACAGAACATTCACCGAAAATATCTAAAACACTTTTTACAACCTGTGGTTTGTCACTCTCGTTCTCAACATTCACAAACACAATAAAATCATCCACATATCTAAAACACCTCACTACACCTTTTTCCCTTTTCATGCACGCTGCAACGCGTTTGTCAAATTGACCTAAAAATATTTCGCTAAGTATTGGAGCTATGCATGAGCCTATGCAAATACCGTCTTTCTGCACGAACAACTTGTCGTTAAAACAAATAAAGGTGGATGAGAGGTAACACTTAACTAACGCTACAAAGTCATTTACAGAAACCCCGCTGCTATTTTGGAACTTAACAGCCCCCCAGCTTTCAATTCGCTCTTTTACTGCGTCTAATAACTCTATTTGGGAAATGGAATAAAAGAGCTCCTCCATAGCTCCAAATAGCTCCAATACTTAGCGAAATATTTTTAGGTCAATTTGACAAACGCGTTGCAGCGTGCATGAAAAGGGAAAAAGGTGTAGTGAGGTGTTTTAGATATGTGGATGATTTTATTGTGTTTGTGAATGTTGAGAACGAGAGTGACAAACCACAGGTTGTAAAAAGTGTTTTAGATATTTTCGGTGAATGTTCTGTCAAGCTGAGATTCACGCATGAAGTTCCGATCAACGGGTGTCTCCAATTCCTCGAGATTTGTTTGTTCTTTGGCACGGGGCACATCTGCTGGTCGTACCAGCCACGCACAAAAAAGGAAATTTTAGCGTACAATTCGGCTCATTCGAAATTGGTAAAACGGGGCATTGCAAAAAATTGCCTGCGTGGTTCTCTCGAGAAGTCTTGCCAGCATAAAATTGAGATCAGTTTGCAGACGCAAGTGCACCGGTTGCAGAACGCCGGTTTTCCTATGGATACCGTGACGGCTGTAGCGCAGTGCCTCCTGAAAGAAATCAGGGCAGGTGGCCGCCCTGGCGTGGCAGCGGAAACTAGCTGCAGGAGGCTGAGGCGTACCGCTATACCGTACGTGCACCAGTTATCGCACCGGCTGAAGAACGTTGGAGAGAGGTGCGGTGTGGACGTGATGTTCACTGCCCCCGAAAAGCTGGTGCGCATGTGCAAAGCGGTCAACGAAGAAAGGAAACCGGTCTGCACCACAAAACACGAATGCAAGTTTGTGCCTTGCACTGCTGGCATCGTATACCGCATACCCCTCTCCTGCGGTAGATGCTACGTGGGGCAGTCTGGACGGTGCCTGAACGAGCGGCTACGAGAGCACAGCACGCTGGTAGATTCATTGGCGGGGGGCGGTCATTTGGCCAAGCATTGTAAGCGGTGCGGGTGCGTGCCGGCGTTTGGTGCCACGTGTGTGCTTGGTAGGGGAGGCACAAAGTTAGGTCGTGAGATTTGTGAGGCCTATCACATTGACAGAGAAGGTGATAACTGTGTAAGCACTAGTTCACTTACCTTGACCAAAAAAGAAAAAATGTACCTAAAGAACAGTTTGCCACACCTTGATTAGATTGTCTATGTGTTGTTAACCCAGTGTGCGCATGCACTACCGAATTGCTTATATGTTCTTTATGTTCAGTAAACAACTCAGTTGATGTTTAGCGCTCGTCCTGTCTACTTCTATGTCTGTGTCTTTGTTATATGCGCTAGTCTTTTAATTCATGATGAAACACCAACTAGCCCAGCTTTCCGCCTTGATTTCATCAGCCTACCCCCCGCACGCGCATACGCTGTCTATAGACTCGCAGGCAGCTTTGCCTGCTTTTCAGGAAAGAGCCCTCCTCTTCCCTGCCCAGTCGGCCTTAGATGCCGCACTCACAGCACTGAGGCGACGACAGGTGTTCATTTTCGCTCTCAGCGCAACACGAACGGGACACAAGACGAAGGACTAGCACAAACAGGCGTCTTGTGTCCCGTTCGTGTTGCGCTGAGAGCGAAAATGAACACTTACCAACTCGCCCAAATTTCCGCCTTCCCGACGACAAGTGACCTTTCGATGAATCCCTAGTCACATGGTCCTTTCCGGCAATGAGCTGCTCACCAGCTTGCCTGCGATACCATACATTGGGCGGCGGGGGTCACAAGAACGAGCCAACCGACGGTACATGCAGTCAGGGCTTACATCGTCGAGGTCACGAATACTACACGCAGCAAAAATTGGATTTAGCTGATTTACCGCTGCCACACGGAACCTTATCGATCTGTGAGGCTCGAATTTTTTGCCTAACACAATTTAACCTACTTCATACACCAGCCAAACTTGATTTGTAGGAGTACCCTTCCACACCTCAGTGCTCAAACTGTCCATACACGCATGCAAAAATAGAACACTGCCTTACACAGAGCCTCTCGGCCTTCCAGTCCCCCACCTATCCTCTCATCCCACCATCACGGTGGCCTATCTGGCTTGCCTCCTTGTCACCTTGGCCCAGGACTTGTTAAACGCCTAACATAAAGGCTGTTTTGATAAACGTGTTACACCACCGCACCCATCATTATGCTGCTGGTCGGTTTATGCTCATCGACATTCCGTCCGCAAGCAACCTGACCTTCACACGTTGTGTTTAGTTCCTTCTAAGGGGACTTGGGGACCTTCCGCGGGTATTTGCTGCACAGCTACGTGCGGCTCGGTGATGCAAACCGTGCAGCTGACGGGGGTGGGGATTGAGGACGTCTGGATACGTACTCTTATTGACGAAAGTAGTGGCCAATCTCTTGCGGCTGTGGACCAGGCCGAGGTCACGATGTTTTACATGGGAAGCCTCGAGGGCCCATTCGTCTCTATGAGCAGTGACGTAGGACGTGCCTGGGTTCGCCGCAGTGGAAGCGAAGGGGCGGCACTGGTCAGGGGTTCTCCAAACGTCGGCCTCACTTACGTGGTCGGCGGAACATTGGCCGCGCGGATGGTTGGCCATGGTCGTGAAGGTGGTTCGTAAGGCGCAGGTCTTGGACTAACGGTACTCTTTGGGTGCCTTGGGCGGCGGCGTAGGGTATGGCGTGAGTGGCTTCATTTGTACTCGTCGTTTGGGGGACGTGTTAGGCCAAGCGAAGTTCTTTACTAACCACCTCCGTAAGCGACGCAACCCGAGGTGACGACGATGACAGCTCCCGGACGACCTCGCGAATGGTGTACTTCTGCGCGCACCAAATGCCAGACCTGCGTCATAAAGGACTACAGTCACCTGAATTGAGCTGCACGTTTTAATCTTTAAAATGATACGTTAGGCATTAGAATACCTGGATTAAAATGCGTTGTTCTCCTATAACCGCTTTATAATTTATAATGGAATACCTTCTCTCACGCCACTTCGCTTTTGGTTTCATAAACCGAGCGATGACTGGGATGTGTAGTTGGTCTTTAGGTGAGCTGAGGCACGAAATATCGGTAATACAAACGTGAAACGTAGTTTTATTTCAGTAGAGCTCTTAAACCAGCCTTTTCCAAGAGATATAATGAAAACAAAAGGCGTATTGGCAGTTGTATTGCCGTTTTGCTCGTGCCTCACGTGACCTGAAGACAAACTAAACGTCACAGCCATCCTTCGGTTGATGAAATCAAACTCAAAAGAGGGTCAAGAAAAAAATCAATTACAAATTATTTTGCAGGCGCAGGCGGATATCATGGTGTGATCCATGTATATTATTGTCTAAGGCATAATTTGAAACACGAAAACACTGAAGCAATAGTTTGGTGTGCAAGTCCATTATATTAAGGGCAGACATGACCGCGGCGAAGCCAACTGTCTGTGTTGCCCCTTCTGAGGTATCTCCCACCCCCTTGCCCTTGAGTTTGCAGGTTTCGGAGGAAAGGCGAACCCTCCGAGCGGGAGGGAAGGAGGATACAGCATTCTGCTCGAAACGTTCCTTGCCGATTTGCGAGGACGACCCGTGGGCGCCTTGGCGACCGACGTACGTTCCGGGCACCCTGCAGCCTGGGGGACCAGCAACTGGGCACTGGCGCCTGCTGCGGAACGGTGGTGAGTGATTGCAAGGACGGCGGCCGGATGCGAGGGGGACGCGGCCGCCTTGCGGACAATTGACAGCGTGCATTTCATAGCGTCTCGCATGAGGAAGTCCTCCAAGAAACCAATGATTTAATCTGCGGGGTGCAAACCTTTGAATATTTGAATGCATATCTATTAGAATGCACCACTACAATAGGAATTCGCGAGACCCGCTCGGAGAAGGTTAACATCCCAAACCTAGGTGCTCCACAAGGGACCGTAATATCTCCGCTGCTCTTTAAAGGTCCACTGAAAAGTGGGCCAGGTTTGTTTGTCACGAGGACATGGCGGGAGTCTGGCGCCAATGGCTCTCGCACATCGGGAGCGGGGATGGCGGAGAACGCCGGCGACGCAAGACGAAGAGTCCGTTTCCGGAGGAAACAGCGAGGGCAGACAGAAAGAGAGAACATGTGGGAAAAGGCAGCTCCGCGGCCGTTGTACCGGCGTTGGCACGAGCCTCCCGAGCTCTCGCCGCCCCGGGGAGGGGGGTGGGGTCCGCAGCCGCGCGTGGAGAGGATTCCTTTTCCAAGCAGCGTACTCCACCACCGTTTCAGATCTCTTGAAGCGCGCTGGAAGGTCTTAGCGTTGTCCAAAAATATTATTCGACATACTCTTCTTCTAGAAATGAACCTTTTGAATGCCGTCAGAAAACATGTCAGTCACTAGCTCTAGGTGCACTGTGCAAGTAATTGCGCAAGTGCAGGTGAGAATGTACGACTTCTGGTTGCCTTTATCGCTGGTGCTCAACGGCCCGGCGAAATCGATGTCTGTCACTTCAAATCGCGGGGCCTGGGTTACCCTGTCGCAAGGTACACGAGCAACTGGCTCAGTGGTCGGATGGCTGTTGAAGTGGTTGCTGCATGTGTGACATTTTTTCATCACATTTTTTACCATCTGCCTTCCTCAAACTGTCCAAAACTGCTGCCTGAGCTCCGTGAGTCTCAAGTGCACCCGCGTGTAAAATGCGGCGTTGGGTGGCTTCTACCAAGAGCACTGTGAAACGATGACCGGCAGGGAGGATTATAGGGTGAGCAGTGCTGTAGGAGAGGCCAGCATTACTCAAACGGCCCCCGACTCTTAGCACTCCGTCCTCATCGCAGTAAGCATTCATATCACGGAAAGGAGAATTGCATGCCAAGTGCGCTGCACGATCGACGCACCGTACATCTTCATGGAATGCCTTTCGTTGTGCCTGATGTATAAGGAAAGTTTGTGCTTGGGCAAACTCTTCTGACGTTAGACCTCTTTCGTGTTTCTGATTAGGCTTCCTTGAATTGTGCAAAAACTGCTTTACCTAAGCCACAACTCGAACAAGTTCGTAGAGGCAGATGTGCCACTGCAGAGGTAAGACAGTTTCCTTTGTTGCTACGCTGTGTACTCTTACTGATTTTCTTTCCTCGTCTGCTGCGGCCGCCTCAATGCCATCTTCGTATCTTAGCCAGACGATGTGTGCTTGAACGATCGAAGCAGGTTGCTTCCACCAAATGGCGTTTGTTTTGAGGGCTTGGAGACTCACCCTTCTTGTCACAACGTCAGCAGGGATATTTCCTCCTGGGAATTGATTACAGAGTTCTGGATCCGTCCGTTGTTCAAATTTTAGTACCCGATTGGCCACAAAGGGGTTCCACTGTTGCCCTGACCCGCAAACCCATTGTAGCGCAATTGTAGAATCAGTTCAGAGATACAACTTGTCAATTCAGTGATTGCCTCAAATATTCCTTCAGGCTTGCGCCTACGAGCATTCCCATTAACTCTAACCTGGAAAAAGTGAGCTTTTTAATCGGGGCTACTCGTGACTTTGATAAGACCAGTGTCACGGCAGGCGCATTGATTCTTGAGAACCGTAAGTACGCAACAGCACTGTAAGCCTTCGGGCTTGCATCTGTGAAAATGGGACCCTTAATGTTGCCATTGTTCGGAAGTCAATCGTATCTGCTGGGCACGGTTACCTCAGTCATGCGATGGAGCTGTGAGTGTTATTGCTCCAAACTGTTTGGAGCTTTTTAGGCAGGGGTGCATCCCATTCAACACCTAACTCCCAAAGCGCATGAAATACCAACTTCGCTGTCACTGCGACTGGTGAGATGAGACCAAGTAGACCGTATGTATATACGCGCCGACACCTGAAGGATGAAGCGTCTTGTATTGCTGTTTTGGTCGAAAAGGACCATTACTGCCTGCAAAGTAAATCGCAAAAACTCATTGTGCTCGTTCCAGACAAGTGCTAACTCACTTGACACAACTGCTGTCCTACATTCCACCTGGCGCATGCCACCTCCTGTCTCTTTATCGTAGAAGAGTTGCTGTAATTTCTTGGAATTCGAGTTCCATTTCCGCAGTTACATTTTGGCCAGGTTCATAACTTCTAATGCCTCGCGATGAAAGTCTTCTGCCTCTTGTTCAGATTCTACTCAGGTGATCAGATCATCCACGAAGAGGTTTTCTCCTACTATTGTCGTCGTCTTGGGGTGTACATTTGTCGCCTAATGGTGACGCAGTGTAGTGGCTAGAAGAAACGAACTGGTCGTCACTCTATATGACACCTTTGTGATTCTCCAGATCTACTGGCGGTGTTGGGTCTTGCGCTGCCGCCATGTGTTCATAACACAACAGTCCCAGCGCATCATGGTCTTTGGGACGGACCACAATATGAAGGAATGCGTTCGCAATGTCAGCGGTAATGCCGGTCGAATTAATATTGAAATTTAACAGAATTTTCAAATCAGGATTCAAGTTTGGTTCATCGTTCAAAATATGACTTAGAGAGGCACCTCCTGGTTTACTCGTTGAGATTCATTGAAAGGCTGTCGGGCTTATGAAGTGTCCTAGGAGGCATGCAATAAGCTCTTTCCTGAGCTGCTGCTTTCCTCCGCTGGTGGTCGTTCGGTTAATCCTTGACAGAGGTACTGATGTATCGCAGCATCATAGTTCATCATGACGTTGTCATACTTCATCAGGTTCTTAGTGAAGTTGACCAAACGCTTCTCTGCGACTGCCTCGTTACCGTCTGGGCGTAGTTTAACTTCTTTCCACGGTAAGGGTACTTTGTAGCGCCTGTCAATCATCTTGATGAATAATACAAATGCTGTTATAACGTCTTTGCTCTATTCGCTTTGCTGGCCGACAGGCTCCACAATTCCCATGCTTTCAAGTTTCCAAAACGACTTAAGGTCAGCCGATAGGCACCGAGTCTCTTCACCCATGCTGGCCCACAGCGCAGCCACTGACGAACAGCTGACGGTTAAGCAACTGAAGTGAGCAGGCCCTTGCAACGTCCAGCCGAATTCTGTCTTGAGGGCTACCAGTGACTCTTGAAATTTTCTAACGTAGGCAAATACGAGGTTCCTATTAATAATCAGCTCCAAGAAGGATGTCGATCCAGCGTCTCATTAGACGAGCTGGTGATACGGTCACATCCATCTGCAAGCTGTGTTATCTCTGCGTGAACTCTTCTGATCACCTTTTCTGGAACGATTAGCTAGTCAAAGCAAATCTCGGGTATCTCTAGAGCTTGAATGGAGTGTTCCTTTCGGTTGTATCGACTTCTGAATCAGATACGTGTGCGGTTTGGTTTCTCCTTACTAGCGTTGCCGGGCCCTCGAAATGGGTAAATGGTGATGTCCTTTTCCCCCAAGGCCTCTAATCGTAGTTCGTGTGAGGGCTCTCCGGTCACAAAGCTGACCGGGCTACCTCCGGCAAACAGGAGACGAGTGAGAGTTCTTCGCTGCGGTAACTCTGCCCACGCTTGGGCGGTTTGGAGTAGTACAGTTGGCGCTTTGTGGTCCTTTCTCCTTGTCGCTGAGTGCCACTCGGCTACTGTGCGGTGTGCGGTTAGGAGGCTTCCATGCAGGACCACATATTTCAATTAGGTGCCTTTTACCGCATTCCTTGCAGTTCATTCCTTTGTTGTCACAATGTTTCAATGTGTGTCCACTAACGCCTTCGAAGCTCTGAGATTTTCGTTGGGCCTTCTCCCGACTCTCCAACTAATTTTTGAAAAAAAATTGCAAACTTGCAATGCATGGATGAATGGAAAAACTTTATTTTCGTCAGAGAGCATGTGTGGGCGATTCCGTGTCAGATTGCCATCAACCCATGGCTGACGGCGACCTGGGTGGCCCACTCCACGGCCCTGGTCTGGACGACCGGGTCTGAGCTGGCCAACACGGCCTCCCACTGCTCGAGGGAAGGATCACGCATAATGTCCGCCGGTGGCGGTGCTATGCTACAGCTCCATAATATGTGGTCATAGGTTGCCAATTCATGCAAATGCCACCCCTATCCTCTGCTGAACAACACCTGTGATATTCAATGACCAGGTCACTCGGAAGCATTCGTAGCAGGGTAGGTGTAAGCACTTCTCCGTGGATATCTGTTCTAACGCCAAGCGCCATAAAAGCTGTTATGTTGAGCTTCATGTGGCCATAGAGGCGACGCAGGTCTCTTATCTCCTGCCCGCTTCCTAGCAGTTGGGCCAGGTGGTCCTGGGTCCGCACATCAGTGTTTCCGAAGCACTCCTTTAGAAGCTTAGAGTGATGTAATTGACCCCTGTTGCTTGGTTACCGGCGAACGCAGATACAGTCCTCCCAGCAAGCGCTGACTACAGATACAGGAACTTCTGCCTGTTGGAAAGAGCGTCATTGAAGTGGATCGCTTTGCTGGTACTGCTCCAAGAAGGCCTGCCACTCCACGGCGGCGCCGCTAAACTGCTGAAGCTCGAGCTTCGGGAACTTGACCTTTCAGCCAGCAACTTTCCGGGTACCGTCGCGAGCGGCCCGGGTAGCATCCGCTGCTGGACCGGCGTTCGCTAGCTGAGCATCGGCTTGGCAAATGTTGCGACGCAAGCCACTCTTCTGTCGTCGTACGCAAATTCTAAGCGTGTAGTTCTCCTCGGCTTCTTCATGAGGCACAAGCGGTTCGACAGCAGCATCCACCTCGTTAAGCTGTGTATGGAGGGCGCTAAGCCTAGTTGAAAGTACGTTCAAAGCCTATTCGTCTCCTTTTGCTTGTAAAGATGAATCCGCTTCATAAATCAGTTTATTCACCTGAGATCTCAAAGTTCCGCGTTTTTTTGAGCCCATCTATTGTAGCCTCTTCGTAGTATCGGTCGTAGTCGTAGCGCAAAGCTTGGCTGCGGGTGCGGCGTCTGTAGGCATCTTTCGTAGAGCGCCGGGCGTGGTTTGTCTAGGCGTCGTTCCTGGAACCGTTCAATTCAAAGCAGTTGCACCTCCAAGGATCGCAGATAATGGCCAAGAATTAGTTATGTAGCCGGCGCCTGATGGCGTGGGTGTTTACGGAAAGTTACAGCGTTTAGTCCTGGGCTTCAGCACCAAGAATTTGAGAAAATGACCGACATGCACAAATGACGACACCATTTTTTTGGATTATAAAACCTTTGTCCGTAAATTTCCGAGACTAAGTCTTTTAAAAATGCGTTTAACATTAAAATAATTTGTGCAGCACCCCTTCGAAATAGTCTCTCTTGAAATCTGTACACAGGTTCCAACGTTTCTTGAGGTCTTGGAAACCGTTGGAAAACGCGTCTTTTGGCAGGGCTGTCAGTTCCTTTGTCGTGGCGTCTTAAATGGCATCCACGCTCCCCATCCAGCGACATTTTAAGGCTCTCTTCACAAAAGGAAACAGGAAAAAATCGCATGGGGATAGGTCAGGCGAGTATGACGGATGGAGAAGTGCAGTAATGTTGTGCTTTGCGAGAAGTTTTGTCATGCTGAGAGCAGTGTGCGGCCTTGCGTTATCATGGAGAAGGCTCCATTGTCCAGATGCCCATAAGTCAGGGCGACGGCGTCGCAGTGAATCACGCATGTGTTGGAGGACGCGGATATAAAACTCCTGATTCATAGTCTTCCGTTTTGGAACGAAATCGTGATGTATGACTCCCCTGGCATCGAAAAAACCTATTAATATGGACTTTGTTTTGGTCGTCTGTCGCCACACCTTTCTCGACGACGAAAAGCTTGTGGACCGCCATTCGGCGCTCTGCCTTTTGTTTGAGGATTTTATTGAAAACACCATGTTTCGTCTTCAGCAATAATTCTGTCGACGAATGCAGCATCCTTCTATGCCTAGAAGAGCAAATCACCGCTCACTGGAGGTTGCATGTCCTTCTGACCCTGTGTGAGGGAGTGCGGCACAAGTCTGGCTTTCAGCATTCTTTTCCCCAAGTTCTCGCGCAAAATTTGGTGGCGTGTTGTCTTGCTAATGTCGAGGGCATCTGATGGCATGCGGATTGTAATGGTGTGGTCTTTCTGTACTATTTCCCTGATCCTAGTCACGTTGTTTTTTTATTCCGTGAGGTTGAAGGACGCCCTGCCTTGCGTCGTCTTCCATCGACGTACACCCCGAAACGAGCCTCTGGTGCCACTCGAAAACTCACACTGGCGATAATGTCTTGTTGCCGTAAACGTCTCGAAGGAGGTCATACGTCTGTGTGGCTGTCTTCCCAAGCTTGACACAGAATTTTATGCGTACACGTTGTTCAAGATGGACGTCCATCTCTCCATATTCACTCACAGTAGAATGCGCAGACGACTAGTGAAAACGTATTTTTTAACATGTGGTGCTATCCAGCATCTGCCACAGCAATTAACATAATAAATAAATAGCCTAGGTTACCCCAAAAGATAGCGCTACACATACGCACCATTATTTGTTTTAGGGAATCATTTCTAGAGAAGGAAATAAATAAGTCTCGAAACTTTACGGCCAAAGGTTGTACAATGATGACCGGTGTTTACTAGCGTAGGGCTGCTTATTGTCGGGCTTGTGTACGAATCACATTGTACTCTGGGCAAAATGAATAGTTTCTTCAAGGTAAATGATAATAGAGCGCGTATGACTTTGTGATTGCTGATTTCAGGAAGGCACCTGATGGATGATAGGTTTTCGGGGTTGTTGATTAGTATTAGGGCGAGGATGTTTGCTGATCCTCGTGAGACGCAAGCTGATTGCAAGGCTAATTGATTGAGATTAAATTTTAAACAGATGTCGATGATGTTCTTCGCTTCTGTAGAGCTAACTATGCCCTGCGAGTCAATGTCCGGGCATATCAAATCATCAAAAAGAGGAATGCAGGTATTTGGACACGAGGAAACAAGTTCATGAAACAAGTTGATTACGGGAGAAGTCTTGATTCGTTTTCGGAAGTCTATAGCAAACTCCAAGTAGGACTGTTACAGGGGAAGCGCGACAGACGCGCCATAATGATTCGACATCGGATGCAATGTTAAGAATAGAATGTTATATCCCGATGAATTGCAATAAAAACACCCCTCCCCCCAATGAGCCTTTGTGTTCGCTTCGATTGACTTGGAAATCAGGTACATCTGTTACAATTTCAGCATCCGTTACGTCACTGTTAAATCAAGTTTCTGTTATTATGAGTATGTTGCTCTTGGATGACGATATGATGTTCGATATGAGTTAACGCTTTAGAAGGGGGCTGCGGATGTTAGCGAATATTGCTGAAAACGAAGGAACATTGCAGGGAAAAATAGGTCGGCAGTTTTTTGACGCTTGGTGATAGGGCCATCAATATGCTAGTTACTTGACGGTGTCGGACAATGTGCCGTATGCATAACGCTTCGAGCCAATGTGAACGGTTTTGAGGCGCAAGGAGTACCGGTCTAATTGTGCTTTGGCAGATGTAAGTAATTGCATCCGCGCGTGTCGAACGGGGCGGGAGTAGTCATCTCTGATATTTTAGTTGATGTTTTTCATAATGCAGACAAGTTTCGCAGCATGAATAAAACGCACACAGAAGACAAGGAACAAACAAGACAGGACTATTCCTTGTCTTCTCTGTGCGTTTTATTCATGCTGCGAAACTTGTCTGCATTATGGATGTTTTTAAATTTGCGGCAATTTGATAATATTGCGTCTTTGGTTTTGTGAGAGAAATAACACGATTTCGGGGCTAGTTTTTTCGAGTGAATGATTACCGAGACGATGTGCTTTTTCTGTGTTCTTACGTTGCACTCATATTTCAAGATTATTGCGATAAAAATCAGTGATTACCTTCTCAGACTCAGCCCACGTTTCATTATTAGTAGGGTCAGGAATGCCATAGAAAATAAGGTTATTCTGGCGTGACCTATATTCATCGTCGTCCAAGCGTGTATCAAACTCCTGAATATTTTTAGCCATCTGCACTTTGTTTGTCAGCTTTTGTTGAGTGTCGTACCTGAGGTGAAGGAGTTCTTGGTGATGCATTTCGAGTTGAGCCATTTGCCTGTTGAAGTCTGTTATTGGTTTGTCAGTTTTACATAGCTAGGTTTGCAGACCCTGTATCTCGGTAATCAACTGGGTCTGGCCAGCGCATAGCTTCTGTAGTTAAGCCAGTACAGTAGAAGTACTGTCTCGATTAGAATTAGCTTCGACGTCACACGATAACGTGAGCAAGGAATGAATCACATGAGCACACACAACAGAAATGGCCACACAGCAGTGCGAGCTCAGGATCTGCACTAGGATATAATTAATTAATTTTTTTAGCGAAGAGGACACTAGTTCTACTGACCTGCATCGCAAACGTAAGTGGATTAGATGGCTGAGCCGTAGTGCAATCACCCCGCTCACGAAGTGGTGTCGGTGAGTGAAGCCCTTTTATACATGATTTTGCTGATGATGTGGCCCTCCATGTAGCAATGATTTCCGGCAAGCGCAGCTCCTCTGGCGGCAAATCCAGCGGCGTCGAGCAGCTGACAGGTGGTAGATTGCAAAAGCGCAGCCCATTTCCGGTGAACGCCAGTGCGGACGCCGATGAAGCCCCCTTAGACACGCATGCCAAGGTCGGCAGCAGCAGGCTGGCAAGGTCAAGGAAGATCGTCTGCATCTCAAAGGTATGTGGATTAGATCGCTGCGCCGTAGTGCAGTCACCGATCCTACATTCACGGCGGAACGACATCGTTGGTGCTCTGTGAAATGAGAAAACGGCTTTACAAATTTTCGTTTCCATCTATTCCTATGGGCGCTAACAGTAGTTTACACCCTCAGTGGGCTTCGGCGTCCACGAGCGCCCCTCATGTTTGTACACGCGTTGTTGGTCTGTAGCAGCAGTGGCCAAACTGCGGCGTGCGAGCTGCATGCAACTCCTCGCGTGTTCAAGTGGGGGATGCTGTGGCATCCGTACCCCGACCCTCCCATTTCTGCTTCTCTATAAAGCCGAACTTGAAGTTGCTTGCTTCACGAACGAGGCATCACAATACAGAGGTAGTGAACGATCGCTGCATGGGTGTGAATCATTGCTACCGTCAGCTTTCTGCAGGGAATGAAAAAAAAATTCCCACGACCCCATTTATATTGTAACTCGTTATTAGAAACATTATTTTCTTTTGCCTCTTTGCATTTGTTTGGCCATCCCTTGTCTATGGAGTTGCTTCATTTTTATCATTGATAGACACAAACCTGTCAAAACGCTCCTGTATCCAGCAATTAACCGCCCGTATCTTGGCCACTCCCCCGCAGTGGGCATGTGCCAGCATTGTTTGAGGCCAACAACAACAACAACAAACCGGGCAGGAAATATTCTAAGGCTGAGCTCTACGCGGACCGGAAGGGCGCTACTGCGATGCCTGAAGCACCCGACAGCAAGACTCAATATCCCCGAAACCCTCCCGCTAGCGAAGTTAACCAGTGCAAAAATAAAATTAGCCTCGCTTCCGCGCATTATGCACCCGGAGGAACACAAGGGACACAGACCAGCACGAACTGAAACCACGGCTGACGCATACGACGTGAATCCCCGCGTGTTGCACACCGATGCGGCTAAATACTCCGCGCAAGATGCGATGTCACTAGCGGTAGTTGACGGGGAAGGAAATCTGATGGCGATCGGCAAAATCCCAATGACTCGCGACGAAGAAGCGGAGGAGAGCACCGTAGCGCTGCCCATCCTACACGCTGTACATACGAACCGCCAACACAAAGCGCATAACAGTTTAACGAGCTGTCAAGCAGCACGTCGTGCCGTCCCACAAGTGCTCGCTGCAGAAGATACTGACCGTCCCGAACGTGCAGACCGCCTGGATTCTGGGGCACGGCACTTCCCCTGGAAAAGAGCACACTAATGCGTTAGTGAAACCTCTCGCTAACTGTGCACCAGAGCCGTCCAACCCGTACGAACAGATGCCATAGCCACCTGCCTAAGGAATCAAGGGAGCAGTTCCAGGACGCAGACGTATTGAAGCGGCCCATCTTTTATTCACAGGCTTTTCCAACTCTCGGCGGTCCTTTTTTTTTCTGCGAAGATGCAACTGAGCCGGATTTACCGGTACCTGCCACAGCTGGTTGCGTGTACCGGTCCTGACCACCGCCAAATGTCCCAGTTGAGCGTTGAATTCCAGCGATGCCAACTTATCAAAACTTTTTCCGCCACTTCATAGACACGACAAAGCCACGTCGACATCGTTGGCGTATGAGAAACGCACCCCAGGCGTTCTTCGCTACTGAGCAAGGGAGCAGGTGCAGGGTGCAGATGCAGTGGAATGTTCATAACTGCTCGTCTTCTCTCCAGTGAAGCTAGGGCTTGAAACGGCTGAGCCGCTCGTATTGACAAGCTGGACGGAGGCTTCGTCGGGCGGTAAGGCCGTGCGAGCAGGAGCCTGCACGGAGCGATCCGTACGCGGTGGATTCTGCTTCAAGACTTCTTTATAAATAAAGTGTTCAGATAGAGGGAAGTGTTGAGAATTGTGGCAAGAATTGTAAGCCCATAATATCCCACAATACCAAACAATTATATACACACTCAGGACTTTAACAGAATAAAAATAGCGCTTTCACTTTGTACATTAATGATCTATGAATATCGCTTGTTCTATTTTGCGCTTTTCCTTCTCTTTAAGTTGTTTTTAGTTTGTTGTTTGGTACTTTTATTTCCATTAGAATGACTCGAAATTGTTTCAATCGTTTTCTCCCTTTTGTCTTTACTACTGTCTCTTTCTAAACATCCACTGTTTTGTTCAGTGCGCTGTGGCCATGTAATGGTCTCTTGGGACCCCATCAAGCGTATATATAGCTTTTAGCCCAAGAGAACATCCCGCTCTTTATGGCAAACAAGAATGTATTGTATAAAATACATACAAAGAGGTGGAAAAAATGGAGGGGAATGGAAACGGGGTGCAAGTAGTGGTGTGAGAGAAATAAGGTGGCAACAAGCGCCGCCCTTGACCTTCGAGTGGCCGGGTGAACGCCTCCTGCACTGGCCAGGAGTCGAGCTATCGCCTCGAGCTACATGGAGTGGCAGGCCCGTTCCGTCTGCTTCGCCCGTCTTCCACTGTCTCCCCTTAGAAACGTCCCGTATTTTCTACAGCAGACACGTCTAAACCGGCTCCTCTTTCCTGTGCAGGCTTTTGCTACTTGCGGCTGTCCTTTACTCTGGGGAGATGCAATTGTGCCGGAATTAAAATGTACTTGCGACCGTGGAATACGCGTACCTGGCCTGACCACCGTCAAATGTCACAGTGTTGCATGTGAGCGATGCCAACTTATCGGAATTTTTGCCGCCACTTCACGGACTGGACAGAGCGACATCGAAATCTTTGGATGTCGATCCCTTCACCCCTCACCCCCCGCCCCCCACCGCCTTCCCCAGGTGTTCTTCGCCAGTGAGGAAGGGAGCACCTGCAGGATCCAGACTCATCTGAACCGGCTCTCGTCTTTTCTTTGCAGGCTTTTGCTAGTTGCGGTGGTTCCTTATTCTACGAAGGGGCAACTGCACTGGTACCGTGTGCCGGTCGCCGTGGATGGCGTGTACCTGTCCTGACCATCGTTAGACGTCACAGCTGATCGTTGAATTTCAAGCATGCCAACTTATCTATTTGTTTTCTCTCGTCTGTTTGCTCTTGCATGAAATGAATGCGTATCTTGTTTGCTCCATTTTGATATGTAAATGCGTTCACTCCTTGTTGGAGTGAAACGAACCGCAGTACTAATAAATAAAAATTGTGGGCGATTTAACGTAGTTAAACCGAGTAGACGCGCGAAAGCAAGTGTTCATACTTCAATTGGAGAGGGGACACTTATATCTCCGCCTTAAGGGCATGACGCAATATCTTTAGTGGGTTAATGCCCCTGTTTGGAGAATCGGTCAATCTCTACATAACATCCATAGATGTTGGCGAGTCTTCATACCACTATCAGCGCATACCACTATCCCGAGTTCTGGATCTCAATGCGTGACTACATGTCTGCGCTGCAAAACCGGCAAATTATTATGGCGGGTGATTTTAACCTACATACAGTGGACTGGCTACATAGGCCTCATATACAGCTTGTCGATAGTCCCCTTCTCGACATAATGCTTGCATGCGATTTAAAACAAGTCATACTTGAAAACGCGCGAAAATGCTGACACTGGCTAAATATTGGATCATGTATTTGTTAGCAAGAATATTAGAGTTCGAGGTTTGCGTGGAAGAGGGAATATCTCACCACAAGTCTGTGCTGTTCAGTTGCAGCCTTGATAACTGCAAGAAAAAAGACATTAAAGGTTGTAAAACTGTTAAAGACTTCAGTCATGCCAATGATCAATCTCTCCTTGATGAACTATGGAAGCTGGTTGACACCTTATCAAAAACTGACATTAATTCACTATGGCGAGCGTTTGTAACTTGCTTTAAATACTGCATCGAAGGCTTTGTTTGGAATAAATGCATTAAAGCACAACGAACAAACCCATGGGTTGACAGAAAAATTATACATTTAAAGCGTAAGCTAAAACAAGCAAGAAAGCGGAAGAAAAGAAATCCTGAAGATATTCGCCAACTGCAAACCCAGCTTTCTGATGCGTTATTGCTAGCCTGAACAAAATATTTTTCCAGTACCTTGCCGAAATACATAAAAACAAGCCCTGATAAATTTTCGCGATACCTTCGAAATGCGAGCACACACTTGCAAGAAATAAGGCAGCACGATAATGTGATTGCTGATCCTCAGAAAATTTCGAACATAATGAATGAATACTTTCATTCTATATTCAACAAGGTTGATAGTGTTACAGAGGCTTCGTCTTCTTGCTACCAAGTGCCAGACTTCATATCTTTTGAGGGCATGTTTTCATTATTGTTAAAAGTTAAACAAAAATCTTCTGGGGGCTCAGATGGCATACCGAATTCCTTTCTTCATCGTTACGCCGAGCCTACTGCACACATTTTAAGAGCTATATTTTGTTTATCTATTAGCACGGCAACTTTACCTGACGATTGGCTTGTGGCCTGTGTCATAGCAGTCCAAAAAAAGGTGACCGCCAGTTTCTGCAAAACTACCGCCCAATTTCACTGACATCTACGAGCTGCAAAACACTAGAACACATCATCGCTCACTAGGTAACGAATTTTCTTGAAGCTAACAACTTACTCTCTCCATTTCATCATGGATTTTGGAGGGGTTTGTCGACATGCACCCAACTTTTAACAACTGTTCATGAAATCGCTGTAACACTTGATTCTTCTGGGTAGGCTGATCTTATCTTCCTTGATTTTAGCAAAGCGTTTGATCGCGTTCCTCACGGCAAACTTCTTGAAAAGGTTACTAATTTTGGTTTTCCTGCGTTCATAATAAACTGGATAAGAGCATACCTTTCGAACTGCACTCAGTTCGTGGATGTTAATGGCCATGCCTCCAATGCCTCCAACCGGTTTCGTCTGGAGTGCCTCAAGGAAGCGGAGTGGGACCTATTCTTTTCTGAATCTATGTTAATGATATAACTAGTGCGGTTCATTCTCATGTTAACAACAGATTGTTCGCGGACGATTGTCTGCTCTTTAAACAGGTAAAAGGCCGTGGCGGTCAACTTCACTTACACAATAGTGTAGTCAAACTTAATCAATGGTGCATGGCTTGGTCTATGACCCTAAACACTGAAAAACAGCCTTATTTTGCGTCACGAAGAAAAAGAAGCGAATTTCATTTTCATATTGCATCAATAATACTCAAATAAAGGAAGTCACAAAATACAAATACCTAGGCGTAACGTTTACAAACACTCTCTCATGCTCCAAACACATCGATAACATTTGCGCATCCGCCTCCCGAAAACTCGGCTTTCTACGTCTTAAGCTGAAAACAGCACCTCCTGATTTGAAACTGCTAGCCTACAGAAATTACATATTGCCGATATTAGAGTATGCAGCCATAGTATGCGATGTCTTGCATCTAAAGCATAAACATAAACTTGAAATGGTTCAGAGGCGAGCAGTGAGGTCCATTTTCAACAAGTTCAGGCCCACTGATTCCCCGTCACAACTGATGGCTGAAAACCGTATCCCTACCTTATAATCGCGAATAACTATAGCACGACTTAAATTTCTTTTCACGGTGTATGACAAGTCGCTGGAATTTAACGGACGGCCATACATTCAACGTTGCTTGCCACGCGCGTCAAGCCACCGTCACGCTCACAATTTGCTGCCTTTCCATTCCCGCACTAACTTGTATAAAAATTCTTTTTTTTTTACCCGTACAGTTAGTCTTCGGAATGGCCTCCTGTCTGAAATATTTTCCACTGACAATTCTGACCAGGCGCTGTTGTATTTTGCGTCGTGACATTCTGTGCCGTTTTTTCCTCACTTTCATCATCAGGTTATCATTATTCTGACGGGTAGCGTATGCAAGTTCATTTCTGTTGAGATTACGTAAAGATCATTCTACAAAACTTAAATGCGTGCTTGTTCACTTTTGTTATCTTTGACGCGTTAAACGCAAGAGCATATGTATAATTGATGTTAATCGGAAGAAAATGTTTTACGACATGCCCACCTGCTTGGTCTCCTTGAGACCGCAGTATCTGTAAATAAATAATAATAATAAATAAGTACAGTAGCGGTTAAGTGATGCGACACTGCACTGGCAGGTGGATGTTTCTATCAGAGCCACCGGTAGAGACTGTGCGACCCATGTTGCTTTTCTCGAGCTACGTCTCGCGCAGCTGGGACGATGCTCCTGTGACCTTACCCAAGTAACTCGGTTAAGCTCGGGTAGTAACTTGGGCTGCTAGGCAACGGCACAAGATGGAAAGAACGTACATACGTACAGTGACAAGATTCTTGATTGGTGCTGGTGACCGTATGAGAGCTTTCGCTCGACGAAACAGCCATTATGTCTTACTGGATAAAACAGTCCGGCTGTAGCAGCTACAACAAAAACTTTGTTCCCTGCCTCTTCCGCAAACACATATTTCACCCCATCCTGTACCCTTCCCACCATCCTTTCTTCCAGTCCAAACCAACCCAGTACGACTGCACTTCGGAGCGCTCCAACCTCTACAATCAAAGTTCCATCCTCAACCGCACATCTTCTACCTGGGAAGCTGTTCTGACCAGCACCAACCCGCAAGAACAGCGACGGCTAATCAAGCAGGCCCGCAGGTTCGCCACGGCAAATGGGGCCCTGGACTGAAGGCTTCAATCAGGGAGGAAGCCACTAGCATTTAATGTAGCGTAAAACGTTTCTTTCCCTCGTTCCCACAGGTCGAGCAGGAGACGGAAGCTCACGAGACACTGCGTGCAAACGCGCTGCACTACAGAATGTTTATGTCTGTGCAAACACATTTCTCACACCTTCAGTCAATCGGTTACAAAAAAAGAGAAACGAAGCCTTCATAAGCATGCGTGGCAGCAGCATTCAAAGCAAATGGAACATCTGCGAAAGCACCATATGTCGACCAGCCAGCGCTAATCATCCGCATGAGCACCGGTGTACTCAGCCTTGATTTTTTTTACTGAAAAAGTTATTAACTAGCGGGTGCTTGCTATAGAGCTGTACCGCTGAATGGATGCCACATGTTGCGTTGCTGCTCAGAGCACCACCTACCAGTCCCATGACCACCCCGCGCACTCATAGCTAGGGGGCTGCCCGCACGCCGACTGCTACCCTCGGCCTACCTCTCCACTGCAGTTGCGTAAAGCCTCGGCTTAGAGTGATAGCATTGATTAGAGGTGGGGGGTTATGCGGCCCCTTTTTAGCCATGAAAAGTGTGCGCGCTCTATTGCCGTCATTTAGGTGCGTGCTGATGAAGGTCAACAGCGCATGAGCGAACTGTTGTTCTCAAATAATGAGATTGATCATCGACGTTAAATATAACTGTATCTGGAGCTTTGCCGAATAAGTTTTCATGATCGTCCTGTCATTTTCTTGCTTTGATCTTCCGGGCCCGAAGGCGTCGCTGAAGGCAGTGGTTCGCAAAAAAGAAATAGGCAGATAGCACTTCTGCAGTAAAAGAGCTCCCGACGGTGGTTTTAAAAGCAGAAATGTCAGTGCCTCTTGCGGTAGATGCGGATAATTGGTTAATTTGACAATCACAGACTAATATAATAAGAAGTAGGATAATGTGTCAAAGAGCAGCACTTTTTATGGGGATGAGCAGTGCGCACTGACATATTGAAAGTACGGTAACTCATGTTTTAGTTGGTTAGTGATTATAATAATAATGAATTTCGAAGAGAGGACAAGTATAGAAAGGCTGGCGCTGTTTCTTCCTGGAAGCAACATGAAATAAACGAGCAATATTTGATAGAATACATTGTGCGGTTCGATTCTTTGCTGACCCAGTTTGGTTATTAGAAATGCTTGACGAGTATTATAAACAATTCTTGCTTATTTCGGTTTAGCCCGGACCAGGAAAACATACGAAATTAATGTTAAAGAAGAGTTTGCTCAGCTATCAACTCCCCGGCACATCGCTGATTAGCCTGGAAGCTTTAACCCCACCTCCAGCTTGCAACAACCTCAACCTCTAGCCTGTCGGCTCTGCACTTCAACGATAGCGTTAGCGCAGTGTTCCCAGCCACTGGATTCAGCAGGTGTAACATTTCTACCTGTCAATCTGGGATGACCACCCGCTACTACACACAGTACAAACGGGCCCAGCCGTCAGGCTCGCATCGGGGCGTGGAACCGACGCAAGCATGACATTGCATTTGACGCATTTTCTGCGGTTCGCGCATATTTCCGGCACTCCTGGTAATTTCTTGAAATTCATGTAAATGTTCTGACGGTTGCATCCCAAGCTGACTAATTATAGTGTTGCGTAACTATGCGTTCTATATTCTGTTGTTGCTGTTATGAGGTGCCCCGCCGCGGTGGCTCAGTGGTTAGGGCGCTCGACTACTGATCCAGAGTTCCCGCGTTCGAACCCGACCGCGGCGGCTGCGTTTTTATGGAGGAAAAACGCTAAGGCGCCCGTGTGCTGTGCGATGTCAGTGCACGTTAAAGATCCCCAGGTGGTCGAAATTATTCCGGAGACCTCCACTACGGCACCTATTCTTCCTTTCTTCTTTCACTCCCTCCTTTATCCCTTCCCTTACAGCGCGGTTCAGGTGTCCAAAGATATATGAGACAGAAACTTCGCCATTTCCTTTCCCCCAAAAAACAATTATTATTATTATTATTGTTATGAGGTGACATGGAAATGAATCCTGGCCCGAACACTCAAGAAACATTGCGTTCGCTCTAAGAGGACCAACAAGCAATTAAGACTAAGCATGAAGTTATAAAAACATGACGCAACGAGAACAAGGTGATCTGAGATGAATTAATGAAACAAAGAGACAGATTAGAGCAAATGGTGCCATGGTTTGATGTTATGAAGTCTGCATTATATGAATGAAGGAAGCAGTGCGAAGACAAAATGTAATGCAACAGGCACTTATAGTACTTAAGGACTTAAAAAACATAAGCCGCCGCTGTAATCTCGTATTCTACGTTGTATCTGACATGAGCTGCGTGAATCACCTGCTGATTTTGAAGAACGTGTTCTGGGAACTTAAAAAAGTTACAGGGTATTAACGTAGTTATGCCGAGCCGACGCACGAAAGCTAGCATTGATTCTTCAGTTGAAGGGGACACTGAAGCTCCGCCTTAAGGGTATGCCGCGATAGCTTTAGTTCGTTAAGCCTATATATCCAGCACTGGCGATTCTCTACTACACAATCATAGATGGCGGCGACTCCTCATATCACTACCGGCGCAGTGGCGCAGCGGTTAAGCGATGCACTAGCAGGTGGCTATTTCTACTTTCTATCACAGCTACCGCCCGCGATTGTGCGACCCCTGTTTCTCTTCCCGAGCAACCTCTCGCGACCAATCATTATCTTAGCTACCACTTGCGTGCCATTGGCCACAGTTGGCGCGAGGCTTCTCCGTACTAACCTGTGTACCCAGTAACTCAGCGGTTATTTCGGAGCACGGGACGAGACAAGATTCTTGCTCGGGATTCGTGCATCTGGAGGGGTGCTTTCGCACTCAAGTAAACGCAAAAATCGCAACCGTTTATTGTCACCTTCAAGAGTTCGATGCAGAACGCTTTCAGGCGGCCCGTGTATGGTACCGCAGCAACCGTGATTTGCACTCTGTGGAGCCACCTAGACAGGCTGTGGTTGATGAGCGTCGCCACGTGACTTCCCAGCGAATCTCTGAGCTCTACTGTGGAGTTGTCCTGTTCACACGTACAGATGCAAAAGTTAGTGAGTTTGCAAATCACTACGCCTCTCTTTCTGCTGCCACTTCAAGCACGGCTTATGATGTTCATGCAACAAGTATTTCTGGGTAAGGGGGGTACTCCTGTAACCAAACCGTATGCCTTTACAGGAACGGTTGCGTGGAAATGTGATTATCCCTACTCACTGGATGCGCTGAAGGAAATAAGGAAAAGTGGAGGCCAGCTTAATTATGTCTTTACTCTTCTGCGCGCCTTAACACTCCCCTGGAATTCCTTGATCTCCAATAGCTAAAATTAGATGATAATCTCCACCAGCTGCAAACAGACCGTCATACTTAGAGCCTTTCTCAACTTGGTTGTCCTGGTAGTTCGAGCCTTAATTTTGCTCTTAAACTGTGCACAAAACAGTGAAATTTACGTAAGGGTAAGAGCTGGGTTTCATGAATGAGGGAGGAAAAAACCTGTGATAGTGTGAAGAAGTGAATGACAGATGGGCATCCTTTGCCCTCCATTCTGTAAGGATATGCGAACTTAACAAATGCTGCAGGCACCAATCTCCCCCGCCCCCCCAAATATACACAAAAATCACGCAGTTCTTCTGGCCTATTCACGTAAGCAGCTGTGTGTGCAATCCTAAGTATGCACTCAGTGTCTTCAGATATTTCATAAGTGGCCTGCAGTTGCAAGTCTCGCTTTTGCAATGCAATTTCACCGAGTGAACAGAACAGTATCGTTGTTAAAGCACTCCGGGAGACGGGTAATGGGTCAAAATACAGGCCTGTGGTGTCGCTACTGGGAAGTGCATCGCCCATGCCTTTTTTTTACCACCTCAATACTTTCGCCTCGTACAAGACCAAAGTTCGTGACTAGCACTCCGGAATAAAGGCAAGGGTGGGAATTTACTACCTTTCTATCTCCACACCAGAGATTTACACTCTGGCTTGGAATTTGTCCGCCCTCCGACAACTTTCTTCGCTCTGCCGCCAAGTCTACGCAGGAAAGGGAAGGAGGCGAGCCTTTGTCCCCGTGCCCTGGGGATTGGATTCGTTGTTCGGGTTAGGGATACGGAGGCGTGAAAGAGAGAGAAAGAGATAGTCTTCCGGCGCCTCGGTCCTTGCGCGCCCTAGAAGGCAGCTGTCGTCCATCTGAAGGTAACGCAGATGAGAGCACCTGCCTCTTTTCCTTCCCGCAAAGAACGAGTGCCGTCTGCAGATGTGACGTTTTGGCTGGCTTATACTGGAAAAGACGCCTGGCGGTAAACTTGACTCCTGAACCTGGCACAACCTTTCGGAACAAAGGATTAAACTTAGAGGGCCACCGGTCCGCAGGCCAAAGCTCTGCGGGCAGCGCGTTTCATATGTCTGATGTAATGTCATTATTCGGCTGCAATAAGGAACATTTGTTCAAATGACATTCGCCATCTTTTGGTGAACTCATTCGTTTTCAATCTCGAACAGAATGTGTACTGCGGACTCCACATACGCAGCAGAAACAAGCGAAGCAAAAAATTAATGTGCGCACCGCCAAAGTTACAAATTGTATTTATTTAGTTCTGCGAAAAAAATGTGGATTTTGGTGTAAAACTAATCCCGCTAACGGTTGTTATGGACATCTCTATCTCTGTCTCTCTTAGCTCCAGCCAACGGCGGTGCGTCTCTGTGTGTCTCTTGTTGAATGGCGCTTCAGGTATTTGCCGGAACCATGAAGACGCTTTTGTTGACACATGCGCTGCTCTGGCTGCAGCGTAGTAAGTAGGTACCAAGTGCGATTGAACTGAAGGTTTCGCCAATTGTCGTTTTCGTTCGGCTCCGTCTTCTGCATCGTTTTGGAGCCAAAGCCACCTGCAGCGTGCCGAAAACGGGAGCTAAAAGTATTTCATGTTTAACACAATGGAATATATCTACAATGGCTGCAAAGCCACCACAGCCCTCCATAAAGACAGCAATAAAGGTCCACTAAAGAAGGGTGTCAAGCAGAGGGACGCGGTTTGTCTGTTGCTATTAATTGTCCGTTTGAAGGATGTATTTAGGGACCTGGATTGGGAAGAGCTGGAAATAAGAGCAATGCAGAGTACCTAATTTTATTATTATCTGCCTTTCGCTGAAGATCTTACCTTGCTAAGTCACTCAGGGTATTAAATGCAAGCTGTGATGAATGACTTAGACAGGAAAAGCAGAGCGGTGGGTCTGAAAATTAATATGCAGGAAACTAAAGCAGTGTTCAACAGTCTAGAAAGGAAACTGCCGTTTACGACTGGTAGCGAGGCGCTCGAAATGACAAGAGAATAGGTTCTCTTAAAGAAGGTAGTGACTGCAGATCCGGCTCACGAGAGTGAAATAACCAGAAAAATAAGAATGGGATGGAGCGCATTTGCAACGTACTCTCAGATCATGGATGGGTGTTCACCAATATCTCTCGAGAGGAAATTATATAATAGCTGTATATTACCAGTACTCCACTATGGGGCAGAAATGAGGAGACTAACCAGAAGGGTTCGCCCTATATTAAGAACCACTCAGCGGGCTATGCTAATGAAAATGATGGGTGCAACGTTAAGAGACAGGAAGAGGGCAGAGTGGGTGAGCTAACAAACGCGAATTAATGACCCCATAGTCGAAATCGAGAGGAAGAAGTGGGCTTGGGCAGGGCATGTAATCCGAAGGCAAGATAACCAATGATCTTTAACGGTAACACAATCAATTTGAAGAGACGGCAAGGGCATCAGGAGATAGCACAAAGTTAGGTGTGCGTATCAGATAAAGTTCGCGGACAGTAGCCGCGGCTGGCAGGGCAGGAGTAATTCGAAAGATGTGGGAGAAGCAGTGAGCCTAGTCAAGCAGCTAATGGTGATGGTTGTAACTCTGCAACATGACTCAAATGTGGTCAGGACATGTAAGTATATAAAATAAATGAATTGCACTGAAAAAAAATCGGAGAACTTTCTGGCGGGCTAGTTGGTACATTTCAATTGGATAGCGTGCGCTAACAGGACGAACACAGGAAACTTGGAGAAGACCAAAGGAGCGCAACTTCCAACTTTAACAACAAGAAAAAGATGCCACACTCTCTTTTAAAGGTGCTGAGGTGTGAGGGTGTACGATATGATTAACAGTGGCCAACAACTTCAGCAAAAGAAAACACGTGGCAAAAGAAAACAGCTGGTTTTTTCAGCTCTCTGCAAGCTGGAAAAACTATGCCCTATGGTTTCCAGTAAGCGAGTTAATTAGTCCTGTCCAAACGAACATCTAAAAAAGTTCACAGAATGTACTGCCAATGTAGTTTACGAAATCCCTTTGACGTGCGGCAGAGTTTACGTGGGACAAACAGGAAAATGTTTTAACGAGCGCGCTCGAAAGCACAATGTGACCTTGAATAGTAAGACGGTAGGTAACCTTCCTATACACTGTAGCCATCGTAAGGATTGCCGTCCCAAGTTCCATGAAACAAGTTTCCTAGCCAAGGCACCGGACAGACTGAAAGAGCAATCATTGAGGTCTTTTACATTGACCAAAGAAAAACAAGTGCGTTAGCACGCCTTCTATTCTTCTTTCTATTAAGGAACTATTCTTTTTAGATGGTTTCGTCTGAGTTCTTTTCGTACGTTTTTAGTACTATGGTTTTTTCTTTGCATTCCCCTATGCTGTTCCTTCTTCTTTTTTTGCTGTTCTGGCGCCTTTTACACTCCGTTTTATGTGGCTTTTTAAGATTTACCCTTTACATATCCATTGTGTTGTTCCTTACGTTTTCTCTGCCCATGTTGTCGTACAGCATATCGACCGTTATCGCTCTTTGTTCACATGTTGTTACATATTGCTTTTTGGACTGCAGGATGAGCCATGTTACGCCACGTGTTTTCTTATGCTGAAGTTGTCTGCCTCTGTTAATCATATCATACACCCTCACACCCCAGCAGCTATAAAAGAGCGTCTGGCATCTTTTTCTTGTTATTAACGTTGGAAGTTGCGCTTCTTTCGACTTCTCCAAGTTTCCTGTGTTCGTCCTGGTAGCGCACGCTATTCAATTCAAAAGAAATCGAGGCCATTAAATGTGGATCGCACCCCTCACCCTTAAGCTGCGGGTAAGGTAGGCTACGCCCTAGGCCACGAAGGCATTTTTTTGTTCAGTGCATGGAAAAATTGACGAAAAGAAGAATTTGAATACGCTTATGCCACCATACTCCAGGCTGGGTAATACGTGTGCGTGTCCTGTGTCCATGTTTGCCAGCGCTGCGATTCCACGATGTTCGACAACTATACCAACTATCCCAGTAACATACCCTGCGTAATACGTGTCCACCCTACCCCTGCACGTCCCCATCTGCCCAAACATCAAAACTCTGGGAGGCATACGCATGCATCTTGATAGCGGAGCCAGCTAGGCGGCTCTTCCAGGGCAGCATATACTCCCCACGCCAAAGCGCACTTCTCACGAAACAAAGATTTCGATGTTTGCAGTGATGCGCCGTGGCGGTCAATCATACGGCTCTTTCAGAGACTAAATAGTCTCGTCAACTTAAATAGATCGCATGGCACAGCAGTTTTTCTCAACAGGCTAAGAGCGGGTACTGTAGGGAGTGATTTCGATGTCTTTCTTAAGTGCTCCCTGTAATATGTCCCTGATGAACACAGCAACACTGCATCGAATAAGACACTGGCCAATGCTCTCTGACGCATTGCACAGGCGGTGATTTACCGTTCACGGTACAAACATCTCCTTAGCATGAAGTCATGCCTTGACAGGCTGCATCGACGTGTGAAGTTAAAAGAAGAACGTTTTTGCAGCAGAAGGAATGCACGTTCACTTAGCACATTTTAAAACACTGGTGTCAAGAAACAGCGGAACACCAGAAAAGGTTGCCGATACAACGGTAAATCGGAAAACCACCCCTTTTTAGTAGCTGTGCTTATTAGGCTTTCTGGTGCTTATTTGCCTTTCTTTTTCACACCGACTGAACAGACTCATGAGGGGACTTTATGGGGATTTCTTAAATAAGCTGGTGACGCCTCCAATTTCCTCACTCTGTGCTTTGCTTTACATTACCTGTATAGCTTCTCCAAAAAGCAGATGACTCAGGTACTTACTGAGTATTTGTTTCCTGGGTCACGCAGGCACATTCATATAGCTTGGTTAAAGTGGGGCTCTATATGTACCAGGCATCGGCAGTATGGAAGATACATGTGTCTTCGATACTATCTTTTAATACATTTTGTCGGTTTGTATTAGGTATCACTTGTCAAAAATGAAACTATCCTAATATTGGTATCGAAAATAATTTTTAGTGTATCACCTATTTTACCGATACTCGATATAAAAAAAAATTGTCGCGTATATTGTGAAGCTGCAGTAAGTCTGACTTCGGGTCGGCGGCGCCCGCTGAGGAGGTAGAGCACCCCTAAAAAAGGTAGGAGTAACATTAGAAAGTGACGATGCCAGTGCCATTGGCGCCGTCAGTCTTCAGTCTTCCTACGTTCATTGTTTGGCAGATAAGCGACGTATACCTTGCGCTTCTCCACACTCAGTGACAGGAGGAATGGAAAGACAGGCTCATCATTATGGTAGAAACAACACCCCTTCACCCCTACCTCAAGATGGGGTGGTTGCAAACGGAAATGCTCGGTTTTCGCCGTTATGCTCCGGTGCCTATAGAATATTTCTTGTTTACTCTATCAGCCCTATAAAGGTGACGCGCTCTTCCACATGCCAGTCAATGGGGTCATCAGGGCCCGTGGCGTCAAATGCATTATCTGACACTTTTTCTTCAAAAATTGGTTGGAAAACTGGATTTTGAGGAAATAAAATGGTCTCACATCTCGGTGGATCGCTGAACCGCGTCGTAAGGGAAGGGATAAAGGAGAGAGTAGACGGACAAAGGAAGAATAAGATGCCGTAGTGGAGGGCTCCGGAATAATTTCGACTATGATCATTAATGTGCATTGATATCGCACAGTACACAGGCGCCTTTTGTGTTTCTCCGCCATCAAAACGCTGCCGACGCGGCGGGGTTCGAAATGAAGGCTACGGCTTAGTAGCCGAGCGCCCTAACCACTGACCCACCGCGGCGGGCAAAATGAAAATTGGTTTTTGGGGAGGGTCAAATTCGATTGTTAGGAAAGTAAATGGCGCAGTAGTCGTCTCATATCTCGACGAACACCCGAACCACGCCGAAAGAGAAGGAACGAAGGTGGAAGTGAAAGAAGAAAGAGAAAGAGTTGAGGCAGTAGAGCGCTCCAGAATAATTTCGACCACTTTTTGATCTGACATCGCCCAGCACACAGGGTCGCCTCCCAGTCCTCTCGGGTGCGGTTTGGGATAGGGTAGCCTCGAGGCCCTAAGGGCCTTAGCGTAGAGCGCCCGAGAAGCGGTGTCACAGATCTCCCCGGAGAACACACACACCGAAAGAATGGACTAGGCTACAGGTGTACTCACACAGACGCACATTTAATACACCCTACGTGACAAACGCTAGCACACCAAACTAACACAAAACACAGACTATCAATACACACGACCCGGGAACACTGCTGCCAGCGTCTACTACTAGCGTTCTACTGTTACGGGTGGGCGTTCCTGCTCAAGGTTGGTTCGGTGGGGATGCGATGTTGCATTGGTCCAGTAGCAGGCGTCGAGATGACGTTCGACGAGCTCAGGCTGGCGTCGCTGGCGGTGTCGCTGGCTGCGTCGCACAAGCTCCCGATCCAAGTACCCGTGGAGGTGATGCCGGTGTTGTTGGCGTTGAGGTAATAACCATAATTGGTTTTCGAGGAAAGGAAATGGCGCAGTATCTGTCTCATATATCGTTGGACACCTGAACCGCGCCATAAGGGGAGGGATAAGGGAGGGAGTGAAAGAAGAAAGGAATAAAGGTGTCGTAATGGAGGGCTCCGGAATAATTTCGACCAAATGGGGATCCTTAACGTGCACCGACATCGCGCAGCACACGGGCGCCTTAGCGTTTTTGCTACATAAAAACGCAGCCGTCGCGGTCGGGTTCGAACCCGGGAACTCCGGATAAGTAGTCGAGCGCCCTAACCACTGAGCCACCGCGGCGGGTAATGGCGTTGAGGGCACCACCCGAATTGGTGACAACAGCGCCTTGAGGCACCCCTGGCCGTAGCTGGTGGTAGCGTCCTCCGTTGACTCCCCGGAACGGGCTCTGGAACGGCAGGAGGTCCACGATGCGAAGCCGTAGAACGCGAGCTCACCGGAGCAGTAGCCGGCGTTGCTCTCTTCCAGCCGAAAGCCTCCGCTTCTCTGTTCTCCCCCCCCCCCCCCCCGTGCTTCGCTTTCTCTCACACCTTTATAGAAAGGAAAGAAGGCCTCTCAGACATTGCTGGCATATACCCACTACGGGGGAGTGGCCAAGACACAAGCGTTTAATTGCTAGATCCAGAAAAGTTTTGACGGGAAAAGGAGTGGTAATAGGATGTAGTCTGATAGATTGGAAGACGGAAGGACAGGGGTCCTGCTAACTTGGAGATCGAAGACGGGACAATGGCTTAATGTGCATAATAGTATACAATGCCTGTAATGTTTCAATGTCGTACTGACTGAGAGCGGGAAGAAGAAATTAGAATGGGAGGCGCTGCGTTTCTTGAAGAAAATTTTGCACACCAGAGCGCACACTCCTGTCTCTTCGTCCAAGCAAAGAAGCGCCAATGGAAAGAACAACCGCAAAGGACACAGGCAAGCCCCGTTGATGAAATGGATTTTGCAAAAGACGCTTCCTCAAATGAGAGAAGCGGCGGCAGAACAGCAGGAAGTGATTTATTGTCTCAGGTTCGGCACAAAAAGTGCACAGTGGGGAAGCTGCCAGGCCAGATCTGTGAAGGTAGAAATTTAGAAGTGGAACCCGGCAACGCAAGCGCGTGAAAGAGACCTCTAGTCTGCGTGAGCTCCAGTCTTTGCTACTCCAAGGATGCAGACGATGCTGATATTCGGGAGATGATGTAAGGGCCGAGGCAGCAAATTCCTGAAATATTGTGTAGCTGCGAAACCTCACCGCAGCTGTATATGCACACGTTGGCAGGACAGCAACAATTGGGCCGCAGAGAGAGGCTCTTGCTAAGGAATCTGCAACCTCATTTAAGTGAAAACCCATGTGACATGGTACCCAAAGCAACTTTACCGAATTTAGATGGGGCGGAATCAGGAACTTAAAGAGGCGTAATGCCCGAGACTTAGTGGGCGAGGATAAGGAAGAGCAAATGGACAAAGAGTCTGTCATAACCACGACCTGGGAAACGGTAGTTTCTAATTTTCGTAAGGCTAAGATTACTGCTAATAGTTCAGCCAGAAAAATGGGAGCGAAGTCAGAGAGACGGAGAGAAAAAGACCAATCCAGTGAAGGCGAAAAAATTCCCACACCTGCCTTCTCGCGATCCTGCGAGGCATCGGTAGCAATAAGAACATGAGAGGGAAAGGACCTTAGGTGGTCCTGCAACAGACCCTGAAGAAGCAGGAAGGGCTGCAGCTTTGCATTCGATGGGGAAATGTCATCGAATTCAATCTGGACAGATGATGAGTTGTTATCCAATTGGCGGACATCTGTGAAATGAATATTTATGGGATCAAGGAGGGACTGCACGTAACATATCCGCGGGGTATGAAAACGATACCAGGAAGCACTAAAAAAGGCGTAAGGTTGACTAAGAAATATTATACTGCAAGCGTGAAGAGGTGAGTCGCACAATTTTAAAAATGTTTGAAATGTTAAAACGCGAAACCTAGCTGATAACGACGGCATTCGCGCCTCAAGGTGCAGAACAGCATTGACGACATATTTTGGAAGCCCAAGACAAAGGCGCAACGCCTCCCGCTCCAACAGCACAAGAGGGCGAAGTTTATAGGCAGGAGCTCCTGAGAATAAAACACACCCGAACTCCAAAATTGGGCGGACGTACATTTTATAAATCATCAGAAGTTTATGCCTTCTCATGCCTGAGCTAGCACTACAAAGCCTGCGCAGGATGCCAATGGCCCGAACTCCTTTCGCAGAAACTTGCTCAATGTGTGGCCGCCAGGAAAGAGTAGAGTCGTATATTACTCCGAGATACTTCACCGTCTGAACTTGAAGTATTATGTTATTTCTATAGACCAGGCAGATATTTATACGAACAGAAACTGGAAATACTAACAATGCGCATTTCTTCACATTAAGAGACAGATGAATTCTTCCTAACCAGTTGTCAAGAACATTGAGGTAATTTTGCGGGGTTCGATAAAGAGTGTGAATGTCACCTGCTGATGCAAAAAATGCAATATTGTCGGCGTACACATAAGTTTTCACATTTTGAATGCATGAAATTGAGCTTAGAAAAATGTTAAAAAGAACAGGTGAGAGAACTGATCCTTGAGGCACACCTCTTGTCTGTGTAAATCTCCTTGAGGAAACACCATTTTGGCAGCAGTAAAATTTTGTATTTTCCAAAAAAAACAAATCCAGGCTGCAAAATAGCTTGGGAAGTTCAGTTCCTGTTATCTTAGTAATAGAGTCGAGTGCTCAACGCTGTCGTATACTTTACTGACATCCAAGGTGACAAGCGCAGCAAACTGTTTTCTATTGGGAGCTAATTTAATACGACTCTCTAGGTCAGTATGAGCACACCAAATTGGAGAACCCGGCCTGAAACCAATTTGACATGGATTCAATACAGCATTTTCTGAAATGAATGACATGACACGGCTGAGAAGGACCCTTTCCACCAATTTCATTAGGTTTGATGTTAACGAAATAGGGCGTATATTGTCTAAAGTTAAGCCCTCCCCTTGCTTTTTAAGCAGTGGAACTACTTCAGCAAGACGGCACTCATGCGGTATCCAAGGACCTTTAATAGAATGGTTAACTAGAGCCAACAGGTCTGCAGGACATTCATTAAAGAAAATTTGATCATAGATGAAGTGGCCTTATCGGGGCCAGGAGGCGCTGGGGATAAGCGCAGAATGATTTGCGACATCTCAGGCATAGAGACCTCAGTGAAATCACTTGAGGTGCATGTGAATATAGTACGAGAAGGTAAGGCAGATGTAAAGCGAAGCTCTAGGCCACACGCAATATCCTCTAAGGCCTTTGCGATGTCAGCAGGGGACTGAACGAGGGATTCAATGTTGGCAGCCGGTGGAATTACCTTGTTGCGCCTCATGAAATTAAACAAAGCTTGTTTATTTCCTGATTGTGAAAGAAACTTATAATGATTTGTATTATACTCCTTCTTTGCACGGGCGACGGTGCGCTTAAATGTTGCTGCAACATACTTACAATCCAACCAATTTTTTGGGCATTGATTGAGAAGTTTCTTCCAAGCTGCTTTCCATCGTCTATATGCACGCGTGCACTCAGCATTCCACCAATTGTTCGCGATTGCACCCTTGGTTCTCTTAACGAAAATTTCAGACCTTTGCCTTGCATGGTCCAGCAATGAACATAGATGTGCAGCCTTGCTTTCGGCACTTATCTGAGCGCAAGTGTCTCAAGTGATTTGGAGGGCTGATTTTATCGTGTCTTTAAAGCAACTGTAATTTATTAACGTGCGCTGATGTCGCTTAGGAAGAGTTAATTTACACGCAAACTTGAAAATTATCGGTAGATGATCAGTGTTTGTTGCATGGTCAACAGGCGCCTAAGACATAACAGAGACTCCTGGGGAGGAAAAAGTTAAATCCAAGGCAGAGCGGCATTGGCGCCGAACAAACGTAGGCAATCCGGAATTGTTGCAGATCAAGTTGTTCTCAGAAGCCCTATCAAATAGTCTAGAACCAAAGCTGTCTGTTTTAAACCCCCACGTCACATGGTGCGAATTGAAGTCTCCAAGTAATAGAACCTGAGATCAGCTACTAGACATGAGTGAGTCAAGGGGCCGAGTGTCATGCACACCAGACGGGAAATATGCATTAGCTACTGTAAAGGGCTGTTGACCTGGGACGCTGAGGTCAGCCGCAAGGATTTCACATTCATTGTCCGCATATTGGAAAGAAATGCATGCCCTGTGGCAAAACTTTGTAAAGATGAGCACTAACAACCCTCCCCTTCGTGATGACCAGTCAAGCCGGAACGGACGGTAATTCATGAGATGATAATTGAAATTTGAAGTTAGCCATGTTTCCTGTAAAGCAACTAAATCTGGTAGAAGCTGATTGCATAGGCAATTTAAATCTGTTGAAGCTGAGAATATAGATCGACAATTCCACAGAAGTACACTTAAGAACCCTATCATGGCGGGAGTGCCGCAGCCGCGACTGCTTTTTCTAGAATCCTGGTCTTAGCATTTTGACTTGCGTTACTTTTCTTTGTCTTTGACTGGGGGCAAGATGGGCCTGCAATATTCAGAGGAGACCCACTTCGTTTCTGGGCGCGGAGATCAGACTCCATATCCATACAGTCCCTAGAGTATGCGTCCATAACGCTGGTCGAAGGAAAGGCCTGAGAGGTCTCTTGTTGCTCACATTGTTTTTGGCCCTGTGGAGCGGAATCGATTACTGCAGAAGGAGGGGTAGTTTCCGAAGCCAAAGAAGACAAGAGCGGAGCGGTGGACGCCTGCAGAAGATTGGTCATCTGAGCAGCTATGACCTGCGAAATGCACGTGGACACGGTTTCTATAATGCGATCCATTGCATTTGCCACAGCTTTCTCTACTGCCGCAGTAATAGCCTGGGCCCAACTAGAATCCATTATGGGTGGGCATTTGGCAGCCACACTAGAGTAGCCTGAGGCTCTCTCCTTGACTGAGGAAAAAGCCTCTCTCTGTGTGCATCTGCGCTTGTCTATAACCTCGAGCACCTGAACTTCTTGTGCTCATGCAGGACAGTCAGGTGAATCAGCAAAGTGAGCACCGCAACACAAACAACATTTCTCTTGCTGTTCAGGACATTCCTCTCTGCAATGACGTTCCCCATAGGCACAGCAGCGTAAGGCCGATTTGCTGGCTTTGCCGCTGTGGCCAAATCGCCAGCAGTTTTGGCACTGAAGGGGCCGAGAATTAAAGGCATCTACTCGAAAAACCAATGGCCGACACCTTAATCTCTGACGGGCACAATATTCCTGCAAATGTGGCAATGACGGACTCCGTAGGAATTTTTCCTCCGTCAACCATCCTGCTGCATCGATGGACAGCCATCACTCCTGCATGCGAGAGGTTCTCAAGCGTTTCCGCAGGGCTCAATCAAGAGTCGACCCTCGGACCAAGCCCTTGGAACATGCTAGGTGAGGCAGAATGAATGCGCTCACCGGGTGGTTGGCGAAGGTCGTACACTTTAGCAGGTCTTCAATACAGTCTTTATCCGGCGACCTGCCCAAAATACCACCCCTGCCGAACTGCCGGACATCGGTAATGTGCATATAAGTGCTTCGATGTGGACTGAAGGGCCGCCTGCACTGCCTCCGGGTTGTTCAGTCGGATAGCGCCTCTATCGGAAGGCACTAAAGCGACCGGAATGCTCGAAACAACACTGCGGAAAAAGAGATCAATTGGGAGCTGGTCTTCAGGAAGAGATGCCGACCAAGAGGAAAACCCTTGGCCGGGAGTAGAAGTAGACAGTAAGCTCTCGTCCCGCGCCCTCGTCCCTTTTATAGTGTTGTTGTTGTTAGCCTATCAAAAGATGGCACATACCCACACTGGGGGATCGGCCAAGAATCGGGTGGCTATTCACCTGAACGCAGTTAACAAAAAGGAAAAGCACGTGGTGAGCGCAACACCGGTGAATTTTTCGTCATGAACAGAAAAGGGTTGAGTGTTTAGATTTTAAAATTTTAAGAATAATAATAAAGAGAGGGATTAAATATTAATGATTTAGTCAAAATGTAATAATTGTTAGAAAAGAAAAGGTTGGAACACTTAGCAAGGCAGTCGGTGAGATTCTGTCAGGAAATTTAGAACAGCGGTACAAACAGATCTGTGGCTGAACCCAAATGTGGTGAGCGCCAAATGATAGCAAGAGCGGGCTGCTCAAACTAAGGCCAAGATGCTGCAAGGGCTCCTCCAGCAACCGTTTTCTCAGAGAGTTGAATCGGCGACAATACACCCAAAAATGTTCTGTAGATTCAGGCTCCCGGCAAAATGCACAAAGGGGAGAGAGCGCCAACCCGACTTGTGTAAATAGAAATTTAGAGGGGGGATGCGGCAGCGCAGCCTCGTCAGTGATACTTCAAGCTGCCGAGGGCAACAAATTTTCCTGTTCCAATAATATTTAAGGTGCTCATAATCCGCCGATGTTAAAAGTGATGTGCCTTGCGTGCTTAAAAACGCACGTCGCCGAAATCTAGATGCTGTAATATAGGCTGTAGCCGGGATGATTGGCAACACGGGGCCGCTGAGGGAAGCCTTTGCGAGATTATCAGCAATCTCATTTACTGTCACACTGCTGTGGCCGGGAACCCATACTAAATGAACAAGGCTCAAATGCGGAGGAACTAGGGATAAGAAAGTTGATAAAATGGGACCGTCAACCTGTGCAGCGAGGGACGAACACAAAGCTAAAGAATCAGTAATTACTGCAACTGCTGTAATAGAGGGGTCTAGCTTGCGTAGAGCAAGTACAACTGCTAGAAACTCTGCTGGAAAATAGGGGTGAAATCTGGAAGGCGCAGAGAAAAGGACCAGTCTAAATGCGAGCAAAATATTCCCACACCTGCTTTTTCATTGCATTGCGATGCATCAGTGGCTATTGCTATATCTGTAGGTAGGGTCCTCAGATGATCTTCTAGAAGACCACTTAGAATACTCGGTGGCAAAAGTTTTGCATTTTTTGGGAATATGTCGTCGAAAACAATGTGGATAGCGGGCCCATTGCGAAGCGCAGGAAGGATATCATAAATGTTTACATCTAAAGGCTGAAGTAATCTTTGCACAAACACTACCTGAGGGGAATTGAAACGAGACCAGGGGACACCAAAAAAGGAGGTCGGCTTGAGAACAGAAAATGCTTTGGGAACGGTGGAAATGGGATTCATAGATCCTGAGGTAAGTTTGCACAGTTAAAAATTGAAGTCGTGATAAGAGAGACGGAATGCGGGCTTCAAGGTACAGCACATTGATAGCCACAACATTTTGGAAGGCCGAGGTACATGCGAAGTGCTTCCCTCTCTAAAAGGACGAGAGGGCGAAGTTTATATGTAGCCGAGCCTGAAAACAACACTGATCCAAATTCTAAAATTGGCCTGACATACATTATGTAGGTCATTATTAGCGCATCTCTGCGCATGCCGTACCGGTGATGACATAATCTCCGTAGCATACCCACGGCACGAGCCCCTTTCGCCGCGACAGGGTCAATGTGAGGTCGCCAGGTGAGTTTGTTGTCATAAATGACCCCTTAGGTATTTTAGGGATTGAACCTGCGGTATTATTTTTAACTGGCAAGTGAGAGAGACCACTACAGGAGTGAATAGAGGGAAAACAAGAGTGGCACACTTGCCAACATTTAACTTCAGGTGTAATGCGCTCAACCAGTGCTCAAGTGTATTTAAATATGACTGCAACAGACCATACAGAGAATGTAGATCCGGCGCAGGCAGCAAAAAACGCTAATGTCGTCCGCATAGACGTAAGTGCGTACATGGCGGCGGAGAGGAATTGAGCTTAACAGAATATTAAAGAGCACAGGAGAAAGAACAGCTCCTTGCGGCGGTACACCTCGCGTTTGTCTATACCTCTCTGAATGAACACCATTATGGACGCAAAAGAATTCTCTGTT
>JARKHS020026926.1:0-16410 GCA_030143305.2 Amblyomma americanum
CGTTAATTTTCTCTTTTTTAATGTGTTATGCTTATCAGTAGGATAATAATTCTTAGATTAATAAATTGCTTAAAGAAAATTACTTATAAAGCAGCAGAAAAAACAACCATGCCGCCGGTGGGATCCGAACCCACGACCTCCGAATATCGCGTCCGGTGCTCTTACCAACTGAGCTACGGCGACGGCTGTCCAATCTGCTGCTCTCGTGGGTATTTATGTTTACTGGGTGTAAGCGAGCCTTGAGAGTGTTCACAAGCGCCACCCTCGACCATAGCGGCGGACGTAGCACGTCCTGTAATACCGCGAGCGTGACGTAGAACGTCATCTAACGGCGAGGGCGGAAACTGTGCGAGAGCCCTCTTATGCTACCTTTGGCATTAAGACTGCCAGAACCGAGACCCTCGTTAAGCTATCAGCAGACAAGTTAAAGGAAATGAGGGGCGCGTTTGACAAATTTATGAAGGGAGCCAACAGTCACCGAAACCAAGGTGCATAGGGGAACGTTAATTTTCTCTTTTTTAATGTGTTATGCTTATCAGTAGGATAATAATTCTTAGATTAATAAATTGCTTAAAGAAAATTACTTATAAAGCAGCAGAAAAAACAACCATGCCGCCGGTGGGATCCGAACCCACGACCTCCGAATATCGCGTCCGGTGCTCTTACCAACTGAGCTACGGCGACGGCTGTCCAATCTGCTGCTCTCGTGGGTATTTATGTTTACTGGGTGTAAGCGAGCCTTGAGAGTGTTCACAAGCGGATCCCACCGGCGGCATGGTTGTTTTTTCTGCTGCTTTATAAGTAATTTTCTTTAAGCAATTTATTAATCTAAGAATTATTATCCTACTGATAAGCATAACACATTAAAAAAGAGAAAATTAACGTTCCCCTATGCACCTTGGTTTCGGTGACTGTTGGCTCCCTTCATAAATTTGTCAAACGCGCCCCTCATTTCCTTTAACTTGTCTGCTGATAGCTTAACGAGGGTCTCGGTTCTGGCAGTCTTAATGCCAAAGGTAGCATAAGAGGGCTCTCGCACAGTTTCCGCCCTCGCCGTTAGATGACGTTCTACGTCACGCTCGCGGTATTACAGGACGTGCTACGTCCGCCGCTATGGTCGAGGGTGGCGCTTGTGAACACTCTCAAGGCTCGCTTACACCCAGTAAACATAAATACCCACGAGAGCAGCAGATTGGACAGCCGTCGCCGTAGCTCAGTTGGTAAGAGCACCGGACGCGATATTCGGAGGTCGTGGGTTCGGATCCCACCGGCGGCATGGTTGTTTTTTCTGCTGCTTTATAAGTAATTTTCTTTAAGCAATTTATTAATCTAAGAATTATTATCCTACTGATAAGCATAACACATTAAAAAAGAGAAAATTAACGTTCCCCTATGCACCTTGGTTTCGGTGACTGTTGGCTCCCTTCATATATATATATATATATATATATATATATATATATATATATATATATATATATATATATATATTGTGAGGCAGAAGAACGCACCAGCAAATTCACCTTTTTACTTCAGGTAGGCCGAAGCAGCAGCTACCGACTAGTCACAGCTTAGCAACACTTCGTCTTCTTCGCACGACCCGATGACCGATGATGATTACGCTGAGATGAAGATGAAGGTCACTCACAGTGCTTACAACATTCCCCCTCCCGAACGAAAGCGACCATCCTGGTCGCAAATTAAATCTTAAGGTCGGCGGTTAAAGGGTTTCAAGCGCGACACGTGCACAATCTCGGTGCCGCGACACCGACGATCGCGAACAGGCGATGCAGGTGTGATGAGATAGTTTACAGGGGAAGTTTGTTCCAGAACCGTGTACGGGCCAATAAAACGGCTCAGAAACTTTTCACACAGGCCGGGGATGCGAGTAGGTGTCCAGAGTAGCACTTCGTCTCCAGGGCGGAAAGACACTGAGCGATGAGTCGCATCATACGTGCTTTTCCTGGAAGCTTGAGTGGCTTCAGTTTGAAGGCGGGCACGATCACGGCAGTGGGCGATACGAGACACGAACTGTTCGTGGGAAGGCGCGGCAGAAGGAGTAGAAGCTGTGAAGAAAGATGCTTCGAGGGAGAAGGTAGGATGGCGGGCATAAACAAGAAAAAACGGAGAGTAGGTGGTGGTTCGTTGAACGGCAGTGTTGTAGGCGAAGGTTACAAAGGGGAGTAAAGAGTCCCAGTTGTTGTGCTGAGGGTGAATGTAGGTGGATAGCATATCAGAAAGGGTGCGATGAAAGCGTTCTGTGAGGCCATTGGTCTGAGGGTGGTAAGGAGATGTAGTTTTATGCACCGTGCCTGAAGCATGAAGCACTGCGGCGAGGACGGTGGAGAGGAACGACTTGCCACGATCGCTAAGGAGGAGGCGAGGGGCGCCGTGGCGAAGAAGTATGGTGTGGAGGAAGAAGTTGGCGATTTCGGAAGCGGAGCCGGAAGGAAGTGCTGCGGTTTCAGCGTATCGGGTGAGGTGGTCAACGGCAGTAACGACCCAGCGGTTGCCAGCTGGAGTCAAGGGCAGGGGTCCATACAAGTCGATTCCGACGACTTCGAAAGGTGTGGAAGGACATGGGAGAGGTTGCAAGAGACCGGCAGGAGGCGACGTAGACCGCTTGCGTCGTTGACAAGGGATGCAAGACGCTACGTATTTTAATACTGAGGTTGAAAGGCCAGGCCAGAAGAAACGACGTTTGATGCGGTCATAGGTTTTGTGGTACCCAAGGTGACCTGCGGTGGGGTCGTCGTGGAAGGCTTGTAGAACTTGAGGACGCAGGGAAGAAGGAATTACGGGAACCCATGTGTGGCCCAGTGGGCTGTAGTTGTGCCAAAATAATGTGCCATCCTGTAACTTGAAATTTTTGAGCCGACGACGGAGACGGGCATTTGGAGGTCTAAGAACACCGCTGAGACTATCAATCAGCTTTTGACAGTAAGGGTCAGCACTCTGGTGGTGAGCAAGATTGCAGTGTATATCTGGCATGGGAGCAATAGAGGCGGCGCTCAAAGACTGCATAACTGTAGGGTTTAAATGGCTTGACTCCGTTGGGACAGGAGAGGAATGCGAGGACATGGGTTGCGACGGCAAAGCAATAGGGCAACGAGAGAGAGCGTCGGCGTCCTTGTGCTTCTTGCCCGATTTGTAAGTGACAGTAAAGTCGTACTCTTGAAGGCGGAGGATCCACCGCCCGAGACGACCGGACAGATTTTTCAAAGTGGATAACCAGCATAGGGCGTGGTGGTCAGTGACGACTGTGAAGTGACGGCCGTACAGGTAAGGACGAAACTTCTGAACAGCCCAGACGACGGCGAGACATTCTTGTTCGGTAATAGTGTAGTTTTGTTCCGCAGAAGTCAGAGTTCGGCTCGCATAGGCAACAACATTTTCTGTAGAGGTGTTTTGGCGTTGCAGAAGGACAGCGCCAATGCCATGGCTACTGGCGTCGGTGTGCAAAATTGTCGGTGCTTTATCATCAAAATGGCAGAGGACGGGACCCGAAGTCAGAGCACGCTTCAGAGTTTCAAATGCTTCTTCGCAAGCAGGAGACCAGATGAAAGGCGTGTCGTTGTGAAGAAGCGCATGTAAAGGTGAGGCAATAGAGGCGAAATTGCGGATGAATCTGCGGAAGTATGATGCCAAGCCGAGGAAACTGCGGAGATCTTTGACCCGAGTTGGACGGGGAAAGTGCAGCGCAGCAGCGATTTTTTCAGGGTCAGGCTTAATTCCTTCGCTGCTTACGAGATGGCCAAGAACTTTAATGGATTTTGATGCAAAACGGCATTTCTTCGTGTTTAGCTGTAGGCCAGCGCTGGAAAGTGCTGTCAAAACTTCATCGAGACGAGTAAGGTGATCAGGAAATGACGAAGAAAAAATGACGATGTCATCTAAGTAACAGAGACATGTTTTCCATTTGAGGCCGCGGAGAACTGTGTCAATCATACGCTCGAATGTAGCAGGAGCGTTGCAGAGTCCAAAAGGCATTACATTGAATTCGTATAAACCGTCCGGTGTTGCAAAGGCGGTCTTCTCTTTATCATCTTCATTCATGGGGATCTGCCAGTAGCCTGATCTTAAGTCAAGGCTGGAGAAAAATTGGGCACCTTGCAAACAATCGAGGGCGTCGTCAATTCGAGGGAGGGGATACACATCCTTACGAGTTATTCTGTTTAGAGCACGGTAATCTACACAAAAACGAACCGAACCGTCTTTTTTTTGCACTAGCACAACAGGCGATGACCAGGAACTAGACGATGGGCGTATGATGTTGCGTGCAAGCATGTCAGCAACATTTTCCTGAATAACTTTGCGCTCGGTTGGAGAAACACGATAAGGCCGGCGTCTAACTATGCTTGATCCGTCGGTGAGTATGCGATGCGTTGCTGCAGCGGTTTGACCCAGTGTGCCGGAATTGACGTCGAACGAGTCTGCGTGCTTGTTCAATACAGCGAGCAATGCGTCTGTCTGGTCTGTTGTCAGGTCGGTGCTGATCGTGTGGCGAAGTGCTGCACTGAGCGAGGCAGGGGATGAATCAGAGCGATCGGAGGTGGAAATGGGAAGAAGTGTGACAGGCTGGGCGGAAGCAATTGATGCAACAGTAGAGTCGCGTCGCAGAAGAATGGGCTCTGATGTGGTGTTGAATGCGGCGAGAAGAGAAGAACCGCTGGAGAAGCGAAGAAGGGACACGATGATGATAATACCTCTTGACAGGAGACGAGGGCTGGGTGTAATCAGGACGTCGCCATCGGTGACGGCGTCAGAAGTCACAGATAGAATATCTTCGTTGCCCGGATAGAGGACGTGATCGGCAAGCATAACTACACGGGAAGAAAGTGGTTCTCTATCGGCAAGAATGTTGCATTCAGTGACTTCAATAGTGGGAGGGGAACACGTAATGACTGCTGAGGCGTTTTGGAGGAAATCCCAGCCGAAGATGAGTTGATGGACACAGGAGGATAGGACAGCAAACTCAATGAAGTGCAAGATGCCATCAATGGTGACTCGGGCTGTACACGCTCCACAAGGGTTAATATTCTGTCCATTTGCAGCACGTAAAGGAGGACCGGTATAAGGTGTGCGCACTTTTCGCAGTTTTAAACACAAGTCAAGTTTCATAATAGAAATAGCGGCGCCGGTATCAATTAAAGCTTCCAGTTCATGTCCCTCAAGGAATACAGTCAACATGTTTGATGGGAGCAGAGGAGGAATTGGAGCGACGACAGGCGGTGCAGTTTTACCTCCGGAAACTGCACAGGTTAGTTTTCCGTTTGGCGGGCAGAAGCTGAAGATGGAGGGCGAAGGGGCGACGAAGTCCGGCGAAAGGGTGACGGGGAGCGACGACGCGATGGCCGTGCTGTCCTAGACCGGTCAGGAGAAGTCGACGGGGAGGAAGAGGGACGGAGGTCATTATCGGTGTAGTACTGGCGAGGAGGAAGCTGGTAGGCGTCGTCACGTCGAACGTACCCATAGCTCGCACGCTCATCTCGCAGTCGTCGGCGACAAACGCGTGTTACATGGCCGCGGATTCCGCAGTAGAAACATACTGGACGAGGTGGGAGAGGCCGCCAATTACCATACACCGGTGGTCGCGGGGACAGGGCGGCGAGGCTGGGTGGGACGGGCGCGTGATGGACAGGAGGACAAGGAGGAGGAGCCGCAGTGACTTCAGCATACGTCGGAACGTAGGGAGGGGCTGGTGGTTCTGTAGCCATGGGACGATTGAGTGAAGTAAGCTCCTCCTTGATAATGCCACGCAACCCAGTAGATTGAGCAGGTGGGCGTGAGAAGGCAGGAACCGACGAAATATCATTGTGGAGCTCTTCCCGTATTATAGATCGTATGATGGTGCGCAGATCAGTTTCGGGAATTTGGCTCGGATCCCAGGTGTTGTTGAGGCGGCGCGACTGTAGATAGTCAAGTCGCTGGCAAGTGGCACGAATGTCTGCCACCGTGACGGGATTTTGGGCAGCTAGAGCTGCGTAGGCAAAAGAGCCAATTCCTTTTAAAATATGTCCGACACGTTCAGCCTCGACCATGCCATTGTTAACTCGCCGGCAAAGGGCGAGTACGTCCTCAATGTATGATGTGTATGTCTCTCCTGGAAGCTGCACACGGGTCTCTAGCTTCTTTTGAAAAGAGGTCGGACCAGCACCAACAGTTCCAAATATCTGGCGGATCTGTGTCGTGAATTGAGGCCAGTCAGGAATGGCGTCCTCATGGTTGAGGAACCACGTCTTAGCCACGTCACTCAGGTAGAATGAGACGTTGAGTAGCTTCATAGAAGCGTCCCAACCGTTAAAAGCGCTCACCCGATCGTACTGCTGTAGCCAGTCTTCGACGTCGTCACCGCGGAGACCGGCGAAAACCGGAGGGTCGCGCTGACGTGAGGTAACTGACCAAGTTGGGTGGGTCAAATGGTGCTGAGCAAGTGCACCTTGGGACGTCAGTGGTGCAGAGGTGGCATGGGCAGCCGTGGGATGCCCATCGGTAGCTACAGGCGCCGGAACGGTGAGAGCAGGGGGATGTGACTGCGCCATGGCGGTTGATGTGCCGCCAAGAACACGACCGGAACGGAGCTCCAGGGGGTGCCGCGTTGAGGACGCTGGGATCAGGAGTCACCTCCACCACTTGTGAGGCAGAAGAACGCACCAGCAAATTCACCTTTTTACTTCAGGTAGGCCGAAGCAGCAGCTACCGACTAGTCACAGCTTAGCAACACTTCGTCTTCTTCGCACGACCCGATGACCGATGATGATTACGCTGAGATGAAGATGAAGGTCACTCACAGTGCTTACAATATATATATATATATATATATATATATATTATAATCAGGGAGCTTTGGGAAGCTTACTGCTTGGAATCGGGAAAAGAGGGGACGTGTGTAAATGACTCTTCAGTTGGGCTTTCCAAACAAGAAAAGCAATTCTTGGAAAAGTAATAACAAAGGTAAACCGATCTGGACAAAGTATTTTTTTATGCTTGTTGATACGATAGCAGAGTTGGTGCTTTAAATGTGTTTTTTTTTATATGTGTGGACATGTGAAGCTTACATATGTGTGCACACCGCAATAAACTTCAGTTGACAGTTTGCATACCAGTGTTTGTGTCGTCCCTGTATTGTCCCAAGTCAGTTCAAAAGCGCAATTATGTTTGACCACATTGATCAAGGTGACATTTCAAGGAATTACTCTCATTAAGTTTTGAGATCTGGGAGTATGCTGTCTAAACCTTACAGCACCACGGTTAAGAAGGAAGTTGACAAATAAGCCTATCGGTATGCTTCCACAGAAACGTATCTTGGGTGAATGGCTACAGAGAGCCACAACTAGTTTCTTGAGGCGCTGCCAGAAACAGCATACACCAGTGGGGCAGCTTAGCTGTCTAGCTTGAAATCTTAAAGGTTCGAAGTCTAGCATGATCGTACCGCATTCAAGGCACTCGCTATGCTGGTGACTCCTGGAGGATGATTATCACAGCGCGTGAGGCAGGCAGAGAAAAAAATATTGGCTGCGGTTTAGCTCTAGTTAACCCTAGTTGAATTGCGAAATCTTCGTTTCCTCGGCACGTCGTCTACACAGCGTCTCATTCCGACGCTCTCGACAACTCAAACCGGTCTCTTCCGCAGTTGAAGAGTCACTCCGGGACGTGGCACGACTTCTTCTAGCCGCATCTTCCTTACGACGCTTCTCGAGTGGTGCGGCGCGTTCTTCTGGCGTCTCTTTTGCGCGTTGTCTCTTCCTCGCTTCGTTCTGTCGGTGTTGCGTCTCTTTCGCATATATATATATATGTGTGTGTGTGTGTGTGTGTGTGTGTGTGTGTGTGTGTGTGTGTGTGTGTGTGTGTGTGTGTGTGTGTGTGTGTGTGTGTGTGTGTGTGTGTGTGTGTGTGTGTGTGTGTGTGTGTGTGTGTGTGTGTGTGTGTGTGTGTGTGTGTGTGTGTGTGTGTGTGTGTGTGTGTGTGTGTGTGTGTGTGTGTGTGTGAAGTTGAGCGGGTGACGGAATCCCGTCTGGCCGAGAGCGTACATTTGTAAAAATAAGAGACGCCGACCAGTGAAGAAAGGTTCGTTAATGACGTTCACGTAGATTGTGAACAAGGCTTCCGTGTGGAAGCCGAAACGTCAATAACGAACCTTTCTTCACTGGTCGGCGTCTCTTATTTTTCAAACACACACACACACACACACACGCACACGCACGCACACACACACACACACACACACACACACACACACACACACACACACACACACACACATATATATATATATATATATATATATATATATATATATATATATATATATATATATATATATATATATATATATTCTAGTACGGCTGAAAAAAGGAGTGCATTTACAGGAAAGCCAACGTATAACTAAATTGCTTTTGGGCCGTACTAGAATACTGTATAAACATAAGGACCAACGCACGCGGGAAATCGTGGAAGGTCTTTTAATTCACCGGGGACTTGACAACTGCGTCAGCAAACCTTCCGTTGCGCTAACACAAAAATAAGTTGACTATCTTAACAGTTCAGTTCGCTTGTATAGGTTGCGATTGTGTGCTTTTGTTGTTGTGTGTTTTTTGACAGTCATCACTGATGCTGTTCTTCTGTTGACCGTGCACCTTTTCGTGTATTTATTGCGTGCGAGCAATAAAGCCTTTCAGCCGTAAGTCAGCGCTGTGTTTGTCTCTTTCTTGTCCCGTCCTTCGTGCGCTGTGCCTTGAGTTAGTACCATGTACCGACTAGCCCAGACAAACACCTTATTGCAGGTACTTAAGTAACTCTCACTTAACGTTGTCTGCTTGCTTTGCAAAGAAATTAGAAGTATAATTCGGACGGAATCGCTCTTTTTCCTCTACCATCACCAGTTAGCGGCTATAAATTCTTCTTGAATAGAAAAATGCGGTAGGGTTTTAACGAGTTTAACCGAGTAGACATGCGAAAGCATTTGTTTAGCCTGGCTGACTCGTGGTTTTGCTTTGACGGATCGTTTTCATATCTCGCAGCGATATTAGATTCAGGTTAAGCTCGGATCGAGGTTAAGCTGAACTGATCTGTTCGCGCCGCAGATTCAGTGCACTACAGCACGAGTGTGTTGCTGTTTAACACGAGAGCTGACCGGCTGCGGCGAAAGCAAGCAGCCTTCGTGCAGTGGCCATGTCTGTATGCGTCAATGCTGCTATGCTAGGTTTAGTCGAGGTCAGCTTTCAAGCTTCACAGAAATTCGGTGAGCCTCTTACACCTCGCGATGTAGTGCTTTATACAAGATGACTTGTAGAACGTACTACACTTAAGCTTCGGTTTTTCAATAAACTATCTTTTGGAAGTGCAGCGCTCGTCCTGTCTTGGTCGTTCTCTGTAATTGTCCCCGTCCTGTTCGCGCTGCAACAAATACTTGTATTATGTATCAGCACCCAAACTTCAGTACTGCGCACTAAAAACAGAACTTTCCTAATGTTTCCGGGGCCAGAGACGACTGCAACTTTTCTTTTAGTGGCCTTAACCAGTTGCGACAGTACTTTGTATCCCTATAGATGTTCTGGTGAATAACCGTTTTTCATTGTTCCAAATATTTTTCTTTATATTTTTTTTCATCACACAACCATCGTAGCCACATTCCTTGAACCTTTTTTCTTTAGCACTGTTTTTCTACCTCATGTTGGACTCATGTTATTTATTTTGATTTTTAATGTGTTTAAAATCATCCATGTGCATGTTGTATTTGCATGTTGCATTTGCACTTTTACATTACTATAAAATTGTATACATGTTCTACTTGTAACCACATTTTACGTGTCTATCTGTGCTGTCTGCTTAAGTAATTATATTTTATGTTCCTTTATTTTTTCTGTTTTCAATATTTGTGTAACTTGCCGTGCCTAGTAATACGCTGGACCCTGGGCCTCGTCAAGCTGACAAATGCAGCTTTTAGCCCAGGTGAACCACCAGAATTTTTTTTCTGGAAGTAAATTGAGTTGAATTGAATTGCTTTGCAGTGGTCTGGGTTACAGGAGACTACTCCCCCACCCCTATGCCCTAACTTTTCTCTTCCCAAATAAATGTTTTTACTGCTTCTACTACTACCAGAGGAGACTACGCACACACTTCGTCCCACAGCATGTGCCTTGCACACACGCACACTCCGCACACGGTTGCAGGGGAGAGCTCTGCGCACAAGGGTGTGCACCCACAGCGTGCACTGTACACCGTGTAGACGCGCAAGTGTCAGAGACGGGAATCTAGGACTATTTCAGCGAAAAACCTGAGAACAGCCTTTACTGCACAACTGCCAGGTGTGCAGTGAAGGCTGTTCTCAGGTTTTTCTCTGAAACAGGCCCACCACCACATCATCACCCTCCATTCGCACCCTCACTCTCCTTTTACTTTTCCTTTCCCCCTATACTAGTGTGGAGTAGCAGGCCAGGGTCACCTTACCACAGGACGACCTCTCCACCTTACCGTTGATTAAATTACTTTCTCGCTCTTCTAGTAGGGAAATAACTTTTATGCACAGAGAAGCGGTCGCAAGAAAACAGCGGCTGATTTAATGACCCAGTTTTAAACTTTTCGCCACGTGCAGGTGCGTTCTCATGCAGAAAGTGGTCTTTTCTGCAAGCGGAGCTCATGCTAGGAGAGTTGCAAAAGCGATAGGACAAGAGCCATTATAGGTTGGGTTGTTGAGTACGTCGCGCACTTTTGAAGGGTAATTTTGAAGAGGAATTTTTCATGGGGATTCCGAGGGTGGGCCGAGTTGAGGTATCAACGGCAATGCAAGCGATCGTGTTAAAATCCCACCTGCATTGTAATCCGTACACATCCGGCGTGCGCGTGAAGACGACTCTGTGTAGGCCAGAAAGCTGCATGACCGCGTAGTTTTGGTTTCAGAGGTTCGCCGCCAGCTCGCGGCGACGCTATCTGTTGGCCGTCTGAGCACAGCGGCGACCTGCTTTCGAGCGCTAGTCATCTCTTTTCGGTTTGGAAGCAGTTTTCGCCGTTCCGACACCAGTGTGCGTTCCGCTCTTCTGCGTTCTTCTTCGAACACATCGAAGCTCCGCCCCGGTTAGGAGAGAAGCAATTCGACTTGCACGTAATTCGACCATCTTTAGTACCGCGTTTTACTACCTTTCCTGTTAACTTTCGTGCGAGTCATGTGTCAATTCGTGGATTTCATGTTGTCTCTAATTCTACTTGGCCACATTACAGCTTACCTACAGTTATGCTGTCTAATGAAGCAGCATACATTTCTGTGCACGTCATTCTTTTCTCTTCTTACAGCAGACGCTGTTGTAGCTTCGATTTAGACATATAGTCCTGCATTCTACCGTGGAATCTGAAGCGTCACCCATAAGACCTAATTACCTAGTTAATCAATGCAATTTAACGTAATGAGTTAAGTTTATTTTAATTGCCTGGCCGCTACCTGCCACTGTGTGCGGGCGGCAAAGTGGTTAGAGACAAATCTCGCTCCACGTTTAGGGAAGAGGGGGCGGGGATGTTTGAGTGGGAAGAGAGGGAGAGAGTGGAAAGGGCTGGATTTACAGACATGGGTAAACCGTAGTTACAACTACTTTAGCTGATTAATGCTCTAAGACCGCATGCTTAACTCTGCAAGTCTTTGAAGCGATAACCTCACTACGCCATGTAAAGGCGATTTCGCTGCGCCTGGCACAGCGTTCTCGTGGAAATGACTGGGCATGCACACTCAATAAACAAAAAAGCCGGCGCCGAAGCCGGACATCGAACCAGTGCCTTTGGTTTTCGAGACGGGGACGCTTCCACTCGGCCACGACGGCACTATTTTTTTTTCTTCATCGCGTGGAAATAGTGCCGAAAAGAGAAATCTAAGCATGCTTACGCCAAAGAACACCACGCCATCTTACTCCTGCACGACCCCATCTTCCAAAACATGAGCACTCTGGGAGGGACACACATGCATCCAGATAGGGGATGCCAGCTAGGCGGCTCTTGCAGGGCAGCATATACTCCCCGTTCCAAAGCGCATTGCTCACGAAACAATGATTTCGACCACCGCGGTGATTCGGCGTGGCGGTCCACTATGCGGCTCTTCAAGAGACTGGTTTATCGGAGTTTAACGTCCCAAAGCGACTCCGGCTATGAGGGGCGCCGTAGTGAATGTCTCCGGAAATTTCCACCACCTGGGGTTCTTTAACGTGCAGTTAAATCGCACAGTACACGGGCCTCTCGAATTTCGCCGCCATAGAAATTCCACCGCCGCTGCCGGGATCGAACCCGCGTCGTTCGGGTCAGCAGTCGAGCACCGTAACCGCCGAGCCACCGCGGCGGTACTTCCAGGACTAAATATTCGATGTTTGAACAAAGGCGCCTCTAGTGAATGCACGGGTTTCTTAGAAACGTATCTTCGATATCTGTACTAAGGCATGCATGAGTAATTATAAGCATGTAAATTACACATGTCGGAATTAAGCGAGTAGCATGTGTTACAAGTACAATTCCTCCGAGCTTGGCGTGCAGTCGCAGCGCCATCCTGTAGGCAACCACTGAAACCCCCTTCGCCATGCACGGCGCTGGCCCGGCAGATGGCGCGCGTATCTTCTGAGTCTGCGCCTTCCCTGAATGCTCAAGTGCCATCTAAACCAGCGGGTCCCCGAGCACGAGGGAACGCTATCGCGTTTCACTCTTAATGCGGAGCTTAAGTGTCTCCAATTTTTTTTGTAGCGCGGTCAGTCAGTCTCATCATAATCATCATCAGGCTGACTGTGCCCACTCCGATGTCTCTCCAACGAATGCTGTCCTGTGCCAGCTGCGGGCACCCTAAGTCCTCGAACTTCTTAATCTCTAGAACTGAAACTTGATCGAGTTGGTAATCCATTGAATAATACAGCGCGCATTGAAACAGGGACGAAGTAAGACAGACGGAGATGAGCCCTTAATCTCATCCGCCCACCTAATCTTCTTCCGCTCCCTGCTACGCTTGCCTTCTATTAGAATCCACTCCGTTACCCTTAACGATCATCGGTTATATGCTCTTGTCTGTCTCTCTCATTCTGTGTGTGTGCGTGTGTGTGTGTGTGTGAGAGAGAGAGAGAGTGAGGGGGTGGCGCCTTCAAATTATAATCAACTACCGACTAGCCCATCAAGAAGTTCTCTTCAGATATATATATTTAGTACAGTGGGCCCTTCTACTTAAGATTCGTCTCCATGCTTCATTGACGAATGGATTGCGCGTGTCATCGCCAACACCCGTCGCGCAAGGAGCATCGCTTTCTGCATCAAGAAGGGATTGGTTCCCGCTGAAGTGAGTGCCGTTTTTCAAAAGCCTAGTGTTACCTTCATGAGGACACATCAACGAATAAGTAAAATACTGAGGCCTGAGCTGTGGCGCCAAATTAGTCTGCTTAACGATCTCCGATGCACTGCTTGTCTCGCGTAATATGGCTTGCTGAGAAGACCATTCGGTCTGTCAAGAGGATGGCCTCCCAGATGACAGAACAACTCTGGATGTGCATTCTTAACAGTCTGCTCAAGTAATCAAGAAAGGACATGAAAGCTGTGGGTGGTTTGGTAGTTGTGGCGGGCATCGATCTGTCAAAGGTAACGTCCGTTCTTCAAAAAGGACCCCCAAGTTTGGCACTGAGCAAAAAGGGCCGCCGCGTGAACTGGTAGCCGTTAATCGACGAATCAAAAGGCCGATTTAGAAGAGCAAGAAATGTGCCTTCTGGAGGGCGTTGACTGTCTTCTTAAATCTTGGTACCCGAAGCCTACTCAACGCACAGAAATGTGACTTGGAGCCATTGTGTCGTACTTTAGCAATAATTCCCTAACGCTCCTTCAAACAGATAAGCAGGGCGGTTTCGTCGTTATGTCGGAGGATAACTTCTCGATAAGAGCAGCTGAAGCGATTAAGAAGTATTTTTCATGGGGAGAGGTCAGGCGAGTATGGCGGATGGGGAAGTACAGTAATGCTGCGCTTGGCGAGAAATTCTGTCACGCTGAAAGCGGTGTGCGGCCTTGCGTTATCGTGGAGAAGGCTCCATTGTCCAGGTGCCCATAAGTCAGGGCGACGGCGTCGTAGTGCATCACGCATGTGTTGGAGCACGCGGATATAGAACTGCTTATTCACCGTTTGCCCTTGTGGGACGAACTCGGGGTGTATGACACCTCTGGCATCGAAAATTACTATCAACATCATCCTTGTTTTGCTCTTCTGTCGCCGCACCTTTTTCGACGCCGGAGAGCTTGTGGACCGCCATTCAACGCTCTGCCTGTTTGTTTGAGGATCGTATTGAAAACATCATATTTCGTCTTCAACAATGATGCTGTCGACGAATGCAGCATCCTTCTCTGCCTCGGAGAGCATATCAGCGCTCACTGATGCCCGCGTGTCCTTCTGGTCCTGTGGGAGAGATTGCGGCACAAGCCTGGCATTCAGCTTTCGTTTCCCCAAGTTCTCACGCAAAATTTGGTGGCATGTTGTCTTACTAATGTAGATAGCATCTGATAGCATTCGGACTGTAATTGTGCGGTCTTGTTGTACGATTTCCCTGCTCCGAGCCACGTTGTTTTCATTCCGTGAGATTGAAGGGCGTCTCTGCCTTGTGTCGTCTTCCACCGACGTTCTCCCCGGTACGGACCTCTTGAGCCACGCAGGAGCGTCACGAAGGAGCTCACACGTCTGTGTGGGCGTCTTGCCAAGCTTCACAGAATTTTATGCTTACAAATTTTCGAGGTGTACGTCCATCTCCCCACATTCGCTCGCAGTAGAATGCGCAAACGACTAGTGACAACGTATATTTATGCATGTAGTGCCATCTAGCGGCTGCTACAGCAATTAACAGAAATAGATCAGATGCCGGAAAAGATGGCGCTACACAAACGCAACAACTAGTGTTCCTATATATGCTCCCTGCGGGAGCATATACAGGAACACTAGCAACAACATTTGTTTTGGGGAATCATTTCTAGATAAGACAACCAATCAGTCTCGAAACTTTACGGACAAAGCAGAACCCGTTTCGTTTCAGAACCCTGCCGGTATTTCTATTGGTGATTTTTTAATTGTTTAAAGTTTTACTTGGACTCCACTTTTATAAGATTTGACAAGCGGTATTTTCTGCAGAATGTGGGCAATTGTATTGGATCGTGTGTCGCGCCGGTATTATGTCACTTTTTCTTCCAGAAATGGACCAAGTACTTGATCACGTTTTACCAGCAAACAACGTTTTTAAGGTCTTTAGATACATGGACGGCTTTTTTATTATTTTAACCAGGGACGTAGGCTTAAAGCTCGTTGAACCCGCACACAATGTTTGATCCCTACTTAGACAACATAGAAAAGGCTTGGATTTTACATCAGAACTGCCTGCGGACAATTTTTAAAAACTTTTTAGATCTTTAGAGTAAGTTCTAGTACGGATAAGGTGCTTTGGGCTTACGCTCCGCGAGAAAAAAGGGCTTCTGCTATTTCACTTCTCGGATTCAAAATTATTGAAAAGAGCTATTACTTCACTGTGTCATGAGTATGGGCTAAAAAAGTGATGCGTTCACAATATGCGACCGAGTTTTCATAAGCAATTGGCCAGGCTGTGTTCAGCCGGGTTCCCTGGTTCGCTCGTGACAGGCGTCGCCGAAAGCCTCTCGCAGAAGATGAAGTCTGGGGCAGTGCAAGGTAGGGCAGAGGTCCCTCGAAAAGAGGTGAGACCGGTGGCGGTGCCGTATGTGCACAAGTTGGCCCACAATCTGAAGAAGGTTGCGAGCAAGCATGGTGTCCGCTCGTCTCCTCAGCCCCCCTGAAACTCGGAAGCGTTTGCCCCCGGGTCGAAAAATAAAGCAGAAAGAAAGAGGCTGCGGAACCAAGCATTGGCATCCATGAGATGTAATGAAGAGGTAGATTATGAAATTCCCCTCTCGTGCGATCGTGTGTCCTATGTAGGACAACCCGGGCGCTGTGGTAATGAGCGAATCATAGAACATGAACGAAACGTAGCGCAAAATTAAGAGGGCCCAGGTACACCTAAACATATTAGATCCTGCCCCTCGCGCTCTTCTAAACCATGTTTTTCAAAGGGGCGGATTCTTGCAGGAGTAGAAATATAAAAGCCAGAGAGCTGATTGAAGCGTTCTATATCAACAAGAAAGGTAGTTTGTGCGTCAGCGAAATATCGATATCTTTGTCTAAGGCTGAGAAAGTGTTTTTTTGAGCGATGCCTATCATGTACGACATGATGTGTGAATATGTTCCTTGCGCAGGCGCTGGCTGACTGATATGTGTATTTGGCCTCTGTAAAATAAACCAGTTGTGAGTGACGCTGTGTTTCGTTCTCTTCTCTTGTGCGCGCGCGCGCACGTGTGTGTGTGTGTGTGTATGTGTGCATGTGTGTGTGCGCGCGCCTTTAAATTACGATGGACATTTTGTCG
>JARKHS020026927.1:0-34579 GCA_030143305.2 Amblyomma americanum
CATTCATACACCTACCATTTCCGTGTTCTGAAGCAGTTTTTGGCCAAGTGCACATGTTCACTGAAAACGATGTTTTCTTATAAAAAAACTTAGATCACTGCAGAGACTGCATTAGAGAAATGCAAAAACGTTCGCGTTTGCCGCGACGTTGGTGGCTCTAGTCAACGCCTTTCAACACCTAATTGGCCACTGCATTAAGGTCCGTCCGCCACTCTTCGATCTCCAATGCTACCACTCGACGATGTATACTTTTTTGTTGCTGTACTCTGGTTGTAGGCGTGATGTCATCAGACGTATGGATGTCACATTCTTATGAAGTCACATGGTCTCACTAAATAGCCTCATTAATTAAACTGATCTATCATCCTCATCAATCATCATCATTAGTGTTGTTATTCTCTTTAATTAATTATTGCTGTTAATCAATATCAGTAATTAACTCATTTGATTACCTATGACTAATGATTCTGACTCGATATTGTTTAATCATTGACTATATGCTTCACCACACCACTCTTCAGATCATGACTGCTGACGTCACATCCAGCGACACATTTTGTGGACACTTCCGGTAACGACATAGCCCAGTAATGCTTTCCCATTAATAACACGCAATTTTATCACAAGTGTTTGCAGACTGTTAAAAGAAAACGTTTGTGATTTGTGGCCTTTATAACAGATGACGCCACCCATCCGCCACAAGGCGAGCATTTTCATAAATCACTGAGACAGGCCTTGGTGCGGCCAACACATTACTAGCAAGCTGTGTCATTCAATGCAACAGAAATATGCCTAGAATAAACCAAGATCGGCAGTCAGATAATCAAGCAGGGCGAGCCTGCACTTGCTCGAACCACTCCACCAAGTCCGCCTCCTGCGTGCAAGAGTTGCAGCTTCCCCTCATAATATGTATACCTAGGGGAGCAATATGGCATACAAATGTGCACCTCTATCGTCGTCACAATCGTTCAAGGAAGGAGAGAAGAGCTTGCTTGGCCACCACCACGCAACGCTTTCTCACACAAAGGTAGTGACGACCGTTTGTGTTTTTGTGAGCCAAGCAAAAATAGCGCCTAAGCGCAAGGCGATATCTCCGAAATCGTGCCCCACTTTTGTTGTTGAGAATTTATTTTCTTTAAGCGTTTGCTTGTCTCAGCCCCTCATTTCGCTCTGTATGCAGCCTAGACCTTGGCAGCGTGCCAAGATGCTGTGTGCAGATAACAGTACAGCACATTTATACCTTGGGGGTGGCTTGCTGGGAGAACTTGGCAGAGCAAGACGCTGTGCACCCTTGACAAAAGTGCCCATGGGACCACTGGTGGCATGCATGAGGGAACGCATGGCTGTGATCTTTTGCTTTCTTTTTGCTGGTACAGATATAACAATAATCGGTTATAACGATCAGAATTTTCTGTTTTCTCAGTATCGTTAGAAGTGGGCTGTACTGTACTCCATCTCATAAGATCCTTGCAGCACTATGAAAGGTAGAGACCTCCTCGGCCAATCAGGAGAGTGCCTTAACTTTCGCTACCACGACATTGGCCATCGATCAAACGTAAGCAACGTTTTCAGACTGCCACCAAAATTCAAGTCTGCCCTCATGGACAAGCTGCACCATCTAGTTTGCTTCTAAGACACTACCTCTCTGTTTTTTTTAAACACAAGGAGGCGACAGACAAATGAAACTTTGACTGCACATAGTCCGCCGGTCGCCGATCATGGTGTCCGTTTCGCCGGCCGCTCCTCAAAAGTGAAAGGCTGCACTGAACACTTTTGTCCGCTCTTATCTGTAATCTCTTTTTTAAGAGCAGCACTGGTCAGTTAGACAACCATGTGGAATGGTATTTCAGTTCCTACTGCAAGAATTCATCTCAGAGGCCCACGATTGACCGCGACATCCACGCGTGCTCGCACGTTTCGTTTTACCATTGCCGCCATAAAGTTTCTAAATACTACCTAGAGGAAAAGCAGGCGCCACCGTCATTGCGAGCTTCTTAAAGGGCACTTCATCTACCGTGGGAATGCCGGGGAGACAGCACAGCGTACTTGGCTTGGCCCTAAAACATAACTACAACTGCAGAAATAAAAATTTTTGCAATTATATGTTGCAAGGAAACACTGTTTTGCAATCAGTATGTCGTGTAATAAAATATGGTAACTGTACATCGCAGTAAATTAGCAGAAAAACAGATAGGCATAAATGGCCACCGAATTTGCCCACTGTAGAAGAGAGCGTTCTCTTCGTACTGCAAAATATAGCGAACCGTGGGAAATACTTTTTTTGCCTTTAACACACACACTTGTTACAGCAAATATTATTGCAAAAAATTGTTAGTTCTTAAAATACTAAACTTTAGAAGCTCCCGTTTTCACACTGTGAAAAACTGAAATGTTTCATTGGTGTAGTGTGCTATGGCGGGACGCGTCCTATGTCCCATTGCATAGGTAATGTTTGTGCCATGAGAAACTTGCACGAGCCTCCGCTTTCTATGAGAAACTAGTTCACATGCATGAAGTGCCGGCTCTCGACATGTCCTGGCGCTCCGTTTACAAAATTTTCCAAGAAAAACATAAATTAGGAAGCACAAACCTCTCCTACCACATGTAAGTGACGGTCGTCACTTACGGCCGTCATGCTGACAAGTGCAACATGCAGGTATTTGCGTGAATTCATTCATGTCATGAAGTGGAAGTCGTTTCTGCATGCAATGCACGGCTATCGCCAGTTTTCAAAATTAACCAAAACGCTTTTAAAAGGTAAGTGGACCGAGACTCCAATGAGAAATCTTCAGAGTGGCCTCGGCAGCAGACTGCTGGGTTCTCAGTTCACACAAAACCCTGTTCCCTTCTTTCACATTTCAATGCACAAGCAGCCCTGGTTCCCGCTAAGCAAAAACCCAGCTAGCTGCGTAAATGGCTCCCAATGAGGGGGCAAACGGAATTTAGGCCTAGTAGGCACCAGGCACTGTGCTCAGACCACTTCGAGTCGAGCGCCTTTGGATGCTTCGGATCTCGAATGAACTGCATGCGTAGCTGCACTACACAACCACAAAGGGCACAAAACATCAGCAAAAATTAGTGATGAAAACAAAACTGAACCAAAAAATGCAATCTGTAGCACAGTCAACAAGTCACTAGGTGTCAATCCGGTGTGCTGTTTTCCCGGCATGCCTCGGGCGCCCATGGTGGATGAAGTGAAGAGCCGCCAGCTATCCCTCTGGTGTGCAGCAAGTAACTCTATGGTTCGCACTGTATTTTAAGGTGTAAGCCTTTCTGGCTCATGAGTGGCATGGACGGAAGTTGTAGACGGAAGTTGCCTGCACAAGCTGTCAATCATCAGTTGTATGATAATTAAAATAAAACGTAAAAGTTCATTAAGCAACAGTTGACAAGCGACATGTGTAAGGAAATAAAAACAAAAATGAAAACAAAAATTTTAAGGAATAAAGGAATTTAAAATTAAAAATAGTAAAAAATAAACAATAATAAAAATAAAAATGGGGAGAGAAAGAGAGGAAAGAGAAAGGTTTTTGCATTTCCATTCTTTACCAGACTTAAGTGCAATGCTGTACTATGCAGACACTTGATTTGTAAATGAACACAGTGATTTTATTTGGTAATTTAGGGGTCTTCGCAACATACTGCCAAGACATTATACCAAATGCACCAAATTTTACCAAGGAAGGCCAAATACCCTTTTCACCCAAAGAACCCTTTTGCTAGCCATCGAAAAAAAAAATTAGAAAAGGAGGAACTGCAAGCTGGAGACAAGCCATAGCAGTGGGCAAGCAGGATGCCAAAGTAGCAACCCTGAAGGCAAGAGCAAGAACATGGCATGTTTCCCAAAAGATGACCGACCTGTACGGCAACAGCAGCAGCTATCGCATGGGACAGAGGAAGATGAGTCCCTCACAAGAGCAGGGTTGGTTCCCAGACCACAGGGTCTACTTTTTGAGCCTTGTAGTGAAAATATTTACAAGCCCAGGCCCCAAGGTCTGCGAGGAGCAGTCCCTGGTAGCTTCATAGGTGCCAAATGTGCCTTTCTACACTAGCCAGATCCCGGGGAGCATACCCACACACGTTTTTGCTTAGTGGGAACAAAGGAGGAAGAAAAGGGAGGCACACACCCATGCTAACCCCTGGTTTCCTTTCTAGCATGCACCAACTGGCCCAGATTTCGACTCTCCTACCACATTTTTTTTCTTTGCCTGTGCATTTATTGTGCTGGCTCAGACAATGTTAGCACCCTTTAAAAGATAAATACAGACCTCCTCTAAACGAATGAACAGTGGATAAACACAATGCAGAAATGGCACAAAATTACAGAGTGGCAAATGCTGAAATAAAGGAGTACCATTCACACAGAGAGAGGACCGTATCGCGACAATCCGGTGCGTTAGGAAGAAGGTTTGCTGTCCTGTCCCCACAGATAACATCAATGTCGCGCAGAGTACCAACAAAGGTCAGTACATTGGGATGCTAGCGCAGGCCAAGAACAACAGACTGAGAGCTATGGAATCAAAACAATGACTGACTTTATTGTCTCAGATTTCCCACACACAGCCTCCTCGTTGCGCTCCTCCTCGAGTGGGGATAAAAAAACTGACTGGCTCATGAAGCCGACGACGACGACAGACTTAGCCGCCTTAGCGGCTCCAGTTACAAGCAGAACGTGGATGAACGTCACCACAACCACAACCGGACTGGAGCAGCGGCGCGAGCTCTGTACGGCCTGTGCACAAGGAGTGTTACCTTTCTGCTGCTGCTTAACGACCGCGGCACTGTCACCCTATCCCTCCTCCGCAGGCGGAGCGGCCGCTCACGTGGGACCATGGTGCTCGTGCTGTGCAATTGTGGTTTTGGCCCACTGCAGATTAGCTTGAAAACACGGAGGCTGGTATGGCAGAGGCTGCAGGCCTGCACATGTTTTATGCATTCTCTAAGTTGTGTTCTTTTAGTCGTCTGCAAGCAGGGATATGATGACAATAAGGTTTATTCTTGCCAATGAGATGTACCAAATTTGGAGCGCATGAAGCACCCTGTGATCATTTCTGCTGCCACTTGTAAAATATGGGTGTTCCACAAGGCTAGGGCGCCTTGATGCCGCTCGCCTCCGCTTTCAGGGTGGGGCCAACCTTTGTACCACCCCACGCCGCTGTTTGCCCCTCTCGGCAGCATGTTAGGTCCCACGCACCAGTCGCGTACAGTGCGCTGTGCGTGTGGCGCGGTTTGTATGCGGTTGCGTGGCGACTCAACTGGAAATAGGCGATGCATAGTTGTTTCGTTTGTGGCAATAATATTCTGCCACTTCTGAGTGTGCATTATGCATGGTGCAGGCGCTCCAACTACACAGCAATTGAAAAGTTACAACGCACTGCTGCGTTCCCCAGCCACTGTCTGCACTGCAAAAGGACAGCGGATATTTAGTGGTCCTTCGTAGTGGTAAGTTTATCAGCTAGGTCGACGAATTCAGTACAACTACGCTGCATTCGCTGTTCAAACGTAAGTACTGTTCACAAGGGACCAATTTTCACTGGTATGCCAGCAGCGCTCAGGATGACCTGCCAAATATAATTATTTATGCGTAGTTTTTTGCAACATTTTTGCAACATTTTGCGACATGCTTTTGCAACATTCTCCGAGATCCCTTTTTCTGATTACTGCCCCATATATGGAGAATTCGACGCGGTAATACCAAATTTCTCTTACAGGCGGTCCGTCGCCCCACTGCTTTGAGGCGTACAGCTGTGACACGTCTGAAAACCTAATGGTCACACTTTCTCAACTGCTTCCCTTAATGGCTTGTTCCGCAAAAGAATCATCCAGATGGTTAGGTTTCACTTTGAGCGGTGTTGACTACATGTAGATTGATCATACGATACGACGATGTTTTGCTGATTCCTGGTTGCTAAGTAGCCTTGTTCGAGGACAAATTTAACCGATATATTTAACTTTTCTTTTCAAAACTTCCAAAAAAAAAGCCATCAAAAGCGGCTGATTCAGAATGAGACCTCACAAAATCAGCCCCTGCTACCGCTGCGTTTGAATCCCATTATCCCTGCCAAGCTAAACTAGCAAAGGGGAGTTGGAGCAGTGCAGGCCGCCTCCCTTGCTTCTGCAGAACAGTCCACTTCAGTTTCCAAAAGACACTGGCCTGTCGCCCCACTATATAGTAGTTGGGCAAGGCAGTTCTCTCATAAAGGTATGGGTCTGGGCTAGTTGGAGAAGCAGCGCACAAAACTTCTGTACCAACTGACGCACAGAATGTAGGTACTGTACCAGGATTTCTAGTGAGCTGGCGAAAAGAAGTAGATGAGGGAGGTGGGAGGGGTTTAGAATGCCTTCGTGACATAAAGATAAATAACTGGGCAAAATGAAGGACGAGAGCTCACATACATACGGCTTACCAGTGAGAGCGCGCCTAAATCATAGGTACCTTACTGGGAAACGCCTTTGTCGTCAGGTTCTGTAGAAAGCGCTCGGCAAATTTTGATATGGTCTGGCAAGTTTTCATCATCACCTCACCTTGGCGCAATCAACTGCAGGACGATTACAACTTTCCCGGACTACATCATCTACGCACATGCTAGCAGTCTAGTGGACAAAACATGTGACTTCTGACAGCGTGGTACAGAAGGTGTGATCATAGTGAGGCTGCTGTACTCAGGAGAAAAAATGCCACGGTGCGTAATGATGTGTCTAATCAGGAGAAAGAAGGCGGCGGAGAACGCTAAAAACATACAAAACCGAGGCGAAAGTAGGCCATTTTGCCCACCGGGCCACAACTCTTTGCTTGAAGTGAGCTCGCATTTTGTGCGTGATGCAGCAGTCGGAGATCAAGCTATGAGCAACTGTTGTGTTCCCGGGTTGTGTTCCACACTGACATTTGCATGACATTTGCATCGTCATTCTTTCCACGTTCAGACACGGACTGGAGCAGCCTTCCACACATCGCTGCAATCACCTGTCCAACAACATTTGTGAATTGTTTAGAGACTATATTTAACAGCGAATAATTTATGTACCTTACGTGTTTTCTTTGTTTATTAAATCTGTTTTATACATGTAACCCACCCCTTATGTAACACCCCCCATCCCGGGGGCCTTTAAGGTAATAAAGTGAAGTGAAGTGAAGTGAAAAGACAGCGGCTATTTCGCTTTGCTCGGGAGAGCACACGAAACAAAAAAGTGGGAATTCCATGTCAAGCGAGGCGACTGGAAACCAACAGAACTGCAAAGTATGCGAGGCAAGGCATGCAAAAATGCTTGTATTCCAGAACAGTTTTTGCTGGAGGCGGCGGTATAATACGCAAATTTAACGTTCCATCCTCGTAAACTGAAATTAGCAGCCGTCAAAGGCGACTTCTCGCACTTGACTTCATGGCGAACGAGAAGGTGTTTGAATGGCAGACTTTGGCAAATATAAAAATGCAGCTAGAAATAAGTAATCCTGTTTGTTGGAAAAGTAACCAAATGAAAGTATCTGGGTCAGCAGATTCCACTGGTATATGCTACGCCCGTTGTGAGGATGTAACGACTGTTCACAAGGCACTGAGTTTCTCGGCAGATTAGCTGCAAAAGAAGACATACTTTTGCATAACTAACTCTGATATACCTTTTCAAACAATTTATGGTACCACCGTGTCTTGGGAAAACAACAAATTTGCAGAATATCACGTGGTGGAGACAGTTTTCTCTTCGAAACAGCCCGCCGCCATATTGCTCCCAATGTAGCCGTACGGGAGTGTGGGACCCAACATGCCGCCGTTGAGGGCAGTGTCCTCACCCTGAAAGCAGCGCTGGCCATCGAGGCACCCTACACAAGGCATCCTGGTAGCATCCTCCTGTGTTGGTTCTTGCTAAAGAGCAGAAAAGAGGAGAGAAACTCCAGCCCAAAGTAATGGTAAATTTCCTCTCAGGAACATTGCACATAACAGGCTTTCAGAACTGACTACTCAGTATCGAAGGTAAGAACTCAGAACAATAATCTCTCTGGCACGCCAACAAGTAAGCAAACCATTCTCTTGTTGTTATAAAGGAAATTATTTCTGTAGAGGTTAATTGTAGGAAATGTTTATTTACAGTATGCACATTATATGAGACAATAGCTTGTGCCCTTTACTGCACTTGTCCCCACTTAACATTTCACAATCACTTGAATACACAGCATCTTTCTCAGTTCCTTGCTGATGCAAGTTCAAATTTAACTCTTTTCTGCAAAGCAAAAACTGCTCATGAGTTATGTGTATATTACCCACTACCCATACCCTTTCTTACCATCGCTTCCCTTCTTTCCCTCTCCCGATCCTTTTATTCCCGCTAGTCGCAGCTCAGGCGCTTCAGGTTTCAATGGCAGATGCCGCGGCTAGCAACGTCTTTTCCTTGCATTGTTATTTTATTAATAAATAGCCACTAATAAGAACAACATGAGTTATACTGTGTTCAGCCTTTCTGCAGCCTCGTACCATTTTCAATTTATCTTGCTATCCGAATGCGTTGCTAACATTGTGTAGAAAAAATCTGACTGCACAGGTCCTTAAGGTTAGCAGACTGGATTCCAATAGCACGAGGTGGCAGAAAGTTAGGTGGGTGGATGAGATTAAGAAGTCTGCAGGCATAGAGTAGACGCTGGTGGCACAGGACAGGGTTAATTGGTGAGATGTGGAAGAGGCCTTTGTCCTGTAGTAGGCACAGTTGAACTGCTGCTGATGATGACCTTAACCAGGGAGCCGCCCTTTCTGCCTAATCTATACAACAGATTATAACCTAGGTTATTTTCTTGCTGCCTTCTTTCCTCCTTCATCACATAAAATGCTGTGTCATGCACGCATGTTGTCCACCACCAGCATGAAAATGGCACATGTAAAATAAAACCTGCTTTTTCGCTTGTTTTGCCGAGGTGTTCACTCGAAATGCAACCACGGCAATGAGGCATGATGGCCGTTGAAGGGGATGCCTTTAAAGAGGGGCTACTAAACAACAGCAGCTGTGACATAGGAAAACCTTTCCATAATCCTTTTCATACCACGACAGTTGTCGTAATTCTAATCCCTTCCCATGTAATTTCAACATTATTACCTAAATATATTTTGTGTATCAAATAAATGACCTGAGGACTGATCTTTTATTTTTCAGTATATTGCACAGGAGTTGCCTGTTCACGGCGTATGCCACCAGTCATGTCCCTAAATATAGAGGTCTGTTCTCAGCCCTAGCTATTTCTGTGCACTGGGTAAGCATGAATAGGCTATCATATAAGCGCCCACCCTTTCTGAACCCGTTCTGAAGTTCTTAGTATCTTATTACTTTCTATCCATAACTGCATTTTTAATTTCACCGCCTGCATTGCCAGCCCGTATATAATAGATGTTACTGAAATCGGTCTATGTACATACTACCTCCATTCCCTTTATAAATCAAATTCATTTTACTCTGTTGCTAGTTGTCTATAATTTGCTTATTTGTTAATACTGTTTCCAATGCTTTTAACAATGCTTCCTTGCTTCTTGGACCATGATCGTTAATCAGCTTGATTGGAATTTCATCTATCCCTGCAGATGCGCATTTCGGAATATTTGCTTCCGCCTTTTTCCAGTACTAAGTTGTTTTCTATTGTGCTGTCCTGTGTTGGTCTCTCATTTGGGGAGATTACCCTATCGTCACTCCTAAATGACTTAGCTACAACTCATGTGATGTAGTTCACAGCGTCGCCTCCATCTAAATATTTTCCCTCGGCATCTCGAATCCATTCCTGCTTTCTTTGATTCTTTTTTACCCAGCCAACTTTTCAGTTCCAGATTTTTCTTGCACCCCCCTAGTTGCATTGTAAACTTCAGACATCCAGCAATCAGTGGACTGCTTTATTTTACGAGGACCTGTACTTCCAGTTTCTTTTTACGATAAGATTCAAACTTTTGGTCCATTTCCTCAAAATAACTGCGCCTTCTTTGCCTCCCTGTGCTTCCTTGAAGTCAGTAGTCGTCGTTCGATGACCTTAATTTCCTTATTCCACTAGTTTCATGGCTTCCTCTTTCGTTTCAACCAGTGTGCCACATTTACTGGTTTCATTTTTGTACTAATTAGTAGTTCTAAGTGGTTATAACCCCACTTTTCGATGGGCCATTTCTATGTTCCTTCCTCAATACCTGCTACTACTAGCGCTATTTGTTCGTTATTTAATTTTGCACCCCCTTTTTGTCTTTTTTTGCATTTCTCTTTGATCTGGGCTCCCATCTGCAGACTGATACGTTTATGATCACTCCCCCTCTTCATCTATTTCCGTTTTTGCGAGTTTGCTATAAAATCCCTGAGATAGTAGGCAGCAGTCGATGGTCGTCTTCGTGTTCCGGAGGAGCTCCGATTGGGTACGCCGCCAGTGAGCAGGCAGAAAGCGCGCGCCGCCGCTCCACAAGTCCATCCATGCCACATTATTGCACAGTTCTGTTCGCACGCAATGAAAATAGAATGAGCCAGTAAGCCTCACCTCTCTACAAGAAACGAAGACAGAGCAAGAGGTGCCATCTAACGGTCCAGGAAAAGCTCTGTGAACGCGGCGCAATGCGATATCATATGCATATCGCCTGAATAATGACAACGCAGCCCCGTGTCCGCGCGAAAGACCCCACGACAACACATGGTGCCTGGCAGCCTTCTCGTTTCGATTCGCTCAACGTTTTGCGAACTTTAACACGCAGTATTAAGCCAGGACAAGTGGGTACGCTCGGCGTCCTGGCGCTTGCCGAGGCTGCCAAGAAGACGCAAGGCAGACGCAAAGTTGGTGACCACTCGCAGCGATGGTTCGAGAAGAGCTTACCAGGTACAAGCGTCGATTTCCGAACAATTTCCTCCGGTACACGAAACTTGACACCTGCGGGAGCGGCTTGAAAGCACAGGCACAGAGAAAGAGTCCTCGCGAAGCTACGAGCGCGCACAGTACACCATGCTGTTTGTTGACAAAGTAGCCAGCCGACGTGGCTGCCTTGTCGAGCTTCAGTTCTTAGGTGTTTCTTCTGAAAATACAAACCGGCACGTCCGACTTCGTTTTGGCTAAAAGCACGAGTATTCGCGCATGACACGTACTCATTTTCACATAACAGGAACGCGCGCCGCACTCTCTTCGACGACCGCGCTGACACGTGCTCGTTATCAGCCACAAGAGAGATGAGGCCGTGACAAGGTTTGGCCGTGAGGCAAAAAGCATGAGTGGCAATGGAGAGATGAACGCTCACACCTGGATGAATAGATGGATAGATGGATACGGCTGAACCCTTTTCATCGGGCGGTGGCTCAAGCCACCTGGCCATGTCTTGTGAAATTTTACTCCTGCCTTGCTTTTAGCCACCAATCAGGTAACCTTCGCTTGGTTACTTCAAACCTCTTAAAATCCACTTTCCCTTCACTATCCCTAAACCCCAATGCCTTGGGTAAGTCATCCCCGCTGCCTGCCACTGTAGGGTGAAGCCCTTTACAGAAAAGTATCAAGTGTTCAGCCGTTTCCTCCTCCTCTCCGCACGCAATGCACAAAGTGTCTATCTCCTGGTACCTGACTCTATACGTCTTAGTCCGCAAAACTCCAGTCCTGGCCTCAAACAACAAAGAACTTCCCCTGCAATTATCATAGATATTTTCTTTGACAATTTCCTGTTTAAAGGTCCGGTATGTTTCCAGTGCGGATTTCGTCAGCATCCCTGTTTTCCACAGAGCTCTCTCTGTTCCTTTAACCTTTTTCTTAACCGATAATTGCTGATTTGACCCCTTACTGCTGTCCAGATATTTGCTTGTCAATTTTCTAGTTCGTTTTCTCCATTTCGTGTCAACATTCTTTATATACAGGTATCTGAAAACTTTCCTAGCCCACCGCTTTTCCTCCATCTTTCTCAATCGTTCCTCAAATGCTATCTTACTGCTAGCCTCTCTGCTCTCGAAAGACGCCCATCCCATATCACCCTGTACCCCCTGATTTGGTGTATTGCCATGTGCTCTCAAAGCTAACCTCCGTACTCCCCGTTGCTTGAACATCTGGCCTCATACACAGGACCGCATTACCGAAGGTCAGGCTAGGGACCATCACCCCTTTCCAGATCCCTCTTACCACCTCATACCTATTGTAATTCCACAGTGCCCTATTTTTCATGACAGCTGCATTCCTACTAGCTTTATTCATTACATATTTTTCATGCTCTGTCAGATACTCAACACTGTTATTTATCCACACCCCAAGATACTTGTACTCATTCACTACATTTAGCACGAACTCCTGTATTCTATGCTCGCCGCCCTCTTCATTAAATATCATGACTGCAGATTTTTCCTTACTATACTTGAAGCCTAATCTATCTCCCTCTGTACTGCATATGTCTAACAACTTCTGCAGGTCTTCCTTGTTGTCAGCCATTATCAGTATATCGTCCGCGTATATTAGTCCCGGTAATGTCTGTTTAATCAATTCCCCTTGCTTGAAAAAAGATAGGTTGAAGCCTAGTCCGCTCCCCTCTAGCTTGGTCTCCAAACCTTGCAGGTACAACATGAACAACAAAGGGGACAGAGGACATCCTTGTCTAAGCCCCCGCTGTATCTCTACAGGCCCTGATACATTTTTTTCCCATTTTATGAGCACTCTGTTACCTCTATATATATCTTTTAAAAGATTAATTACTCCATTTTCCACATCCAATGTGCCCAGTATGTCCCACAAATGCTCCTGAGTAACGTTGTCATAGGCTCCCCTAATATCCAGAAATGCTCGCAATAAGGGCCTATGTTCCTTTTCCGCAATTTCTATACTCTGTGTCAATGAAAATAGATTGTCCTCCAACCTCCTTTGTTTCCGGAACCCATTCTGTAGTTCCCCTAACACCCCATCGTTCTCCACCCAAGCCTGCAGTCTATCCTTTATAATTTGCATCACCACCCTGTAAACCACAGATGTCACTATTATGGGGCGATAGTTACTTACGTCTGCTTTGTCCCCTTTTTCCTTATATATCATGTTCATTCTACTTAATCGCCATTCATCGGGGACTTTCTCATCCACTATCATTTTGTTCACTACCTGTATTAAGGTTTGCTTGGATTTTGGTCCTAACTTCTTTATCAACATAATCGGGATACCATCTGGTCCTGTTGATGTGCCACTAGGAACCTTCTTCTCTGCCCTTTCCCAGTCTCTCCTTGCTCAAGTGAGACTATTGCTGTAACCGGTCTATCCTCCTTCGATAAGTTATGTACCACGTGCCTTGCTGAAAATTTTTCCGTCATCCTTGTTCCTATGTGTTTTATTGCTTCATCCCCTTCTAGTCGAATACCCTCATCTGTAACAATAAACCTTTGTTCTAGCCTAGTTTTATTACTCATTGCATTTAGATGTTTCCAGAATTTTTGGGCTGCTTTTCTATCCTTTTTATTTACTTTTGACATCCATTGGGGACCCTTTCTTCTAATTTTCTCATTAATCAAATAGGATGCGTCCCTTCTACACTTTATGAAGGTATCCCATTTTCTGTCTACTTCGGGTTTTGGTTCCCCCCTCTTCTTGGCATATCTGTGTTCCCTGGATGCTTCCTTGCGCTTTTCTATTGCCCTCTTGACCTCCTCATCCCACCAACTCTTGGGTTTGCATCTTTTCCCTTTTAGCTTTACTCGCACCTTAGCTAGCTCTAGCTCCAGTAATCGAGTTAATTTGGTATAAGTCCATTCTGTTTCACTATCCTCAAAAATTACTTTCTCGATTTGTTTGGCTGCTGCTTCCAATTGCTTTTCTGAGTAAAAATTTCCCCCTGATTGTTCATCTTGCTTCAGTCTTACATTGCTTTTTCTTCTGAAGCTCAACTTGATACGCTTGTGGTCACTACCTAGACTTCTGGAACCATCTTCATCTATGCTCATTACCCCTAATCTGTTATACATCCTCTGTGACATTAGTGCATAATCTATCGTCGAGTGCAGACTCCCCGCCTCCCATGTTATGAGCCCTTCACACTTCTCGGTGCTGTTGCATACAACTAAATCATGCCTGTCACACATGTCCTGCAGCATGCTTCCTGTCGAATCCGTGTACCCATCCAGGTCTTCCATGTGTGCATTCATGTCGCCTAATATAATTATCTAGCCCTGTCCTCCTAGCTCATCAATGTCGCATCAATCGCTCGCCGCGCAACAGACCGCAAATCAGAGAAATGTAATTAAAGGCGCAAAATGACCCTTTTTGTGCGCGAAAAAAAAAATTAGTACTTTTCGCTTCAGATAAGTCTGATACGTTTTCTTCACATAACAGTAATTAGTTTGGAAATATTGCATTTATCAACTCGTGCGACAAAAAAAAAATGTCATTAGGTTCTAGGTTCAAATTAATGCTACTATTTTTTCACAAACTTGCTATGAAGGCAGCGCTGCTGATGCGCACGAAAATACGTCATACCCGCGTGACGACTTTACAACGCATAAAATCAACTTAACGTTTAAAATATTAAATTATAACTTCAATATTTGCGTAAAAAATACAAATAATTGTTTTGTTAGTTTATTAACCTCAATTTTTTATGAAGCGCATGGTCATAGGAGGTTATGGGTTTAAGGATAGTTCAGGCGAGGCGGCCGCGAACGGAGGGCGTCTTCTCGCAGTGACAGCGGCTCAAACGAAGTTCGTCCGGACCGTCGGTTTGAAGGCAGAAGGCCAGTATGAGATTGTGCGTCTGAACCTGAGGCTCAATTCCAAGAAGATGGTGGTGTTTTGATGTCTGGGAGTGGATGTGCGAGCTGAGAATTCATGTACTACAGTACTCACAGCGGCACAAATTAATTTCGTCCGGACCGTCGGTCTGTGCTGCTGTTTTTTCGATGTCTCGATGTCGAGCAAGCGTACGTCAACGTACCCCATGCCGGGCCCATGCTTTTACTTCCCTGCCGTACCTGAGGCTTCCGGAGCTCAGTTGAACTGAACTCTCAGTTGAACTGAACGGCAGTTAGCGGTGTTACACGGCAGTGCTAACTGCCGTTCAAATCTCAACGGCAGTTGAGTTCGACTGAGATCGGGGATATCAGTTGAACGGCCAACTGACAAGATGGCGACCTACGGAGCGAAAAACTTGCCCTCGGCTACAGTGCTCTAGAATATGGGTAGTGGGTTCAGGGAGCGGCCAGCGGTGAGGCGACTTGTGTCGACGATACCAGATGGCGCCACTAGAGCATGGGCTGTATGAAATGCGGCGCGCCGCGCCGTGGATGCGCGCTGTGCATAGAATCGTCGGAGAAATAAGCAAGGCTCTGTCTTTTAAAACAGGTCCTACAAATAGGTGAAGCTGTACACAGATATTGTCGGCGAATCAAGAAAATTAGATGTAGTAGTAGCCAACAGCCGATAGCGCGGTGGTGCGGACGAGCGGCCCCGTTAATGCTTCGCAACGCTGATCGTGCTCTTTTGCAGGTACGGCTCCCATATTTCAACGTTAGTGCATACTAGTATTATCGCCGCCCATAGGAAAGGCTGAGTACAGGGAGAGGAGCAAACATTCTATCGATCATCGGGGTTATCCAGCGGCCAACTCGAAGCTGTCGGCAAACGTGGCCGAGTGTACTCCAGCTTGAGCCATCGGAAGTGTTCTAGTAGAGGGGCGGGGCAACAAGAAATTGGAATAAAAAAAAACGGTTCACTTAGAGACCGTTGTGTGTACAGCGTACTATATGTGAATGCGATAATTTTAAGTGTGGTATGCATGCCTCTGTTTTGTAAAAAGGAAAGGAACGCCGACCAAAGGTTGTTGTTAAAAAAGAAGACGCTCTGGCTTCCCTATGGAAGCCTTGATAACTCTGATCAAGGCTTCCGTAGGGAAGCCGAAACGTCTTTTTTTCTAACAACCTTTGGTCGGCGTTCCTTTCCTTTTTACATGAATCTTCTACCTGACCGGACGAGTTTTCGTCGAACTTTAGATTTCATGCCCCTGTTTTAATTGTTGTTTTGATGCATGCATTTTTTTCATCAAAACGAAGGGTCAATTGCCGCCGATGTATAAACGCTGATGAATGCGACAAGATAAAATAATTTTTATAAAACAAAGCACTCCTTTATTGCAGCGCTCCAACTATGTATGCACAGTGTGAGACATATTCTTGAATTTCTCATTGTTTGCGCGACTATGAGCACTTGCCCATCTTAGCATGAAGCTTCTTTTTCCTGCGAGCTTCTCGCGACTCATTGATTGATTTAACATAAAAATGCAGCCTTGTCAAAACATAAAACTTGAGAATGCTGACTGTGAGCGCTTCTGAGTGCTGGCTGCACCCTACACCACATGAAATCTGAGATTTTCCCAGCACCATAACATCGACTATGCTGCTACTGCACAGCTTTTCCTGACTAAAAAAAGTTATGAAAAGGTTTTCCAGCCTTCTCACCATCAAAAAAAGCACACGAGACGGGTAGAGCAACCCTCCTTTGTCGCAAATTGCAGTAAACTCACTGTCCTGGCTTTGAAGGAACATCCAGCTTAGAAAAATCGTCCGGCACAGATGCTTCGTCAACTTCACAAGGGTCTTGGTCGTTCGCCAACACGCTACTCTCAGTGTCAATGCCCGGACACCTCAATTCCATGTTAACGTCGGAAGCATTACTTTGTGGTCTTTTCGCTTCATTAGGATATGTACTTGTGCTTTTCCTCTTTCTAGGTGGTCTCTGTAGCGGTGTTTTCTTTGACAGATAGCTCGGCGCGTTCGGCAGCAAAGTTGGCACCGCATCGGGTAAAAGTTCCGGCTTTCCACGCGGGATGCGGACTTCTTTGCCGTCAATGATGTGTATAAAGTCCCTCACAATGCATGATGGCTCGAAATGTAGCTCACACACACAGCAGGTTTCGTCCGAAACTTTATCTTTTCGATGAAGGTTGCGTTCCCACTGCTTCCGTCGGTTCTCATCCTTTGGCACAGCGAAGAGCGACGGCTGATCGCCTCTCGTCCACTGGTATTCCGTTTTGCAGCCGGGAGCAAAACAATGCCGTTGACGCCGACGATTCGGCATGACCGTAGTCTTAACGCCGCGAACTCACAAAGAGGAAAAATGCACCGCACAAAAAGCAACAAACAGCTGCAGGCAGCTTGGCGGGACTGCTAGCCGCGCGCGCGGGCGCGCCGAGCCTACAGCCCACGCTACAACAGCGCCACCGCTTACATCCGGGACCTGTCGACACTCGCCGCCTCACCGCATCGCATGGAGCGCGCCGGCTCCTGAACCCACTACCCATATTCTAGAGCACTGTACCTCGGCCCCTCTTACTGGATTGTCTTGGCTCAGTGTGCTTCGCACCCACAAATTTCTACCGCAAAGCAAAAAATACACAAAAAGAATTGTCACTATAGTAAAGAATATATACACTACGATCATTTACAACAAGAAAAAAAATGCAGACACTGCCTTTTTCTTATTTACACTTCGCTCTAGACGCGAGGTCATGTGGTTGGAGTGCTAACTGAACTGAACACGAAGTGCTCGTGTAACAGCAGGCGATTCCAGTTGAGTTCAACGGCAGTTGAAATCCTCAACTGACGCTCAACTGAACTGCCGTTGAAAACGCCCGTGTAACACGGGTATACACGGGTATAATACCCGTGTTACACGGGCGTTTTCAACGGCAGTTCAGTTGATTCTCAGTTGAACTGAACGGCAGTTAGCGGTGTTACACGGCAGTGCTAACTGCCGTTGAAATCTCAACGGCAGTTGAGTTCGACTGAGATCGGGGATCCCAGTTGAACGGCCAACTGACAAGATGGCGACCTAAGCTACAGACTAGGGTGGCTAGACTGGAAGGTGTGAAGATCGCGGCGTTTTCCGTCGGCAGCGCGTGACCCTGCTGCGCACCGATGCCGCCAGGGGGAATGCGGCGCTGCAGCTAGCGGCGCGGTAAGCTCAGCCGCTCAGCCGCGTCGGCCTTGCACACTCGTTGCAGTTTTAGTCAGTTCAGTTCGTTTCGCCGCCTGTATTGGAGTCTCTATAGCAGCGTTTTTTTTTTTTTTTATGCGAGGGCGAGATGCCTTCAACAGCAAAAGTGGCACGGAAAAAGTTGAAGTGGCTGTAGGCCATCACAGCTACGCTGAGCGACACAGCGATGCGCGGCTGATATATTACATTGCAGGCTATGTGGCTAAGAAGGGTGTTTTGACAACTCATTGTGAAGCCTGCAGAAACTCCAGGGACTCCGGAACAGGGGCTGCGTTCCAATAGTACCAAGTAGACGGCTACTTAGACGTCTAGCCGGACAGCCGCCATCTTGGGACGCGTTCCATTTCTCGGCGAAGCAGTCTCATATAAAGACTGCTTCGCCGAAGTCCACATCGATGCAGGCTAACTTGCTGTCTAAAGATGGCGGAGCTGATGTACGCGGATGAGCGAGTCGTACTCTTGCGGGCGTCGGAGTGTACACGGACTATAGGAAAGGAAAATGTGAGTCATTTCATTATGTTATTTGGCACGCAAACTAGTGGCTAATTAATCTTCGTGCACGTGCGATTCCTAGCAGTGAATCACGCAGGAGAAAATCGTGCAGTTGAGAGCTTTGCTAGAGCAGCGGACGCTCTAGGTCTGTTTACGTGATCCGGCATCTGACGATGCTGGATCTTAATTAGCACCTTGATTTTAGAGAATACTCGTCGCTGTCGTTGGTTTCCTCGACGGGCGTTAAGACGGCTGGCGTGACGGTTAACAAATGTGTTCTTCTGTTGCTGTATTAGTTGCATCAACTCTTTCGCGTGCGTTCTTTTTTATCTCTACACTCTCGGAACAAATACACCGGCATGTTGCGAATTGATTTTAGTCTTTGCAGGATTAAATATCGCTGCTGTATTTAGGTCTCTCGCTGTCTCCGAGTGCCACGTACGGCAGACAGCAGGTTTAATGTCACGTATGTGTTTTCCTGTTGCAGTGTATATTAGCTGTATCGCATTTCGCGCAAATTGATTACAGTCTTTCGTATTCTTTCTTATGTTTACAGGACCGTCTGGACGAGCACGTTCGAGGAGCATGTACAGTTTAGCATCAATAATAAAAGAATAATCTCATATCTCTTTAGCGTCGTCTTCGGGGAGCGGCCCCGTCTGCTACAAGTAGATTGACCGATAGGCACATCCACCAGTCCGGTTTACGCGCAAAGTCATTGCAGAAGAAATGTGTAAACTTGTTGAAAACACGTTTTTAATTATCGTTATTGCTCAGTTTGTGAAAAATAGTAGTACAACTGTTCATAAGCTTTAGTTACATTATTATGCCGCGAGGCGGCGTGAGCAGTAGACAAGTTCCAATACATGGACATGTAGACCAACGTTGATGTAGACTGCTTCCTAGACGTCACACTAGATGTCTTGTTAGACGTCTAGAGTATTGGAACGCAGCCAGGAGTGGGGGGAACGGTTGCCCCCCAGCATTTCTCCAGAGGGGGCAGCGCCCCCTCCCCCATGTCTCCAACTTCTTGCACTCAGATCAGATTTCTGACAAACACTTCATTTTCAGGACGTTATAAATGTAAAGCACAGTGAGGCTGAGCTCGTTCGCTTCATACCCAGCCTTAAAACGTATAATATCCGTAACCTAAACCAGTCATGTCCCAGCAGAAATGGTTAATTGAATGAGCTTTGTTCATGAGCATGATTACTAGCATTGAAAAAGTATGAACGAACTTTTTTAATGCAGTCGATCACTCCTCATCTGTACATTTTTGTATATATGTAAAGCTACCCATTTCAATTCAGGTTTTATATGCGTAACAAATATACTTTTGAACAGCGAAATATAATATTAACAAAAACGAAATAAAATAAACATTTAAATAAAATATGGAATAAACAGACAAACAACTAAAAAACTCGAAGACCTGCCCACCAATCGAAAAAAAAACTTCCGGAGTCCCAGCAGAACAGCATGTCTTTGTGATAAAGGCAACATACCCAAAAAACTTCCAGCTGAGGCAACTAACGAGTTGGACCTTGGGGGCCTTTTACATTCGTCAGTCTCATTTTACGATCTTGTCAACGTCCTGGAAAACAAACTTGCGTTCAGCCGAACGCTCTTGCATGCCGAAGCTGCGGCAGAGATTCTACAGTCAAATGGTGATGTGCCAAAAATTGGTTGTTCTGAGAATTCTGTTGCGCTGACAGCATCAAGTGTACGTTTTTATTGCCTCACAAGGATTCACTTTTTGCTTAAGGGTTTGAGGATAGTGAGAAGAAACGGAAAACACTGAAACCTTGTGTATTGTAGATCAAATTCTGCAACCCCCCTCCCCCCAGGTGAAAATTTGTTAATAGGATTCTGCTTTCTAATGGTTTCATCTGGCCACAGAAGGAAGCCGTAGATCTGGTTTGCTGCTGGTTGAAATGATCACTGTATATATTGGGCACCCAGTGGTGTTTTGCTTGGCTCTACTGGTCCCAGAAGGAAGCCTGGTTTTGATCTGGGGTCTGCTGGTCCCAGAAAGGAGCCAATTCTGATTTGCTGCTTGTTGAAATGGGGCCTTCAGTTGTAGATCAACAATTTCATGGCCAGATGTGTTGCTTCACTGTCTAGAATCGTCGGAGATTGCTTACAGCTTACATGAACGTCAAGATGGCATACATGCTACAGGCTCGCAAGCGGCGACAAAAACTGGTTTGTGTGTTGGGGTGGCGCTCGGCTACTGATCCGGAGTTCCCGGGTTCGAACCCGACCGCGGCGGCTGCGTTTTTATGGAGGCAAACCGCTATGGTGCCCGTGTGCTGTGCGATGTCAATGCACGTTAAAGATCCCAGCCCAGGTGGTCGAAATTATTGCGGAGCGCTCCACTACGGCATCTCTTTCTTCCTTTCTTCTTTCACACTCTCATTTATCCCTTCCCTTACGGCGCGGTTCAGGTGTACAACGTTATATGAGACAGATACTGCGCAATTTCCTTTCCCCAAAACCAATTAATATTATTATTATTATTATTATTATTATTATTATTATTATTATTATTATTATTATTATTATTATTATTATTATTATTATTATTATTATTATTGGGGCGCTTTCAGCTAATGCGACTGCAGTTGCGAGGTCCTACGGCACGCGTTACAACGTGCTCTTCTCGCCGTAGTGGCTGCGTTTCGATAGCGGCACAACGCAGAGTCAGTGCACGTTAAAGAAACCCAGGTGGTTGAAATCATTCCGAAACCTTCCACTACGGCGTCGCTCACATCCTGGGCATCGTCTCGAAATGAGCACGCACAATACGAGCTTCAGTCCAGCTGCGCAATGCAAACTGCGCTTGTGAAGCAGCATATTTCACGGGAATAATGATGCGAGTTGACGAAACATTATTTTATGGTAAAGATTCATTCTTTGACATTCGTAGAAAACTAGCGGTAAGCGAAACGGGCTCATTTTCGCCTCAGTGGTAAAAATTTTGCCTACGCGATGCGCTCATTTGGGCTGCGCGCCCTACCGCGCCTCTGCCGTCAGCGCCGCCACACGTCATCGGCGCGCTGCGGGGCCATGCTTCCCCGGCCGGTTTTCACACCTGCCCACTCTAGCCACCTTATACAGACCGAAAAACTTGCCCTCTTACTGGATTGTCTTGGCTCAGTGTGCTTCGAACCCGCAAATTTCTACCGTAAAGCAAAAATTTCACAAAAAGAATTGTAACTATAGTAAAGAATATATGCACTACGATAATTTACAACAATAAAAAAAATGCAGACTGGTTTTTTCTTATTTACACTTCCGCTCTAGACACGAGGTCATGTGGTTAGAGTTATAACTGAACTGAACGCGAAGTGCTCGTGTAACAGCTGGCTGTTGAGTTCAACGGTATTCCAGTTGAGTTCAACCCAGGTATTATACCCGTGTTATACCCCTGTTACACGGGCGTTTTCAACGGCAGTTCAGTTGATTCTCAGTTGAACTGAACGGCAGTTAGCGGTGTTACACGGCAGTGCTAACTGCCGTTGAAATCTCAACGGCAGTTGAGTTCGACTGAGATCGGGGATCCCAGTTGAACGGTCAACTGACAAGATGGCGACCTACAGACCGAAAAACTTGCCCTCTTACTGGATTGTCTTGGCTCAGTGTGCTTTGAACCCGCAAATTTCTACCGCAAAGCAAAAAGTACACAAAAATAATTGTCACTATAATAAAGAATATATACACTACGATCATTTACAACAAGAAAAAATGCACACACTGCTTTTTTTCTTATTTAAACTTCGCTCTAGACGCGAGGACATGTGGTTTAGAGTGCTAACTGAACTGAACGCGAAGTGCTCGTGTAACCGCTGGCGATTCCAGTTGAGTTCAACGGCAGTTGAAATCCTCAACTGGCGGTTAACTGAACTGTCGTTGAAAACGCCCGTGTAACACGGGTATTACACGGGCGTTTTCAACGGCAGTTCAGTTGAGCGTCAGTTGAGGATTTCAACTGCCGTTGAACTCAACTGGAATCGCCTGCTGTTACACGAGCACTTCGTGTTCAGTTCAGTTAGCACTCCAACCACATGACCTCGCGTCTAGAGCGAAGTGTAAATAAGAAAAAGGCAGTGTCTGCATTTTTTTTCTTGTTGTAAATGATCGTAGTGTATATATTCTTTACTATAGTGACAATTCTTTTTGTGTATTTTTTGCTTTGCGGTAGAAATTTGTGGGTGCGAAGCACACTGAGCCAAGACAATCCAGTAATACCCCTGTTACACGGGCGTTTTCAACGGCAGTTCAGTTGACTCTCAGTTGAACTGAACGGCAGTTAGCGGTGTTACACGGCAGTGCTAACTGCCGTTGAAATCTCAACGGCAGTTGAGTTCGACTGAGATCGGGGGTCCCAGTTGAACGGCCAACTGACAAGATGGCGACCTAGGGACCGAAAAACTTGCCCTCTTACTGGATTGTCTTGGCTCAGTGTGCTTCGAACCCGCAAATTTCTACCGCAAAGCAAAAACTACACAAAAATAATTGTCACTATAGTAAGGAATATATACACTGCGATCATTTACAACAAGAAAAAAAATGCACACACTGCTTTTTTCTTATTTAGACTTCGCTCTAGACGCGAGGTCATGTGGTTAGAGTGCTAACTGAACTGAACGCGAAGTGCTCGTGTAACAGCTGGCGATTCCAGTTGAGTTCAACGGCAGTTGAAATCCTCAACTGGCGGTTAACTGAACTGTCGTTGAAAACGCCCGTGTAAGGGCCGTTGTACGATCGTTTTGGAGCGCCTTCCGCCTCGTCCGTTTCGCGAGCGGAGCTGGCGGATCCGCCTCGTTCGGCGAACGGATGGAAAGTTGGTGAACTTCAACTTTCTGGCGGACGAGCGCATCCGGCCGGGGACCGGATTGCAGCTATTGGCTGCTTTTCCCGTGACGTCAGTGACGTCCGAGCCCCTCCTCCCTCCGCCTCGGTTCTGCTCTGCCCCGGCCTGCCGGGGCAAAATGGCCATCCGTCGACTGAACTGGGGAGCGCGGCCTGGGCAGTGGCAGCGATGGTGGTGGTGGTGGTGGTTGTTGCTATGAAGGGGGGGAGGGGGATCTGGTCTCGACGCATGTCGTTCCTTTGGGCATCACTCTTGGGGAGCGGAGGGGGGGGGGGGGCGCCTATGCATCGGTCCCTCGCGAGCACGCGAGGGAGAGAACGCAGCTTCGCATTTCTTTTCCCAGCGCGAACTTGAAAAAAAGAAAAGGGAAAAAAAAGGAGAGAAAAAGTAAAGGGAATGTGGAATTCAAAGTGAATACCTTTTCTGTTTTGGGGCGGTCATTTTCGCAAAATACTTAATTTTGTAGGTGTGGCTGAGCAGGTCGGTGCACGCAACTCTGTTGGCGAAATAGTTGGCATTTCGTTTCGTTCTTCGCTGCATAAGAATTGCAATATTTTTTATTTCAGCATAAAATGAAGTGCCCATAAGGCGATACGCGAGGCTGAAGAGAAAAACTAAAACACTCACGAAATGCGCCTAGCAGCTGCTCGCTTATGGCTAACGGAAAAATGATCTAAAGTTAATCTACCACTGAGATAAACGGCTGGTGTTTTTATTTTAATGCCGATCACAGCGTACGCGTATCCCCAAAACGATGAATGTGCAGAGCCGTCGCTGATATGCAAATGCTCATTCAAGTGCAAGCAGACATTTCGACTACTTTTACTTTTAGTAATTGTTTAGATGTAGTTAAGTAACTTCGGAAATTAAGCCGGGCATCACACGCCGGAACAATAAGCCGATCATTGCCCTTGTCTCACATGCGTCTGCATAACGCAGCTGTTGATGTCAGTCTCCAAAACAATATTTCGCATTCCCGGACTGGACTGGCGCAGGGCTTTACTGGCAAAAAAAGTGTTTCGTTTCTAACGAGGAGGGGTGCATAGACACATTTTTTCTTATATTGGAATATTTGGCTATAACAATCACGCATCTACAGGCTTGCTATTAACGTTTTGGTATCGTCAACTGGCCGATGCGAGCGATGGAAAACTTACAAGACACTGAAGGGATAGACCATCACCTTCCCAACATTTCCATTAGAGTACCGTGCATTTTACCAATATTAATTTTTCCCCAAGAATACAGGACATGTCCGGAATATCTATAATTCTAATGGCAGCTCTTGGCCATTGCTGTTCATAGAAATATTGTGGCAGCCCTCGACGCAACAATACGTTTCTGCACTCTTTGAACGTCGCGGAATTCCAGCCCTGATGCACAACGAGCCGGCAAACTTTTTTTTTTTGTGTGTGTGTGTGTGTGCGTGCACTTGCGAGCAGGAATGCACCTTGCTACATTTCTGCTGGGGACATGTCGTTTGACCCTTCAGTGGCCCCAAGAAAAAAAAAGTGTGCCCCTGAGAACCGACCTGCGGAATCTTTCCCACGTTCTTAAGAGGAGGAGGGGGGGGGGGGGGGGTGCATGGCCTTCTGCTTTGGGTGGACACGTGCAGCTTGGGGCGAAGTAGCCGCAGACCTCCGAATTCTTGTCGCACATTCCCACGGTGCCTCCGCGTGCTATGTGCTGCAGGTGTCATTTTTCGGATCTGTGCCTCGCATTGAATTGCGAGCGTCCCAAGTCGGAATGAACGCTCTGGGCACCGAGGACAAGGCTCATCCAGTCGCTCGACAATAGTCTATGAGCTATTAATTTCTGACTGTTTGCTCTTTTCTAAGGTATGTAAATAAGTTTCTTCAAACTGCCAGTAAACCCACGTGTTTTGCGTTTTCCCAAACCTTCAAGTTCAATCTTTCCTCAGCCCGACCCGGTTTCTAGAGAGCCCCTGCACCATGACAACATGCACACAATGAAAGAGAGAGTGCAGAGACTCCGGAACTTTTCTTTGGTATGGGGGGAGGGGGGAGACTTCCAGCTTATTTTGTTATTTATTTAATGCTCATTTACATGAGTTTTATATTTTTTATTTTTATTATTTTCCAATGTTGAAAGGTTGATGAAAACTGTCACGTTGGGGTGACGCCACTCCAGCAGTAACGAAAGCCACGAAAAGGATTCCAAAAGGAACTGTCCTGAATGTCTCTGGGCGGTCATCGAACTGATTGCCTGCAGTTCTTGGCCGCGCTTAATTCAAAGCTGGCGAGGAACCTTCGAGACAAAGAACCAACAGCAACTACAACAACCTGGAAAAATGTGGAAGCATTTGCACGTGGCCACGATCAATGGAAATTAGTGTGCCCGCGGTTTTGAATGCGACCGATTAAATGGTGCAAAGATTCGTGGCAATCTAAAACGAACTGAAATGCGCATCTTTATAGATGTGCGCGTGAGGAGTGTTCAATTGATGAAAAACAGTTTGTACATAGTTTGCTTAAATTCTGGTCACCATGATCATGTACACGGGTCAGACAGTGGACTTCTAATGGAGCATGACTGGTTTAGGTTACTTGTGTACGAAATGCTTTACAACTGGCAGCTCAGCCCCACTGTGCTTTGCATTAAAATAGTCCTAGAACTGAAGTGTTTCAATTCTCAGCAATCTGATCCAAGTGCAAGCAACTGGAGACTGGGTGGGGGGCGCTGCCCCCTCTAGAAAAATGTCGGTGTGGCCTCCCCCTTGGGATGCGGGAGCCCGTTTCGGCGCGTGGAGCGATGCTGGCGGTGCGCTCGCGCCGGCTAGGTTGCCACCAGCCGGAGAAGGCTATTGGACAGACGGATATGCCCGGCGCGCCAATCGGCATGCTGGGACCATCCGCCTGGCTCGCAAGCGCCAAAGTGATCGTACAACACCTTTCCGCCTCACGTCCGCCTGGCGGCCGAAAACTGGCGGACCGCTCCCGAAACGGACGAGGCGGAAGGCGCTCCAAAACGATCGTACAACGGCCCTAACACGGGTATAAGAGGGGCCGAGGGCAAGTTTTTCGCTCCGTAGGTCGCCATCTTGTCAGTTGGCCGTTGATATCCCCGATCTCAGTCGAACTCAACTGCCGTTGAGATTTGAACGGCAGTTAGCACTGCCGTGTAACACCGCTAACTGCCGTTCAGTTCAACTGAGAGTCAACTGAACTGCCGTTGAAAACGCCCGTGTAACAGGGGTATAACAGGGGTATTAGGAAAACAAGGTCGTCGTGCACTTCGGGTCCTCGATCGGTCATGAGGCCCCATCGCTGTGAAGAAAGCATGAAGAAAGGTCTGCGCCAAGGGTGCCCGTCGCCGCCACTCTTAGCTCCGAGCGAGGGCTGCTGAGGCCTTACATTAGACAGCTGGTATGGATGACAGCCGCTAACTGCCGGGTTTGGCCTTCGCGGACGATCTAGTATTTGTGAAATCCTCCTAGGATTAGCAGTGTTTGCAAGAAGACGGTGGTTGTCCGAGTTCATGGTGGCTGGGAGTGGAGGTGTACGCTGAAAATCCGTGTGCAGCCTTCACGAGTTATAATAAACTGCGCATCTCCAACCAAAATTTTAACTTTAACCCCACGTTTCGAAGCCGACTCGGCTCCTTCATCAGGGGCGACTGAGGGCAGTAGCTAGCGTCTCAGTCCCACAGTCACCCCTGATGAAGGAGCCGAGTCGGCTTCGAAACGTGGGGTTAAAGTTAAAATTTTGGTTGGAGATGCGCAGTTTATTAAAAGTCTTCAAACCCAACCAGACAGGCAAATCTGTCAAAATGTTTAGTTTTCAGCCTTCACGAGCTAGATCAGCCTCCAGAAATAGGCATCCAAGCTTACAGTGCTCTATGATGAGTGTTGCAGCAGCCTCCTGTTTGAGGCAAGAGTGGGGAGCTCTGCAGACCCTACAGTACTGGCACTGATTTCATCAGACAGTGGACAGAGTACGCTATGCTGAAAGTGTGGGGGAAAAAGACGAAAACACGGAATACTTGGCGCTCTGCTGCAAAGGCAACCCTAGTCCACCATGAATGTCACTTGAGCAGGGTGAGTTGCTGGGCTTGTTGGTTTGACATTGTGAACTCTGAAGCGCTGGCAGACGACGGACGAAAGGAGGACGTGACACACAGTGCGCACTGTGTGTCACGTCCTCCTTTCGTCCGTCGTCTGCCAGCGCTTCAGAGTTCACATTGAATGTCACATTCTGGATTCGCTTGAGTCTTCTTCATTGCCCACCCAGCCAGGGGAACTGGATCGCAGTCACAGCAGCAAGCATGATATCCGTGCCGCAGTGGAGGCCATTAAGAATCGCCTTGCTGAGCGGTGGGGTGCTGTGCGCGAATGATTTTAGGAGCACCTAAAAACACTGGTTGGGGGTGTAATGTGGCAGCAACCACTGGAGTGGCCGCTGAGCTTGTGATGTACTGCTGTCATTTCTGTTCCAGTTGTACATATTAGTGTTTATGTGTTCATGTGCGTGTATGCATTCTGTGTAGGGAGTGATTGGTCGTGTGTGTTGTGTGGATGTGTTTTGGGCACTGTGGTTGGGCAACGTACTGACAACACCCACCCCATTCAAAGGGCAAGGCCATAGTCATCATCATGATCCTTTTTTTGCCGTGCATGGCTAGTGGAACTAGTGGACTATCTCAGCTGGGTCAGCTCTCCATTGTACCGCGGGGAAAAAAAAATTTCTTTTCACAGCATCTCGGAAAATTCGGACGCACCTTGCAATTTTATGGAGTGTGATTTGTTACGACACACAGTGCTTCAGTGGCACACTTCAAGCTTGTCAAAACAATGAAAAGTTTCTTGCGCGTGCCTCTCATATTCTTTTTCTTGGAGGTTATGAAGATTATGTGATACCTACAAATACGAAAGACCTGAAGTGTTCTGAATCCGGGTCGTTTATCCGGCTTTCATTGGTTATATCGTCACATAAAGTGAGGTGCATATCTACGCACGTTTTTGAAACTAAGTTCTCTGACAGTGCGGCCTGCAATAAAAGCCACAGGCTTGTCTATCGCCGACTTATTTCTCAAATGAAGGCAGGCTCCGACTAATCCTTTGCACATTCTCGATTATGAACTGTTTTTATCTACTTGTGCAGCAATTAGATCTTTATTTCTTATCTGATAAAGTGACAACCACAGTGGCAACCACAGTTGTTGGGCCAAATGAACGTCTTGGTTGCACATAGAAGGATGTATGCACTGATGTGAAATGCTTGGACTGGGCGAATGCAGCTTTCGGTTCGGCTTTTCGGAATGCTCGAACGGGTTTTCTGGGATATTGACGAAAAAAGGCTATGTACCACGTTTTCTTATCTGTGTCTTCGCATGTTTTTCTCTTCCTTGAATCCTTTTCTCAACATTTTATTTTTCTGTTGCTGTTCTATCCGCTTTACTAATTTGAAAGGTACTCAAGTAACACTTGTTGCGGGGCTTGTCCACCTTTCTTGTGATTGTCTCTTATTTTTGCGCTAACATTTGTACATATTACTAATTTGAATCGCCGCGTTGCGCCAGCGGCCTTGTCGTTCTGATCCCAACCATGGCGACAGGACTTCAAAGGGGGATTAATTCAGAAATGCCCATTTGCTGTGCGTTGCACGTGCACGCTAAAGAACCGCAGGTGGTCAGTATTAATCCGGTGTCCTCCACTACGGCATTCCTCATAGCTCATGTGTTGCTGAAGGGAATTAAACCACACAATTTACAGTTAAATTTTTTTCCTAATTTCTAGGGAGCTGAAATTAGTCTTGTGTGAAGAAGTTTACCTTCATTCTCCTCATAAGCAAGTAGGGAAACATTTACAAACGTTTAATTGCTATGTATGATGGGGTGACTGGTGCCATAAGTAGAGCATAAAATTGCACGGGAACATAAAATGCCTCCTTATTATCCATTGAAAGGATAGAGCACACCAAAGAAAATGCCTTACAGATCTGAGCTGTAAGCCCTTTCTGCTTTCTACAACACAGACTGACACAACGGAACGAGGACGAGAAGAAACACGAAACACAGGACGGGTGCTGACTACCAACTTCTATTGCGTCATAAAATACCAACACAATTTATACCATTCACATGGACCACGTGATACTTCACTGGCAAAACTCATAAGCCTGAATTCCCGCTACAAACAATAGTTTCAGAAAAAGGCACCTGGCAGGAACACCTTCGACATTATCTTCGCGACAGCTTGAACTGCTTCACTGGAGCTGACCCGTTCCAAGTGCGCGGCTCGTTGCAAGTAGTTGAAGACCTACGCAAGGGTTTGCAAGGTGCTGCGAAGGCCTTTTCAATTGACGTCGAGGACCTTTTTTACTCTATTCCACTTGAAGGACTATTCACAGCTGTGCTGCAAAGAGTAGACGAGATCGGCGTCGTCAGCTTTCAGAATGCATCTGGAATAACCCAAGACAAGTTCATCAGCCTACTTGAGTTTTACCTGCAGTCCACAGTAGTGTCCTACAATGACCAACTCCTGATACAAAAATCGGGAATATGCATTGGTTCCGTCCGTCGCCCCAGTGCTCTCAGATATTTACTTGACTGCCATGGATAGGACTGTTCAAGAACATCTGCAAGAACATCTGAACAAGCACTTCATCAAGATCTACCGTTATGTGGATGATTTCCTAATTGTGTTAGACAGTGCAGCGGTCGTCGACATGCCTGAAGCCGTAAAGGACATTGTCTGGGTGTTCAAAGCCTCGTCTGGTGGAATGAACTTTACATGGGAAATGCCAAAAGAGAACAGGATCCTATTTCTAAATCTGATGCTGGTTTTTAGCGGCGAGCGTGTGTGTTGGTCATATAACGTTAGGTCGAAGAAAAGTTTGCTCCCCTTTGACAGTGCGCATTCTAAACTTGTCAAGCGGGCAGTCGTAACTGGTGCACTTAATGCGGCACTAACAAAGAGTTGTGAACACTTGGCTGATTCTAGCTTCGGCAACCAGGTTCAACGCCTTCTTTTAGCTGGCTACTCACCTTCCCTTTAATCAGGCCTGTATGAAGCCTTACTCCAGAAAGTAAAGCTAGGAAAAGCAGGGAAAAAGTCCAAGGAAAAGAAACGTTTGGCTGTCATTCCATACATCCACAAACTGTCGCACAATGTCAAAAAGGTTGCAGCAAGGTATGATGTTAACGTTGTTTTTCTGCCCCGTGAAAGTTGGCTAAGATATGCCCGATGGTTAACCAAAAAAAACGCGACCTGCACAGTAAAGCATTCGAATCAGTACACCGAATGTCGCTCCGGTGTAGTTTATCACGTCCCCCTCACGTGCGGTAAAGTATACATGAGCCAGACCGGACGTTGTTTCAATGACAGAGCAAATGAACACCTCCTCAACGTAAAAAAAAAACAGGTCTGGGAGCCACATGGCAGTTCATTGTAATCAACCCCGCCACGAATGTCGGCCTATGTTATCCGCCACTAAGTTTCTGGCAACAGCAAGCAGTAAAATAGAGAGGGAGGTTATTGAGGGATTTTTGATTAAAAAGGCTGGGGACACGTGCATCAGCAGCCCTTCTGTCTGTCTATTGGAGAAAGAAAGGTCCTCCTTAGAACGGGCGCGGTTCTTGCGTTTTAACCACATCTAGACATCATGGCAAACGGTTTTTATCGCACCTCGCCACATTGTTTTTATTTGCTCTTAGTTACTTTGCCATGTTGTTTGTTGGCCTTAAGTGGATCGTTTAACCTTTGTATTTTAAAGGCTTTAATGGTGTTTTGAACGTCTTAAATGTTTCTCCGGTATTCGTTTTATGTAAGATTTTAACTTTTTGCCTTTGTTTTTGTTGGCGTCGGTTACCTTTTTTTCGTTCTCGCTTTTAGCCTCCTGACTGTGCCTGTTGCCTATAAAGTTTTCATTCTTTTTTATTCATACCCTGATTGTACACCCCATTTTTTCATCGCCATTTCACCTGTTATCGTCGCGTTTCTTTTACTCGTTACTGCCCCTGGCACCGCCGATGTTAATGGCAGAGACGCAAGCGCGATTCCCTTTTATCTGTGGTCCGTTTAGTATTACTTTAGTAATGCTTTTGCACGTTACTGTTTGCACGTGTCATGAGTGCCTTTTCACTGTGTAATGGTCGCCAGAGTATGAAGCGCCTTTTCGCAGTTTCCACTGGCTGACAGTGTATCACGTGGTCCATGTGAATGGTATAAATTGTGCTGGTTTTTTATGACGCAATAAAAGTTGGTAGTCAGCGCCCGTCCTGTGTTTCGTGTTTCTTCTTCTCCTCGTTCCGTTGCGCTGTGTCAATCTGTGTCGTAGAAAGCATGAACCAACTAGCCCACACCAGAATCCTCTTAGAACCCGCTTCTGCTGTATCCCAGAGCCCTAAAATACAGTTGCTGATACGACTAACTTTGCAATTCTTTTAGTCACTTATGTATGATTGATGCACCAAATTTAAAGCAGGAACAATTTAGCTGCACAAGCAATCTTTTGTCAGGCTCAGCCCGAATCTCCGAAAACTAAATACCTTCAGTGAAACATCTGCATCCCACTAGTCTGTGAACGCGAAGAAGATTTTTATGCTGAAAAAGTGTTGATGTCTATAAAAAGAAAGTGTTATACCCCTGTCACACGGGCACTTGTAAGGCCTTAGAAATTAAGATCCTTTGCCCCAAAGGCGCGTGACGCGCATCTACACGGCAAAGCGTCGAGACCTTTGCGATAAAGTTCCGTAGCAATAAAGGCGGCCGTCAGCGGCCTTAAAGTTGCTTAAAGGAGCAACCCAGACGACAGCGCCAGCTAGCGAGCTCAAAGAATAAAAAATTGACGCAATTTTTAGTTTTGAAACCGTAAAAAATATCTAATTTATCTTATTCAATGGTTAATTTTGCGTTACAGTGCACTTAACCGTAGAGGAGGCTATGACTAAAGACATCCACACTGCTAAGAAAGGACTTGAACACTTTTCAGCAGCCGCATCGACACACACGTGCTTGCGCATCTCGCTTTGCTGTTTTTTCTTCGTTTGCTCTTTGTTGAGCGCGTGTTTTGAGTTTGCTTGTGTGCACAAAGACACAAGCAACAAAGCACGCTTCTCGAACACGAGGAGCCGAACCGAAAAGTGCGCCTACCGTGGTCGGACCGAGAACGATGAAAAAAAAAAAAGAAACTTTGTTTCAAAATATCCGTTTCTCACCGTCGGAACGCTCGTTTATTATCGTGATAGCTACTTTTTCCAACATAAACGAATGTACTCTTAGCTGAAGTGCTACCGTCTGCTTTAATTTCATAATGTTGCTAGCGCCGCTTCACACACAGCGGTGACTTTTGGCATTCACGGAGGCCGCGTTCTTGCTCCTTTGGATTTGCCGTGTAGCAGCGTCGCTGCTCCTTTTCGGTTTTCCTCCTTTAGTGCAATAAGACAACTTTACGGCAAAGGCCGAAAAGAAGTCCCGTGTGACAGGGGTATTAGTTCTGAATACCATTTTTAATTGCTGTGCAAACAATCGTATGTTACGTGTGACAAAAATAAAATTTTGATTTCTAAATTTTGTTCCATGCTTCTTCCTAAAACAAAAATCACATATGGCATGAAAAGAGCTATGCACCTCATTGGCATAAGTTGTTACAGATATGGGCATGTGACGAGCAGGGGTAGACTAATCAGTCACTCTTGGAGGGGGTGGTTTTAGGGGGAATCTCATTTGGACTGCGTATTTTTGAGGCCTTTTTATCTAAACAATAGGGTTCAGCATGGTTTTCCTATGTAAAATTTTTTCTTGAGGAAACGTTGCTTCCCCACACCTGTAAGCCCCGCCCCTGCGGCCTAGTTTGTATCAACAGAAGCAATTTTGGCAGTTCTGGGCGTCGGCAGCACCCTTTATCCCAGATCACTTCCACCTTCTAACGTGTGAACTGCGACGAAGACCATCCAGGCTATTGCTCTTGTTTAGTGTGGGAAAAGAAAGACACTGAAATTGAGAGAAAATGTTTAATTTTCCTCAGCATCCACAGGCACATGACACAGTCATCAAAACGTCTGTTGAAATGTCTAGAATAATAAGGTACCTAGGGGAGTGTCAATTTTATTGGGACGTTTGGTAACATGCCTTTAATGCTAAGAGAGAGAATAAGAGTAGGGTGTTTGGCAGTTATTCTCAATTAAGCTATGAAAACCAGGTAGCCAGTATTCCTCAAGAAGGCATAGCATCTTGCTTTCACCCGCTGATGAGGCAGAAGCTTTGAGGGTGAAAAAGTAGGTGCAATTTGAATTGAGGAAAGTAAAATGACGAGGTAATGGTAAAGGGCATGAAGAGATCCTAATTGGTTAGGGGACAGATAGGAGTTAAGGATATGCTAGCTCAAAATGAGGAAATCTGCACAGCATGTGATGTGGAGAACAGATAACTGATGATCCATTATATTGAAGGAATGTATTCCAATACAAGACAGGCATATCAGAGAGTCAAGTGGGTGGATAAGATCAGGAAGATTGCAGGGTGGCCACATTAAGAGCAAGAGGACATGGTTAACAGGAGGGATATTGGAGAGGTCTTCATCTTGCAATGGATGGAGTTTGGCTAATGATATGACTTCAAATGCTTCCAAGGATGAGAGTTCTATGTCTGGAAAAGACATGCTCCTTTGAGCTAGCTTTATTAGCAATAACGACACTGACACTGAGATAGCAGATGATTGCAAGTGTATCAGCATTTTATTGGCACAAATATAACATGTTTCATAAACTAGCCAAATTTGGCATTTAAAGGGCAACTGCATAGGTTCTAGAACTCGACGAGTTTAAAGAGGCCTATTGTATGAAGCTTGAAGGTAACGCATGCAAAGACCTTTCGGGCTAGCATTTGAAATGCTGACGTAATTGCTGTCAAAAATCTTGACGGCCTTCATGCTTCTCCGCAGCGCACAGCACCAAGAGGGGGGCACATCATGACGTTATCGAAGATACCAGTACATTTCCAAAGCATAAACGCTTGCTTTCAAGGAAAAGAAATCCAATTCCAGCAAAGGCAAAGGCTGCTGACTGTTGTTTGGCGACATCCAATGAGGTACAGCATGATGTGGTCGACGACAGCGGGAATTTGAAATCTTACCTTCCGTCGCCTCGTACCAAGCTTCTCTGCACTCTTTTGGTGTTGTGAGGATAAGTCTAAAATTGAATCAGCGATTACATCACTATTTTAAATGCTAGTGCCAAAACTCTTGGCGTGCCAATCACCTACAGCCAAAATAGATTTGAATCCTTGAATAGCGCCGAATTCTCAAAAAGTCGTGCAGTCACCCTTT
>JARKHS020026928.1:0-292320 GCA_030143305.2 Amblyomma americanum
ATCCTAAACTTTCTGATATGCAAGGGAGCGCTCATAGCAGTGCGAGCACAACAATGCTTCAAATACTAACGTGGCTATTCGAGGCTGAGTGCGGGAATCTTCAGAATTTAAACAATCTGGCAGAGTTTCAATCACTTCACGGGTAGACGACCTCCTCAAAGTTGTCACGGGCCGTGTTACAGTGATCTCATCTTGGCATATGAACCATCAGCTAAATGCAGGACACATGGAGCATCACAACTCGACAAGTGCGACACTCGCGATGCTCATGGGCTTTAATGGGAAGATTTTCTTAAACTCCTAACTAACGAGGAATCGCCCTTTATTATTGTTGTTCTGGTTATTTTTCTCAGCCCAGGCGGGAAAATTGTTTGAACGATAACCTCTATGACTTTTAATTAACGGAACAATACGTGCAATAGCCAGCAGAAATGAAGAAGCGCATGACAATCGGATAATAAGCGGTGCCACCTAAAATTTCTCATGTTCAACAAACGGTTGACAAGCATCTCATTTCTTTGGAACACTAAACAACACAAAACAAAATTGCCATAAAAATGCAGAAACCAAAGCAATATCATAGTTCGCTGCCACATTTCCGTGCAGCAAAAAAAAAAAAAACGTTTTAAGGATCTCGAGAAAACATTACTTCATTTGGTGTGAAGGGGTACACCGTTCTACATAGTAGCTTGTGAAATTATAGAAATTTTTGTCCACCTTTTTTACAGCAACGTGATAGTATCAATTGATTGCTACTGGCTGCTGTCGTTAACATCAGTGGTAATGTCAGCTTTAAGGTGCGAGGCAATAATAACTGCTGGTTCTTCCTTTACAACTTTTGTTCTCTTCAATTTCTCCCGAAAATCTACCGGCAATATATCAGTTTGCTGGAAAAAACACGTGTTTCATCACGGCGTAAGCGGCGGCATTTCGATGGAGACGAAACCCTAGGCACCCATGTGTGTGGCGTCAGCTCACGGTAAAGCACCACTGGCGACCCGCTGTGGTGGCTCAGTGGTTAGGGCGCTTGTCTACTGAGCCGGAGTACACGGGTTCAAACCCGACCACGGCGGCCGCGTTTCGATGGAGACGAACGCAAAAGGCGCCCGTGTGCTGTTCGGTGTCAGTGCACGTTGAAGATACCATGGTGGTCAAAATTATCAGGAGACCTCCACTACGGCATCACTTTCTTCTTCCACTTCCTCCTTTATATCTTACCTTAAGGCATGGTTCGGGTGTCCGTCAAGATATGTGAGGAAGTTACTGCGTCACTTCGTGTCCTTAAAAACCACTTTTATTTTCATTTTTGTACCACTGGTGGACTATATGATCTCGAGGCCTCTGCTATTGCGTTCCTCAGCGTATGAGCCGCATTGGGCTGCTAAACACCATGAGAATAGAAAAAAAGCTAGCGACAGTAGCCTTCCACAAAGTTCCATTACGAGTGGCAAGTTTATGTTGGCGCATAATAGGATTTAAATAGTCTTTTTCAGTACTGCAAAATTTTGCTTTCAATAGAACAACTGACGCATCTCAACGGGGCGACCGTTTCCAACTAATACTACACTACATGAGTAAACGATATTAGATTCGGCACTAAGCAACGAGAGGAAAAAACACATTAAGGAACAACAAAATATCCGGAAGTGTCATTGTTGGAAAGAAAAATTAGTAACAAAGATTGAAAATGCTCAAGTTGGCATTGTCACGACGCCAACTGGCAAAGAATTCCTCCCGTTTATGACCAGAAGAAGAGGTGAGCTTTGATAATTTTTCTGTGCGCGCTAACACTGGACAGACTTTGTGAGCATGATCTATGTGACATGAAACATAGGGGCCGGTCTGACATTGACGTGAGAAAAGCGAAGCTCACTATGATAAAAGGTATACAAAAAATACTCGAGCATGTGTTCTGCGCGTGGCTAGTGTTTGAAGAATGCGTGGCTAGTGTTTGAAAGAAGGCTTCAATGCAGTTCACTCTGATGACTTGAGTGACATGAGGCGATAAATCTTCCTGCTTTGTTTCAGACTGACTCGAGGAGATTAGCAAGATTATACATCGTAGCCAGGGTGCCATATCACTGTAGCGTATTCAATAGAAGCTCTGATGAAGGGTTTATAGGCGTGATGTCTATTCACGTTGTGAGCAACAACCTAGCGGCGTTTCAGGAGACGAAGTTTGTTAAATGCTTTGTTAGCTATGTGCTTAATGAGTGTGTTCAAGGTTACATTTAAATGAAGGCAAACACGTTGTTACTTGAAACTTGAAACCACTTCATTCGGGTAGTAACTGATTGGGTACAAATTGAGGGACGATTCGACTGTGGTTGAAAATGTTATATTTTTCATTTTGTATATATATATATATATATATATATATATATATATATATATATATATATATATATATATATATATATATATATATATATATATATATATATATATATATATAATATATATATATATATATATATATATATATATATATATATATATATATATATATATATATATATATATATATATATATATATATATATATAAAGGGAGCCAACAGTCACCGAAACCAAGGTGCATAGGGGAATGTTTTTTATGTGTTGTGCTTATCTGTGGGATATTATAGTACTTAGATTATTAATCGCTTAACGAAAATTACTTATAAAGCAGCAGAAAAAACAACCATGCCATATATATATATATATATATATATATATATATATATATATATATATATATATTATATCCACTTGCCATATGGGGCCCCTTTCAGCTAATTTAGCTATATCCGACTGAAGAATGCGCTTGTGACTTGTCTGAACAGTTTCCGTGTAAATTACGAAGTCATCTGCAAAAAAACTGGCGGCGGTTTAGCTCAGGTTAAACCTGGAGTGACGCGAGAGCTACAGCTGGCAGAGTGGAACTTGGTCACGTGACCAACCACGTGACGAACCACGTGATCAGCCACGGTGCCGCGCCGCCGGCAGCTGCTCCGCACCACGTGACGAACCACGTGACAGCATGGCGGCGCAGCCACAGGGTGGCAGCGCCGCCGGCAAGGCTTTGCCACGCTGAAGGCTCGAAATGCTACCGTAATGTAGATACCGCTACAAAAGGCGTGTTAATGAAGCTAAGTTAGAGGCTACGTCATTGATATAAATAAGAAAAGTAAAGGGCCATGGACGGACTCTTGAGGAACAATTGAGGTTACTGTGGCGCGGTTAGAAATGGACTGATGAAGTTTCACTGCCTTAGAACGATTAGTAAAAAATTGTTCAATCAAATTTGTTGTTTTATGGTCAAGCTGGAGGTTACAAATCTTTAATAATAAACGTTTATGTGGCACACGGTAAAAACTTCACAAAAGTCTATGAAAATTGCATTGGTGCTGTTGGGCATATGTAAGTAACAATGATGGTCTGTTGCAAGTTCGAAAAAATTAGTTGGTTTGATTTTATGGTGTTTAATGTCCAAACGGACTAAGGTTATGAGGGACGCCGTAGCAGAAGGCTGCAGAAAATTATGACCACCTGGAGTTCTTAAACATGCGTTGAGACTGGAAAGTGCGCGGGCCTCTAGCAATTAACCGCCATTGAAATGCACCAGCCACAGCCGGGATCGAACCCGCGTCTTTCGGGTCAGCATCTGAGCATTAGAAGCACTGAGCCACCGCGGTGGAAAGGTAGAATACGCGCATTTTGCAACAAAAATATTTCTCGCCCTAATTACTTGGGGTTCAAAATGTTCATCGTGAGGAGAAAAGCCGCAAAACAGTACAAGACTGAGGCAGGCGACAACACAGGGCGGTCCTCAGCCCGTCCTGTTTTGCTGTTTTGGTCCTCATGATGTCCTACAACCAAGTCCTTCTAAGTTCAAAATGTGCATCCTTTATACAGTATATAAAAGACGAAGGTGAATATGCGCTCCACAAGCATTGAAATGGCCGCCTGTGTCTGTCCTCGGCCTGGTTGATCTCGGACTGCTTTAGTCGCTGCTGTCATCATCCCAGTTCAGTTCAATAAACCTCCTTCTTCATTTGGTGGAGATGAGTGGTCGCCGCCCTGGAACTCCCCTGCAATACTCTCTCGATATCTTCGATCCCTGACGAGGTTCAGCATAAAGCCGTGCAAGTGTGTTCATGTTTTTTTCTGTGCCGGGTCTCTTTTCCAACAGGACCGGGCAATCTTGTGCGGAACCGATGAGCAGCATGCAGAAGATGGGCTCACGTCTTACGGGAGTGTGAGACGCAACAATAAATTGGATGATGCAACAAAATAAATAACGCTATTTTTCATCTCACCTGCGTGGCTAACATGTGGTGTCGGAACCAAGAGGTTGGCATCAGAACTTGGTCTGCCTTCAAGACAAACTCATCCGAAGTGCTAGGTCGTACGGCTGTCAGGAAACTCTGCGACGAACATCGCTTGGGCGAATGGTCGCGGGAGGTCGGCGAAAGCTTCATAAGCTGCATTGGAGATCCTCTTGGCCTATGCAACGACGACGCCTGTCAGATGCTGTTAGCGCGACTTGCGCACCTTAGCTTAAGTGCTCACCCTCTGGCAAAGATTCGAGGATCTACGCAAGCAGAGAATCCTGGCTCATCAGCACCCCAGGCAGCTTGAGTTGCTTCCTGGGCTGACGTCTGCAGCTGTCACCTCCTGCCTACTGCAACAGCTAAAAGATTTTGTTTCAGAAGATGTGGCTCCGAGCCCTTCCCTTCAACCTCGACCTCCAGAGTTACCATTATATTCGGCTTCAGCTCTCCGACATGTCTTTCAAGAGCTGGTTGCTGAAGCTCTTTCGCCCGCCCATCCAACACCATACGACGCATCTCCGCTGACAGACGGCGACGTCGTCACTCATCCGCTACCGTCACCGCTCCACTGAGAGACGATAACGTCGTCGCCAGACCTCAGCCACCTACCTATCCTTCACTTCCAGTACCTGAGCGAGCGGCGCCATCTTATCTTCGGCCGACTGCGCGAGTCAGCAATTACTGGTGCACCGCCGACAAGCGGCCTATTTGGTACACTTGCTGACTGCTTGGTAATGTACCACGACTTTACCGACGTCGTCTCAGTCTCAGCACCACCTCCCTATGCTCCCGGGCACTGGCCTTCCAGGAGTTAGTATTTCGGGCCTGCTGAGCCACCATCAATGTTGTTTCCCCGAGCCGTTTGGTCCTCTCTAGCAACCGTTCACTTCTCCGCGACGCCACTCAATCTCTCCTACGCTGCGTCACCCCAAACACTACACAAAAGGAAACTAGGTGAAGCAGTTCCCAAGACAACAACTGCGCCACTGATGAACTTTCATAGGCCGCATAGATGACAAGCTAATATTATTGAAGTTTCTGTCGAGGGCGTTTCTGTCATGGCGCTTGTGGACACCAGCGCTGCAATATCTGTAACTGAGAAAAAAATTTGTGGCTCATTATCGAAAGCAATTAGCCAATTGCTGCACTATCGCTGCGCAAGACCAGCGCTGAGCACATCAGGCCGTCCGCAGAGTGTACCACTTGAGTGTGATTCAGAACTTCGTCTATATGATAGTGCTCGTCGTGTTGCCTTCCTGTTCTCATGCTATTACTCTGGGCTAAAATTTTCTGTCGTGCCATGACGCTGTCATCGACTGTGCTTGAGCTAAGTTGGGTACTTTCTCTGCTCTGCTCTGCCCAATCTTTTGCCGGATGCTACTTCTGTTTCCTGTGTTAAAGTCCTCGGTACCGAAGACATAGACCTGCCTCCATGCTTTTCCGTTCTTGTTCACCTCTCTTGCGACTCTTTTTTTGGCGATGACGTTATCTTCTTCACACCTGCCCATATTTGCCGCACCGCAAATGTCTTCCACTTTCAAGCGCTGTAATAACGTATCAGCTGGCCTCTTTGTACTTCTGGTGTGTAATACATTTTCCAATGCGACTGCGTCCTGGAGCGCATATCTTCTGTGAACTACGTCGTCGAACCCCCACGCCCTTTCCCGATCTCCACCACCGCGGACGCGAGACAGTTCATGTAAGGCGTCTCCAGCCTTACTACAACAACGTCATCTTATCCTCTACGTTAGGCGCAAGGCTGGCTCCTGGAGAAGAATACGCTTCGCTAAAAGGAACATTTTTAGTTGACTCAATGTTTTGATCGGAGGTCCGATCCTTTCCAAGCGTGATTTGTCTTAACTGTTGTTTCACCTTTTATATGTGTATACTTGAGCATGGCACGGCGCTATGGCAGGAGGAAATATTAAACGCAAAAACAAAGAATGTCAATCAGCAGCATACGAGGTAATCTGATAGGACACGTACACGTACAGTAGGACTTTCTGTCCTAAAAAATAATAATAATAATAATAATAATAATAATAATAATAATAATAATAATAATAATAATAATAATAATAATAATAATAATAATAATAATTGGTTTTTGGGGAAAGGAAATGGCGCAGTATCTGTCTCATATATCGTTGGACACCTGAACCGCGCCGTAAGGGAAGGGATAAAGGAGGGAGTGAAAGAGGAAAGGGAGAAACCGGTGCCGTAGTGGAGGGCTCCGCAATAATTTCGACCACCTGGGGATCTTTAACGTGCACTGACATCTCACAGCACACGGGTGCCTTAGCGTTTTTCCTCCGTAAAAAGGCAGCCGCCGCGGTCGGGTTCGAACCCGGGAACTCCGGATCGCTGAATCTAAAAAAACTTGCACGGCACTGCAGTCTGCTGCATTGCAGAAATGCGAAAGAATTTCCATTTGAACCTTAGACACTTTTTTCCAACTCATTGGTTTCACGTGAAACTTATCACGTGTTTCTTAGATGACGTCAGCAGCATTTTTTTGCAAGTCATCGTTGCCTAACGTAAGTACACATCCCCACACACTTTATAGTCACGCCCACCACAACGCGTTCACTTCATGCCCCTTTAACACGCTTCAGCCAACGGGACAGGAGTGACTCCGAAGACTTACAGTATTTGAGTCTTCCCTTGCATAAGTATCGCAATAGGGGGCCTTACTGGGATTCTCATATCTCGTTAGTTGGGCGAGAAACCCACGCTTGGATGAGCAAGGAGCTGTCTCTCTTTGCACGAGCCCAAATATGCAATACCTGCTTGGTTTCGAAGCTTATCTATGTGATGCAGGTGTTGCATTGTGCAAGGAAAAAAGTGCAGGCAATGCATACAATTTTTTCGAGTGTTGTGTGGAGCTCTCAATCGGAGCCTATGCGTCGAGACAATTTGTTTCTCCCTCTGGAGGCTGGTGGAGCTGGCATTCAACACCTGTTTGTTGATCAGCTTGTTTGAATGTTTTTCTTTTTTTAAAACAGCAAACCATCCCTTCCTCTTACCTGTGCTGAACAGGCGATTAAGTGCTCATTTGCGTATTCTGTTTGCGCCCACTGGCCATAGGAGCGCGGGGCCTTTGTGGGGTTTTCTTAAAGAAGTCGTTGACACATTCCATTTCCACACTGTGCGGTTTTCCTTATAATCCCTATGCCGCCTATTCTGAAGAAAGATGACAAAACTTCTCATTGAGACACTGTTTCCTGTAGCGATGTATTCACTGCCTTACCGCTGAATTCTAAAGAACTGTGCATTAAAACGGGTGCAACGGATGTACGAGTATTTTCCTGCGGCCACAAAGACGTTCTTTTTAAACTTCATACGTCAACCATACCTGTCGAAATGTGGCTTCTTGAAAAAAAAAACTTGTTGCCATGGTCTGTGAACTGTAGTTTTGTCAGCAGCTAGAAACTATTGATCATTGCTTTGAGTTTCGTTATGATGCCATGTTTTTTGGACATTCTTCAGTGGTCTGCAAAAAAGACTTTTTGATTACGCCTTACACTATAAGATTTTTTCTACAATGGAAAACTCCAAGTTTCCATGCGATATTTTAGTGCTCACAGGACTGTTCAGCCTGTGAAAGAGCCGCTAGACACATCGACACGCAGTGCCGCCACGTCTCTGTTCAGAGAGCAGTGTGCTATGTTGCGAGCGGTATATGCCGCGTACAATCGACCTCCTGCCTAGCTCCCTTTTCTCAATGCATATGTGTGTCTACCGGAATTTTGATGTGCGGGAAAAGTGAGAGCAGGATGCTGGTGTGATTGTGTATGACGAGTCGCGGGACGCGACCTGGTTAAGTCGGACTTGAAGCATGTTAGGGTGGGTGTACTTCCGTGCGACAAGAAAAAAAAAGATGACTCTTCGCGGTGTACGCATTGCGTGTCCCCTGGCACGATGAGGGCGTGGGTTCGAACTCGAATGCCGACGAAATTCTTTTTTTTTTGAAATGCGGTTACTTGCTGTGGAGGCAATTTTCGGAAACATTTTTCGGAAAGCTTCCGGTGACGGGTATTCGTTCGCATGACACATATAATTTTTTGCCATTACAACTTCTTTCTAAGGAAGAAGGCGAGTACGGCTCAGAAGGGAGCTCCAAATTTGTAAAGTGTGCGGGGAAAGACCATTTTAAGGAAGTATTACAAGGTGACACCGGAGAAAAACTTGTAAATATTCATGCACCTTGCATTCTTGGTCCGGGCAGAGCGGTGACAGCTTCTCTAGCTTTTTATGATCGAACGTTAGTTTTATTCCTCCTACCGCAATTGAGAGATAGGCGAGAATTTTCAAGCTGCTGTGAAACATTGCAAAATTGCTCAATTATTTTACATTCTTGTTTCTCTACACTATCACAGTGATAAGTAACAGACTATTGTCTGCGTATATTGCTATTGCAGCTTAATTACGTACTACTGAGAGATCTTGCTCATCCAGAAAAAAAAAACAGGGACCGAAGTACAAAGCACTGTAGCATTCTTTGGCGTCGGACGGCTTCCAGTGCTTGACGGGACGGCTCGCCAGAGGTCGTCGAGGTTGTGGGTGAGGGTAAAGCATTCAAGGAAGCTTTCGGCGGACGCTTTTTACGTTCACGCGCAGCGAAGGCCTGCAACTGTCGGTGGCGCCTCACGTTATGCTTTTGACAAATACGGCTGGGGCGGGCGCTTACCCGTGATTCTGCGCTCGACCACGTCGGACGAAGGGCTAGCAATAGCGCCTCACGGGGATAGGCTTGGCGCCATCGTGGAAAATCTCATGAAAAGAGATTTTGCTCTAATATTTTATTTTTTATTATTGGTCTAGCGATGCAGTGTGTGAGCAGATAAATCGACGTCAATTACTAGCTAAAAAAAAATTCGTCGGGACTTCATAGTTTATGGAGATATTAAAAAAAAACGCTTTCTGTAGCTCTTCGGGGCATTTCCGATTTACCCAAAATACGCAGGACCCTACATAAATGGTAACGGTTTTTGCACTTAGCTTACCTGTGTGGTTTCAGGAACAGACCTTTAGACTGATGACTTTTTTTTACGTTAAAGTTTAGAGCGACGAAAATGCGCGATATCTTCAAACTGAGCCAATGAAATTTGATGCAAAAAGGTAAAAGTTTGGGAGAGTTGTCAAGGAGCAGTTCCCCCCTGTTCTCTTGTCTTCTGCGTGTCCGTCTTGTGGTGCCTATACTATAACCTTACGCGTTTGTCTCGACAATGTGAAGGCGAATGTACCGACGTATACACTAAATAACATTCTGATTCACTCCCTGTGGTCTTTGCATAATTACTTCTTCAACCTTAAACTGCAACGCTCTCACTATCCTAATATCAAACAACCCTATTTGAATGTCGCGTACTTGAGACCTTACTAAGAAAAGCCCGTACTTTGTGATATTAGCGCTTTTAATCATTTCTATTATGGTCAAAACTTGAACATCGCGATGTCATTCCGGATCTTAATCACATGTTTAAAATGTCGTTCTATAATTAGTCAACAACAATTCTATTCGTGCTTAGTTTAATTTCAGTTCTAATACGCTGCACAGCACCTCTGAGATCTTGTTTTGGTTTCGTGAATGAATTTAAGCCGTGAATGTTTGCACACTTTGTTGCTTTATAAATCTGTTACCATAAGTATTTGCAAAATCAATATATTGTATTGCCCAACTGTAACGTTCCTCCCGGGTCGATTGCCCACACAAAGCGAGCCTTACTGGCCTCTTCACAAATACGTTTTATTTCCAAATAGTATAAATCGTCAAACGACTGCAAAAACCTTCCCGCTGATATCAGACCTGTACTTGGATGCATGATTTCCTATGAAGCAGCTTTTGCACTCGTTATAATGTGACCTGACTACTATTTGTTTCTGTGTTTTGCTCGGTCCAGCTCTTAGCAACATATTGTCAAATTTAGCAGATTCTTGTACACATATTTTGTTTAGGCAGCCAGATTTTCGATGTATACAGTTGTTTGTTGCAAGTGCTCAAGTTCTTTATTTGGTTCCGGAAGCAATGAAGGGGCTCTTGTTGACCGCTTACACAGCATCTCACATTTGCTGCAAGTGCTACGCTCTTGAAAGCAATATCTTAAAAGAGCCGATCAGCGCACCCATGTCCATGCACAGAAAAGAAGATTGGCGGCGCTAGTTTCTTGTTCTTGCTTGAAGAGATTCCACCAGTTTGTGGACACTTTATTTCCTCTAGGTGGAGTTCGCGGAGGTACTTTTGTCTTTGGGCATCGCAAACAGCGTGCTCAGGATGTATCCGGTTGATGTCAGGGCTGGTGGTCGTTTAATGAATTATCTGGTTTTGCAAGATATCCCAGCAAAAAAAAAAGCCTTCCGCCGCTATTAACCTGGTTTACGCCCACGTGTTCCTCGATTGGATTCACAAGAACGTTTCGTTCTAAGCATCAGCACTGACACTGGCAGGCTGTAAAGCAGTTTATTCCGTACGAGAGCCACAGCAGGCGTTTCTGAAACGGTGCACTTAGAAAGAAGAGTGAAGCTCAGGTACAGTGTGTTTTTCAGTCTAGCCGTCCATTTTTTTGTGATAAATGCGTACAAATCCGTCCCCTTTCCGCTTTTGAAACCGATAGCACCACATTGCATTTTTTTTCAGCTCGTAACTTTGGCCGTGATGACAGGGTTGACTTGCGAGCTCTTGTTTGAAGAGCGACTGAGGGCAAAGAAAAAGAGCTGCCAGCCTTTCGGCACGTGTGTTGAAAGGTCCATAAATTATTGCATGTTGTGGAAGCCGTGTCGTCTACATCCTGTTAGAAAAGTAAACCTGACATGTGGGATCCGCAGAAATGTTTGCGTACTCAAAATAGAGCTTTGCCTCTACCGATGTTTACAGTCAAGGATTACAAAGTCCCATCGAAAATTGAGGCGGTATCGTCTTCGTGATTTTTTTAATTTCTTGCGCATTTCATCCATGAAGTTAACAATAGATCTAGAGACCTCTGCATTCTGTAATCGAGTTGACAAAAGAGGTTGACTTTGATATGGTTTTGAACCGATGGAGCTGCGACGTTTCTTGAGTGAAATTTGCTAAGCACAGCTTATGGCACGTGCAAAACGTGCGTAGGGCATCTGACTCCTAGGGTAATGATGGGAACGACTCACATAGTTTGTGCGTCTCTTTTCTTAATTTTATGCTTGTTCTCAGTCTCCAGCTTGGCTGTCCATAACAAAGGGCAATCCGCTCGCTCTGAAAGCCGTGCGTTCTGGATAGAGGGCTGGAATAAAGAATGTCTCCATTGTAATTAAACGGGTGTGTACGGCGAGTTTAATACTACCTACCAAGCAATAAATGATCGAGCCAAGAACTTCTTGCATACCCTTAGGATACAAATGTGATATCAATATTTTCGAAGAACTCCCAGCCCATACCTAGATGGTTCCCTTCATTGCCCTCTTTGATCACATAACTCCGACGAGATTCGAGCATACAAGGCTTATAACTATTTAATTTGCCTGTTTCACGGTCACCGTGGCCACCAGATGACCGTAAAAGTTCTCCATTGCACGGTACTGAACCCAGGTTGGACGCGTCACCAGCGCGGAGAATGGATTATAAATAACGCTAAATATTCAGAGTAAGCCCGCGATACAGGTAACGACGCAAAAAAAAAATCATTGGCAGATTGATCGTTGATCTGGTTTGGTTCGTGCACAATATTCTTTGAGCGAAATGGGCCGCACACCCCATGTCTCGAAAGCGTGCCGTCAACGAGACTGCCATGTGCATGGCGGGCCAATAATCGAAGCAATAGGTAGGTGGGCGGTCACCCATGTGTGATTGCTTTGGAAGCTGTGCATGCAGCTCATTTGGGTTTTATGAAATTGATACTGTTAGTTTTACTATCAAACGCATTAATTGGTCGCGATTATATTCCACAGAGGACCCTGACTGGTATCTACTCCAACGGAGCGATTAACTGGTGCTAATCCCACAGGGAATTGACTTTCCCAGCACTCGGTATTGGGCTAACATTGCGCAAGTTTGCTCTTGTATCTCCAGTGAGGAACACTTCTAAAACGCTTTTTCTCCTGCTCTCCTCGCACTATTTCTCTGCTGCAGAGCCGACAAAATCCCGGCAGGCTTGTCACGACAGATATGCATAAGAAGGCTTGTAGCAAAACACGGATGCAAAACTTTTTTATTGGCGCCACCCACTTAGAGGAGTGACTTCATCTGAAGCGGTAAATTTCGCCGTCGTTCAATTCAAGTCTTGTAGTAAAAAGGGGTACAATCGCACACGGGCTCTTGAGCCTCCCTAGCGCTTAGCGTACTGATCTGTAAGAAGTCATGAAATGTTTGAGGATGTACGGGCTTTAACATTCCAAAGAGGCTTCAGGCTATGAGGGGCGCTGCAGTGGAGTGCTCCGGATGATGTCAACCACCTGCGATTGTTTAACGCGCCTTATATCGCACAGTACACAGGCCCTACCATTTCGCCTGTATCAAAATGCGACCGCAGCGGCAGGGATCGAACCCGCGTCTTTTGGGTCAGCAGACGAGAACCAAAAGTACAGAGCCACCAAGCTATGAAAGGGTGAAGGGATGTGCATCTCTTCTGCACTCTTACGCACTAATGAAAGACATGTTCTCAGTGAGGATTGTATCCTTCACCTCTATATGCAATAGGTCTACATTGATAAACGAGATGTGAAAGCAGATCAGTCTGGCGTTCAAAAGTCCGCACATTCGCATGCAACACAATTAATCTAGAAAATTCATTTTTTTCTGAACGTGGATTTCAAATGTTTGGACTCAGCTGTAACGTCTAGGAGGCAAGCCTCTGTCTTTTTCAGTGCCTCTGCGCAGGTATAGTCGGATGCAAGCCAAGAAAAAAGCGGCTTTCCACCGTCAAAGAAACCCTTCCAGCCAATAGCGCCGGCCAAATCTCATGATCCTTTCGCTCCTAATGGCCCATATAATGCTTTTGCCTCAATAAGTCATTATATAAAGACGAGTTAAAGTGCACCACTGGATTTTGAATGCAGGCTATGGTAGGGGAGGTAGCGAAGGTTGTCTCTGAAAACTCGCAGAAAATACATTCCATCAAACATTCCCTAAATCATGATAACCAGAAAGCGCAAAGAAGGAAGAACATTTACAAGAGTAGTATCTGCTCGAAAAAAGATAAAATTTTGTAGCTGCCTCAAAAGTAAAATAAAGTTCTCCAGTGGAAAGCAATGCATTAAAGGCCCATAGGCCGCGTAGATCCCGACGGCTACGCAGCTTGTCGGCAGCCCGAGGAGCGTAGGCGGTCCTACCTGCCACTCTCCCCCGACCGTTTCTGTGCTCCTACGGTGTGTGGCATACTGATTACTTGCGAATCTAAGCTTGCGTAAGCATTACATCCACCAAAAAAAATAGCTACATAGTTGGCTGCTGAAGGATCTTTAGAACTCTTAAGGAGCGCTCTTTCGCCAATTGCCTGCCTTCAGTACACAACAGAAGGAGCAGTGCATCTCGGTTGTTCGGCAAGAAAAGTAAAAAAAAAAACCTAGTGACTTGTTTAATTTCGATAAACGAATACTCTTTGCCTTTCCTGCTTCTTTGTCGCTATCCACCGACGTGTAGCTACTGTGAAAGCATCCTTCTAATCACGTTCTCCTCCTAATCACTGCTGCTCATTCTCCTGAGCCAGGAGCGCTTAGGGGTGATGCTGTCTAATTAGCACCCCAGGTTCTCGCCTCGTTAACACTGGCTACCCTCGGCAAGTAAGCCATTCGGTGGGAAGGTGAGCAGTGGCTGGTGTTGCCAACCGCGGGATTCGGGCTGCTTGCGTTGGTTTGCGAGCCAGGCAGCTCTTCTCGAGCAGCCTCTGACATGGTGGGAAGCTTGTCCACTACTACATGGGTAGGTGAACAGCCGGCCACAAAACCGGCTTCGGACAAACAGGCAGACAAACACATAACGCCCAAATGAGGGGAATAGCCACTATGAGTGCTTGCGCATTGAAAAAAAAATATAACCAAAGAACACATAACTGCGAGCCTTCGCTGTACTGGTTTTCGCTCAAACTTTGTGATGCACACAAGTTCAACATGTCACATTAAGATCAAAATGGACGCTCGCATGCGCTGTATGAAATAAGGTATCTGCCAGGCTGACCACGCTCTTTATTACACTCACATATGTGAACTATAACCATTTATTGCTTGATGTTACATCTCATGCGAATGCTGTGTGCTATAACTCGATGCTGAAACAAGGAGGCCGAAGTTTTCAACCAGGGTTTCTTTCGGCGCCGCTGTCCCGAGTGTTTCACAGGCTGTATTCATTTTCCGAAACTGTATGTGGGGTCCTTGTTTGTAATGCACTCAGCGTCACTGGAGTCTAGTCAGTTTAAAGCCTGCTTGCGCAGAAGATGGGAAATACCGAATGGTCTTGACTGGATATTTTAGGCTGTTCAATCGGTGGTTCTTGACTAAAGCCTGCCAAACCGAATCTGAACGCTCTCCAAATGTGAACATAAATAAATGGTCTTCCTCGACAATTTAGGCGTGTTTTCAACGACGGGCCATCCATCTTGTGATCTTAATCACTTTCCACCGAGGAAGGCATGCATCGTCTCCACTGTTTCAAAGAGCATGCATTTCTCGTACTGCAGGGCTGTAAGCGAGCATGTGGACTGATGAGAAAACATTTTCTGGTCACGGAGCTTTAGATATGCTCCTTCTCTTCAGAAAATTAGTACCATTACCAAGTGGCAAATTGCACTGCTGAAAATATTTTCAATATTTCGCTTTCCACATTAAATGCAGTCAGTGCGCTACATATTACACAACAGATGCCTGATGCGCTCCACTAATCAATACATGTCTCTTAACGCCCGTTCAAGCAAAAGATGTTTCATTTACCTTCAGCAACAGTGCAAATTTAGCAACCACAAATACTGACAATTAACTTCACTTGCCGATGTTACATGCGTTTGTTTTTTCCAGCTCTATTGTTGCTACTTGTCCGCGAGCCCATCTTTGTGTCAATCGGTCGCAAGTCCGACACCAGTGCCTCAACACGACAAAACATCTACCCTTGCAACTTAAGGGCACAGGGTAAGCCCTATACTTCCCATGCATTTTAGGCCATGTTGAGGTACATGTTTCTCACTAACTATTAACAGTAGCCTAATAATACATATATCATTGTTTGCCAAATTTTGTGCTCTTTTTACTGAACGAGAATATTTGAAATGTGTTGAAACTTCGATTTTTAATAAAATTTTTTCCGGTAGTACACAAATCTGGCCTTTCTTTGCGCATTTCAAAATTCATAACAGAATAACTGTTCAGTGAAATTGCTTAATTCTAGTTCAGTAGTTGGCAACACTTATGTAGATGATTGCAAAAAAAAATCAGCCGTCTGTCTTGAAAGTCATTGGAAATAATGGTACCTTTGTAAGAAAAAACACTGTTTTGAGATAATCGAGCGTAAAGAGAAAAAAGATGTGAAAAACCATTTTTTATTCGCAGAAACGCCTCCATAGTAATTGGTTTAATAGCCCCATGCTTCGTAGTCACTGTCGCCGTCATTTTTGCGCTTTTCGGCTTGTCGTTTTGACTGTCGGGCCTCTTTTGTAAGCTGTCGTGTTGCTCGGTCCGCAAAGTACATGCGCTTATGGTCAGCTTCCCTCAGCCACTTGATGGTGTTGCTCCCTGGGTTCAATCCACACGCCTTCAAAACGTTGGCCCGTGCGATGCTACCATCATTAAATGAAAGAACAGCATCCAGTGTTGCCATCCGTAGGGTCCGAAGCCTAACAAACACATTCTTTGGCGCGCGTTCCCAAACAACATGGTTGAACGACTCATTTGCATTTTGAGTTCGCCCATGCAGGCACTTCTCTACGAGCTCAGCCTTCGATAGCTCCCTATAAATGGGTTTGATAGCCTCCAAGGCAGATGCAGGCAAACTCTCCTTGTGGAAAAATGGCTTGCCCTCTGACTGACTTCTGTTGAAGGCACACCACGTATCAGGTCCCTTTGGGCAAAGTCCATGGCATGGGTCATCGTCTGTGGCCGATAAGTGGAAGAAGGTTGCCCAAACGGCCTTTCGCATTTCATCCAGGTTTCCTACATAGTACGTCTGGAGCTTGTCTATTACTGCATCAGTCAGTCGGCCTCGGCCCGAGAGGCTCTTTCCATCAGAGAGTTTTCCTGCTTTGTTTCCTTTTTTTAGCCTTCGTAACCTTGTGCCCATCCTTTTTTGCACGTGCCCTATGCACTCAACCTTGGATATTTCAACGGAATCACCATATGGCATTTGTGCCTTCACAGCCATAAAACCCTTGCTGTCACCATCCCCAAGGTATTAGACGTATCGAACGCCGTGAAGCTCCTCACTCCTGCCGAAAATGTTCAGTGCTCCTGCGACTTCCATTCCACCGCTGGTGCCTTGGTAGTTGCTTTGGCACACCTCTCTATGAAGGGGGTCACTGTTTGTACCCTTGGTGCTGCACTTTGGACAACGTTTAGACAAAACCTCCACATCCAGCACTTTCCCAGAGTCTACACTGGTCGCAGAGACTATGCCGTTATTGGAAGTATGGCCTCGCTTCTGCCAGCTTCCACCAAGAGCAACTGCGATGTCTTTATCCCCCTCATTCAGCTGCACAGCTTCGTCAGCTGCCCTTTTCATCGACTCCTGAGCAGCAGCTTCGATGTGACCCAGAAGCTCTTTATTGTATTTCGCAAACTTTGTCGGCGGCTTAGGAAGGTTTAGCATAGCACAGAGTATATTTCCTGCAGCCATTCCCTTACCAATGGACCTCAAGGCATACACTAACCTGAGGTTGGCTTCATAGAGGCCAGAAGTAGTTTTCTTCGACGTCTCAAATCGTTGTGCGGCACTACACACTTCACAGTTCGAACTGTAAACGCTTGCAACACCTACCCGTTTTGTCACAATTTCGATGAGCTCAACACTTCCACCGCACTCTCTGCACACACAAATCTGTGTAATTGCGGCACAAATGCCGTCCATGTCCATTAAGGCATATTGGCTGCTGCTCTGTAGCACATCCTCTTCCTGGAAGCACAGAGAAAATCTTGAAAGATTCGATGTCGAGGAGCTGGCGCGGTTGGTGTTCGGGATCTCATTCGGTCGTGGACATGCTTTTGCTTTTTCACGATGAGCTTAGCGGTTGCCGTGAAATTCACGCCTGACGAAGGCCTTCTTTGCCCTGGGCATCTCAACTTATCAGCAGCAACCAACACCGGCACAATTTACAATACTGATCGAAAGGGATAGCACTCGGACGCAGCTGCATGAAGGTTGCAGAAACGTGGAAAAAACGTGCAAAGCGTCTCAGGATTGTCTTGGCTAAAAAAGAGGAGCTGTACAATAGTTGCCAGACAATTTTTTATATGTAGCTGATTTTAGACAAGTTTTGAAATCAGGTGGTGGACTTTTTGGTTGAAGAAATTGACGTTAATCCTGAAAGGGGGCGTGGCCGCTCACTACTTGGTTTCGGAAAAAGCGTTTTTCAGCCGTAAATATGGCTTTCTGAGGAAAGTGCGATCATGGAACATGTGTAGAAAGAATTGAACTTCTAAAATTCCAAAAGAAAAAAAAACGATTTTTTTCTAATTTTACCTTACCCTGTGCCCTTAAACAACGAAAAATAGTTTGTGCAATAATAAATCGGAAAATTGAAATTCGGTGAACGTGTACCGGCATCTGTCCGCGGCAATAACGAAGGTGATATAGTGCAAGGTACGGTGACTTTCTTCTAGGGCAAGCTCTTGGCTCGTTGGGCAGGGCGTCGTGCCTGCGAGCGGCAGCGTAGGGGGCATGTTTACTTTCATTCAGTGTTGCACCTTCGCGCAAGCTTTCGTCTCAAATGTTACTGCAGGAGACACGCAAGAACAGACAATCATACGTGCGCAGCTAGGCCGTGCTTGAAGCGACTGTGGACAGCAACGAAGAGTGACCTGCCTACAGTTCCAGCGGCTACCGCTAGGTGACCTTAAGTGGTGCCCCTGGAGGCGGCAAACGTGGCGTATAGATAGAAAACTTCTTGCTGCGTGTGATCTAACACGTCATTCTTACATAAATCAAGAAGGGTTTTCGTTTACGCCAATTAAGTAAAAAATTAAGGACTACAGTTTCTGTCTCCTACTGATTTGGTTTCAAATTCCGAAAGATAGCGGTCCCAGGTCACTATAGACGGAGAAAAATCTTCAAAATAATCGCTGCTTCATCCTTTCAAGTCACTATTACACATAGCTGCAATAAGAGCGAATGAAGAAGCAACACTTTTATCACAACTTTTTCATTACTACCATCGATCCGTTTTCAAGACCGCAGATAAAACAAGTAGAGGAAACAAAACTTATATGTAAATATTCGGTCGTAGGTGAATACCAGCTGATGATTCATGCACGTTTTGTTTCTTACCCGTTATTGCAAAGAACAAAGACACTGCGAAAATGTGCTGTCTGTACTTCTTTACACTTCACGTAAACTATAAACGATAAAGTGATGGAATCCAAGTAATAATTTTAATGTTTAACCAAGAAACATGCAAAACCACGCGAACATTTTCGCTGGTGAGGAAAAAAAGGCATGGGTGCTCAATACACGGTACACATGCGCTTCATCGGTAAGCGTTGAAAGAACTGAATGACGAAACTGTATGCAGTGAAAGAAAGAAAAAGAAATCTGATCTGTTAAAGATCATCTTTGGAAAGATTTGTAGAACTCTCGGAACGCATGGATGAGAAACATTTGAGGGTAAAAAAGCGACCTAGGAAGGGCTTAGGAAATCCACTCCTAATCTATAAGTAAACTGCCTTGCCGTTCTTTATATGTTTGCCTCTTTCTGAAGAGAGAAGTCAAGACAATACGTGTTTCGTTTTGGTCGTGAGGATACAGTAAGATTTTTATGTATTAAGTTGTAGAAAACAATGAATTCAGAGAATGTCTTTTATCTTATTGATGAAATCTCAATAAATATGCGCGTGCAAAGCACATGCCTGACCATTTTTGAAGACTAAAACCGGGCTTCATCGCAATTACGGGCTTCTGCGTTTGTCAATCCGGCTCTAGATCCAACTTCTTGCATGGTGCTTTTTAGGCAATGGAACGCTCAATGGCTTGCACGTAGAAATTTACAGATTTAGAAATCAAGCACACAAAATACAGTTTGAATTTTCATGTACACGAGAACCTCATTGCTAATATTTATCCCCAATCCATGCAACATGTGCTGGACTACAGAAATTTCGCTTCAATTACGCAAAATGAGAAATAACACAATTTTAGATAGTCGTCTACCACATTAATAGAGTTTCAGAAATTGATGTCTTAGATGCGTCTTAGCACATTGATGGAGTACACGGTAGATTTTTTGTGAGAAAGGGAAACTTTAGGTATACGAACTAAACGAAAGCAGCTACATCGTTGAACTTAGCCATACCACAGTCGGCTTAATAGTCGTGAGAGTAAGTTCGGGCGGAGCGTCCAGCGACCACGTCAAAACCTTCAGAGTTAAGGGCTCTCCTTTCGAACCGCAGAACGTTGAAAGAAGTACTGTTAAAAAAACGAGTATTTCTTCGTGTTTCACTACCACCAGCAGTTTGCAGTAACTAGAGGTGGATTTGTGAATTACCTTCATTAGAGATAGGCTTGTTGTGATCGTGAATGGAATTAGTTGGTGGAAGTTAATTGCGTTCTAAGCATTCCTCAATAAAGTCCCTTTTTAAAGCTTAAGCGCGGTGCTCGTAGGCTGCCTTTTCTGATTGTATTCATTTTTTGAATTAAAAGCAATAGTTCTCAAAAATTGGCTAGCTTCGTGTTCTCGAGCGCGCTTTTTGATGTTACCCGAGTTTTCTCAGTAAAGCTCACAAAAGTGCCTCCTTTTAAAAACTTCGCTTCGGGAAATGCCCAACCCCAACTTATAAACACGAAATTCCAATCGAATTGTACTATTACAAGATTACGTATACCAGCCAAGTGGTTTTATATGGCAATGTTTTTCAATGAACTAAAGCACAAATGATTTTGATAATTATAACACTCAACAATAAGACTATCAGTAATCTTGCTTCACGAGGTTGCAATAAGCGCTTTGATCAGTTTTTGCAGTTGTAACTTTCACCTGCACCGCTAAATCACAGCTGCACTCTTGCACTGAGGCACGTTTTATGGCGCTGAGCCCTGCAAATTGATATATTTAACCAACAAGACATCCGCTGAAAACAGTCACTGTGACAAAAAATGCGTGACATTGGTTCGTATATCTCCAGTATCCTGCCGTCTCTCAGGAAAACACGGGGCACGTGAGTGTCACATTTTTTGAGGGGCAGAAGCGGGCATATATATTCGTCCTGTTGGTCTCTGTATATAACCAAAGCCTATTGGCTACTTACAAGCTAGCAGCCAGCCAAACTTCGGAACTCAGGCACAGGTTGAAATGAAGCTTCTCCCATCCATACTGGTTCTGTGCTTAGCCACGATGGCTTTCGGTAAGAAAACTTTTTTTCACTCCAGATTCATCCAGAATTATTAGGTGCGAACACTATTGAAACCACTGTTCTTCAATGTTCACTTTCTTTTTCATTTGGATAATGGAGACACCTGAACGAGAACCCAGTCAATAAACGTTGAGTACATAACACTCGGTTATTATTCCTGAATGTCATTTTCTCCGCGTCTGTCCCGGGAGTATTTTTTCTTTCTGCAACGTTCTTTTCATTTTCGCCTTTCCTCCCATAGTCCATGGTTTCTCTGAGTATATTGCACCATTTCCCTCAATTACTGTATTTCATCTATTGATTTCATGATGTCCCCCCCCCCCTATAATAATGCCCCAGTGGGGGGCGCTGTAGGTATTTTGTATAAATAAATAAAATAAAAACAAAATTCGAATTCTCATGTTTAAGAAACCTACAACATCGCTACAAAGTTCTCAGTTGAAATTGTGTTACGCACTGGTAACGGAGTTCAGGGTGTGTTGCAATAACCATGCGACAAAAAATATTTAGAAGGGAGAACGTTACTTGTGTGCCCTACGTTTTTTCAAGTTTATTAATGACTTGCTGCTTGCACTAAGGACTTTTAAGGTTTTGAATTCTGTGCTCGACATTTTTATTTACCTTCGGCGTGCACATGCGGCAGGGGCATATAACTATGGCCCTTGAGCTGCATGTGAACTCAGCCTTACACTCCAGTTATTCCCTACTTTCTGGACGCTACTGCTGAACATTTAGAGAGGCAACACACGCGAACAGACAGCTTAACGTTCGAAGTATTTACTCGTGCTTACAGCGCAACAAAAAAGATTTTATCCGTGGTTAAATAGACCAGTCACTTTTTAAGCTCCCTAGATTTCTCATAGTGGAGTACGTAGTTATCAAAGAGCTCCCTAAAGCTTCAAACTTGATATGTCTTTTGCTTCAGAATCAGAGACTATTCAGCTGCTCTTCGTGTTCATGCAGGCAGACAACTCTTTCCGTTCCCGTCTCCTACACACTCTCATGGTCCTGCTACTAGCCAAAAGGCATGCATTTTGTATAAAAAAACTAAATTCAATTTTTCTGGTATATCAGACCAATAAGTCGGTTGGACTGTGAGTAGATGCTGGCGCATTTTAAATGCGCGCCAGTTTTAGGTGCCTGCACGTTTTAGTCACCAGGTGAAATATCGGTATAATTCTTTCAACTTGCTAAAAAACAAAATAGTTCCCCACAAGCAACTTCCCTTTTTCCAGAGTTGTCCAGGGAACCACTAGATGAAAAAGCAAAGTTGTCATTGTTAAGGCCCCTGGTCGCTCTGAATAAATGTAACTGTTCAGAGGAAAACGCTTGGAAAATTGTCGCCAGGAAGGTCTCAGCGGTTCAAGAATGAAGCAGAGGTTGCATATCAATGAGGACTAGCTTAATGAGCTTGAGCACAGAAGGTTTATGTGCATGGTATATACGCGGAGTAATTCCTGCGATGTCATCTTCAAGAGTGAATAAAACGCAAGGTGTTTTCGAATATTTAGCTTGTTTTTAATTAGACAGAAAGCTGACTAGATCTTTTGCATTGCATGAAACGTTGAGTATGTGCGATCACGTATTGTGGTTCAAAGATAGAGTTCTTTTCGCAAAACATTATAAGATGTTCTATCCGCGATAAGAAAAAAAATCCTTTTTTCTCTCTATTTTCAGCAGCATCAAATTCAACATTCAATATTCAAGATCTTTTTAAATGCCCTGGAATATTCTGCCCTGGATATTGGATCTTCGTAAGACATTCAATATTTTTTGCTTAAAGTTGGTTCCAGATCAGATCTTAGCTGCATATAGTGTTCTAAATTGTGCACGATGACGCTGTGGTTATCAGCCAGAACCAGCAGCAGCATCAGTAATAAACAAGTTAGCTGTTGGAAATAGCACCAAGTATATAAGCAGTTATTGAAAACACAATTAGACAGTATGCCGCCAATAGCTGGAATAAGATGTGAAGATTGATTGACTGCCTTTGGAAATTACTTTGTGGGAAAAGAGAATTCAAAAACGGAGCTCCCCAAACAATGTCCTAGCATGCAAGCCTACGCACTTAACGTTGTTTCGCACTAATGTATTTTCTTTTTGAAATAAAAACGTCCAAATGGCACAGTGAAGGAATATTCTAGGCTGTGGTTAAGCAGAATCCCGGCTTGCAATAATGTGCTTCTTGCTTCCAGAGCGCAATGTAATTTGAAGAGCGGGTACCCGCGACCAACATTACCAACTGAATCAAAATTGAGAATGAGTGCATACAGAGAGCGATATGAGTATAATCATTTTATTTAGGATGCTAGATTTCTCCACTCTCGTCATTTTGGCTTATCCTAGTTTTGTGTTGTTTTTTTCCAGGGACCCCTTCTTAATCTCCTCTTCCCGAACTCGACTAGCACCAGTGGCTGATGCTCTACAAGTGAAGGCGTTCAGCATTAAGGGCAATAAATAAAATTTTGCCAATGAAAAAATATGCTTGTTCCGAGAAAGCTACTAAACCTAAAAATTCATCAAAAAACGATGAAAATTTTTGCCAAATGAATCTCTGAGGGAAAGTCAAAATACACTGGGTGACTTGTGGCCGCATATTTGGAGCTTCAAGAAGTGGAGTACATCAGATGTACTACAATAGGGACGAAAAAAATTACACCCGCTTCCGACTTTAACATGAGCAACCTTAGAATCGTTACAGAGTAGTGGATGCGGGAGCACATTTGCACCTTAAGAAGATATGTAGCGGAAAATATGAGCAAAAATCAAGAGTTCTGGGCAGCATCCGCCTCGCTGGAATTTAGGATGGACAAAACTACTTAGAAATGAGACTTCCACAGGCTTCTTTCCTCATGTGTTTAACATACTTGAGAAGACTATTATAATATCTAGACATTAAAGTTTTCTTCTGCGCAATGATCGCTACAAAGAAAAATGCCCCTTGGGGGTCCGTTTAGGCTGCGGTGCTGCTCAAGAAAAAAAAGATGTCGGCGTAACGTTCTACGGACACCAATGTTTCGGTGAGAGGTCCTGGATATAAGCATTTATGTATTGGAAAGAAATTGTATTGGCTAGTACAATGTGTATTTTGTTTTTGTGTCCCTTACTCTGTCCCTCGTCCGGCATTTTGTGCTTCCTAGTTTACAACATGCATCACCAACTAGCCCGGCAGGTTGCTCTCCTGAATTTGTTAAATATTGCGTATATTTGATGACGTCGGGACAGTCGCATATAATACTTACGCATCTCCTACATTTAAGCTATAGAAAGGTCATATACAGGTGTGAACATCAGTAAACGGGACACGCTATTCCGTTCTAAGTGCCGTCCTGATACGGTATGAAGAAGCACTGTTTGCTTATCATAATGCACAACAGCGTTTACTAAAAGCATGCACCTAGGGCATCTGTCAATTTGGTTTGGTTTATTGATATTTAACGATCGAAATCGACTCATGCTTTAAGGTACGACATAGTGAAGGTCTCCGAAATTTCGACCATCTGGGGTTCTTTAACATGCACTGACAGTGCGCAGTGCACGGGCTTCTATCATTTCGCCTTTATCGAAATGACCACCGCGGCTGGGATCAAACCTGCGTCTTGCGGGTCACCATGCAGCCAACCGTAATAACCAGTGGCGACCTGGCAACTTCAACAACGCAATGCCTGAAAAATGTTCGAAGGCAATGGCGTGCTCCGTTTACTTTTGGCCGCACCTGCACCAGAAGTCTTCTCCTGCCTCGTTTCCGTAGTACGTATGATACGAATAGCGGGAACACCCAAAACGAAATTTTGAGTGGCTTTAAATGTGGCGATACGTACCACCGCGAACTGCCCGGATCACACTTATGGAAACGAAGAGGTCCACACCAGAATGAATAACACAATGTCTTGCCTCTTCATATCCGTTCCAATTTCGTATTACACCATTGCTTCAACGCACGCTTGGAGACAAGCGGAGTCTAGCGAAAGCTCTGAAAAAAGTGACGAGAATGTAAATCAACACATCAAATTGGCCAACAGCATGTCGCTTAAGGGCGAAAATTTGGCATCCACAACGTCTGAACAGTATAGATATCTGCATTTTTTCTCACGACGTGAACGCGGAGCGGCTTTGTTGTTTGCTTTTACACATGGACGCAGCCCGAGTCTCGATTATGTTCCGGATTGGTGGAATGTCGGATATTTTTGGCCATTTCAGCGGAAGCAACACAAATTTGATACGAGCAGGACCAGTGAGCGTTTTTCGGCGCACAAAAAGTAGAGGGATTCATGCACGACATGAGTGCAGCCACAATGCAGCTGCGCGAGAAAGTAAACTTTCTGCAAAGCCCAATATTTGGACTTAGGCGAAAGGAGACGAGGGCGAAAGAAGGTGAATGAAAATAGAAGCGCTCTCGCAAAACGGTGATGTCTGTGTTGTGAAGGCAACAAATATGAAGCTTAAGGGAACATCAAAAAACGTTAAAGAATCAGGGTACGAAAGAGGTTCGGGATGCAGGTTACAGATTCACTTGCTGTTTTTTTTTTGTTGTTGTTGGGATTGAAGGACAACTAACGCTAACGCAGCTACAACCATTTTTTGCTTGAAAGTTGCCCGCCGCGAGCGCTGAGCCTTTGAAGACCCCATACCTACTCGCTTCGCCGACCGGAACCTGACCGAGCAAGAGCTAACGTTTCGAAAGGGGACAAGTACACGGCTGAAATGAGCCCTTCGGCTGAAGCTGCGCAGAATCTTGAGGTGTCTATACAGCTCGTGCTGATAACCTAGTATACGTATCTTTTCCTTCAGGCGGCGTCTTCGATAAACCCGCCTGAAAGCACATTTCTGGAAATTACACCGCTGTACGATTGAAAATAATTTAGAGGCAGTCTCTTTGAAAATAGTACAAGGATTCTAGCGCCAAGACAAAGAACATTTATTTATTTTATTTCAATACCCTCAGGGCCCGAGGTCACTTCAGAGGGGAGTGGGGTACAGTAGACAAAATAAGAAAATATGGACAGCAGTCACTATTAGTACAAAATGTGAACAAAAATATGGCTCGCGCAAATCAGCAGGTTACAGCAATAGAATGAAACAAACAGCTATTAACACAAATTATTAGCAAAGGATAAAAGCAGATATGTATGCCACGCAAAAAAAAAACATGAGAAATTTTTCGAATACGCAGGAAAAAACTGATGGCAAATATACTGTCATGCAATTAAACAGCATAATTTGTGGGAAACAAAGAAACAAGGTTTGTTTGAACACCCAGAAAAACTTAAAAAGAGTGAACAAACGGCAGTGCGCAAGAATTCCCTGTACTATGTTAATATCAGGTTGGTTAAAGTAGATTTAATCGCAGAATGATCACACATTTCGACGACCGATCAGGGAAGGTGATTCCATTGCCCCGATGTGATGGGGAGGAATGAGTTGAAGGTATTTGTTTGACATGAAAGAATACCAACTTTATGACGATGATCGATCCGAGCTGAAAGGTAGGAAGAAGATGTTAATAATTTGCTCTTAAAGATGGGGTTATCATAGTAAATCTTATGAAATAGACAAAGGCGGGATGTATTTCTACGCTGGGACAGTAGTGGCTGTGATAAGCTTGATTTCATGGCAGTGACACTAGAGTTACGGTGATAATTCAAGAGAATGAAGCGGGCCTCACGGTTCTTTAATGATTCGAGTTGGTAAATTAGTGTTTCTAGAAAGGGGTCCCAGATGGATGCAGCATATTCTAGTTTAGCAAGAACCAACGACTTCTAGTGAAGCAATTGTACGGAGCTAGAACGAAGGATAAAGTTACTGCGTATGTAGCCGAGCATGCGGTTAGTGTTGGTGCTTACATCATTTATATGTACTTTTTAAGAAAGATTACGGGAAATAAATCCAACTAAATATTTATAAAAAAAGGCACAGACTCAATGCTACTATTATTAAGACGATATGAAGGTAATGTGGTGTTAGGACGAGAAACACGCATGTACTCGAATTTTTTAATGTTTAATTCCATGTTCCAATTGCTAGTTCATTCAAGAGCATGATTAATAACCAAATGAAGAAGATCTGAATCAGAGTCACTGTTAATTTCGCGGTATATGACGCAGTCATCTGCGTAACAATTTATTGTAGAACTTAGGTTGTCAGGTAAATCACTAATCTATATAAGAAAAAGCAAAGGCCCTAGAACTGAGCCTTGTGGCACTACAGATCCAACTGGAGAAGTGAAGGACGAAGCGTTATTAGCGGTAACAAATTGTTAACGACTAGTGAGAAGCGAATGCAGCCACCTAAAAATGTTAGGGTCAAGGTTAAGTTTACTTAGTTCAAGAAAAAGAAGTTGATGAGAGACCTTGTCAAACGGCTTTGAAAAATCGACGAATATGCTGTCGAGAACGAAACTCCTGTCAAGGAAAGAATTTTAGTCATGCGTGATGGTTAAAAGCTGTGTTTTACAGGAAAACAACTTCCGAAATCCATGCTGACTGTCAGTAAAAAAAAAAGCATTGTGGCTCCAATCAACGCTGTGAACGTAGTTGGACTGCGAAGCTCTAAAACATCACCCAATTACCCATTGCGACGTCACTTGAAAATTCACACACGTGGCTCTACAATGAGTGAAACCAGAGACAACTTAAATGTATTTGAGCTGTATGCTGTATATCTGATTTCACAGGAGATATCGTCGCAAAGAACGGATGATGGCGTTCCGTGGACTCCATGGCAAAGCTGCAACACACTGTCGCGAAAGGCGACAGGCGACAGGAACCACAAGGTCTTATATTAGCAGGCGTGAAAGCCTCATGGAGATAACAGATGTGTAACTGGCACAGTTTGAAGCCGCAGTTTTATGTAAAAGGCTTCCAAGGTTTCACGAGCTGTGTGTTGTGTGCCTCTGCCTAGATTCCTGACATCGCGGAACCGTGGTAAACCGCTGGCGCAAGCCCTGCAGTGTTCAACAAGTCGCTCACTCATTATTTTCCTTACTTTTTCCATGTTCCCAATGTCGGTCGTTTACGCAGCGTCCCGTCTGGCCGTTGTAGGATTTTCCGCACAGCAAGGGAATTTCGCAGACTGCATTAGTGGCAGATTTTACAAAGTGCTGTTTATGTATTTTTTCACAGCGAACCTTTTTCTCTTCGCAAGTTATGCGACGGCTTAGCTGAGCCAGCTTTCGGGGGCAGAGATAACCACAGGTACATGGAACCTGTTAGCGCTTTTTTCAGGCTGTCGGTCACTCTTTCATAGAGAAAGAATAAAAAGAGACATAATTGAGAGGTAAAGTGGAAAGGACCCAAGGACGACATAGACATAACAGATACAGAACTATCACTGAGTCTATGTCGTCCTTGGTTCATCTGCGCTACACCTCTCGATGATGCCTGACCGACTGTCCCACACGAAGGTACTAAATAAGAGAGGACTCTCCGAAGACCCCAACGACCAAATCTATCCTTTCGCGCCTAACGGTTGATTTGAGGTACCGGCCCACTCTTCCGGTTTCGGTATCATTGGAGCGAATTTCGATTTGCTCGCTGACCGCTAAAATTCATTTTAAGGCACCTAGCGGTTGGTGAAGCAACTGACCCACAATTCTTTTTTAGGTTTAACTGGAGAAAATTTCAGATTGCTAACGGATCGCCCCAGTGGATTTTATCGCACCCAGCGGTTAGTGAAAGTAACTGGCACCCACTTATTTTTTTCTTTTCACTGGCACAAATTTCGAATTGCCTGCGGGCTGCCCACGTTTGGCAGTTGCAGGAGGTGGCGAGGATGTCTCGTTTAATTCCTTCTGCAAACTTTTTCGTACCGAAAGGATTTAAATGTAAGTTGTAATGAAAAGTGTCACATAACACAGGCGGGTATGGAATCCTAAATCAACAAACACCCACTCTATCTGGCGCGCTTGTCTTCTTTCTGGAGCAACGGGTGTTTCGGCATGCAATATTTAATAAACGGACGGAGTGTCGAAAAAAACTGTTTATTTCAGGGCAAGATAAAGAATGAGCACTAAGGCCTAGACGCATACCAAGACCAACATGATACAGAAGGCTGGATACAAAGATACATGCGTTCCTTGATAAAAGCAAATCTGAAAATATTAACAGAGAGAACACAAGACAGGTAGTCAGCAGATGAACACAGTACACAAAGGCTGGCACACAAACGCACGCAGTCCAATTTTAGTCTAAATAGGATTTGGACGGAGGCGCAGCTAAAATGTATCCGATGTGTACAGATATGAGTCCTTTAAGGATTTTAAATACGCTCTACGCCCAGCCCGCGCAGTAATACGGCGTGCAATGCGTTTCACCACAACCAAAACAATATATCCGGAATCGTCATGACAGCGCAAGATTTCGGCCTAAATCTGTACCGTTCAATGAGTGCATGCTGTATTCGCGCTCGGGCCCCGCTGCCAGCCCCCCCCCCCCCCCCCCCTCCCGCCCATTCAACACCTTAACGTTTGTAAACAAACAGCCCACACGGGTGCGGCGTCTTAAGCTGACAAGAGCAGCTTACTGTGAAGTAAAAATGCAACACCGTGGGCTGATACTTTACGCCGGTGTTTTCAAGCAACATTGTTGTAAAAACGTGTCGCACCTGTTGTTCAAAGTACGAAAAGTCTTTTGGTACAACACAGCAACAACGACGCAGCCGACGCCCACTGTTACGTGCTGACAGTGCAGACGACAGGCGGTCTGGCCTGGCACTAGCTATGGCATGATATGGCTTCAAAAGGTTCGTCGCTGGCAGGATAAAAGCTTCGGAACGTTTTTCAATAAATTAGACTGTCACATATGTGTTAAAAAAGTGGCATTGAAGTATAAGAATTATTTAGCAACAAGAAGCCTGCATGCTTGAATATAAGAACATTTATTTTGAGACTTGCGTCCTCTGTCGTTTTTGGAGAATACTTGCGCTTGTAATAAGGGAGTATTTACACAATGCCATCCATCCAAGCGCAGCAATACGGCTACAAAAAAAAAAACTATAAAGCTTCCTAAGAAACTTCGCAGGCAAAGAAAAATTCGCCCTTGTCCGGGGCCTGTTGGTCTGGGCGTCCGTTTCGGCAGCGGGAGGTGGTTGGTTCGAAACCAACCGCCGGACACCCACCAGTAAAAATGCGTAAAAGCCACCCCCGGCCCGACGCCCGGCATCTTCAGGGGTGTGTGCTTAGAGGAGGCTCCGCAAACCCCGCTGCGCCTCTTCGGGGGCAAACCCAGTTTGGAACAACTCAGCCTGCAATAGTGGTTCGTGTTTCACTCCCAAGTGAAGAGTTCGACTCAAGGCTCGTACGCAGTCCGGCTTTTCGGCTGTCCGACTACGTGAGTCCCACTTCGTCACTTCATGGCCTACTTCCTGATAACAGTATCAGCCTAGTGTTCTCTGTTTATGTTCTTTTCTCTATGACTTTGTAAACGAAGGTACCACAGCAAGACTCTCTTGTCCCTCCGATTCATTGCTGCTTGCGCCAGTAATAAACGGTATCATAAACAATATCATCATCCCAGATTCCACAAAGACTTCTTTTAGCCATCCGCTGCAGTCTTCCTGCGCCGTCACCACGGTAGCAAAGTAAAACGGAAAACGAGTCGCTCATTTGTTCACGCGTGTTAGTGTAAGTTAAGTTTTTAGAGGTTTCCCGACTAAGTCACAAGTTCAGAATACGTAGTGCCACGAGACCACAATGTGGACACATTTGAACCATCCAGGACATTAAAGGCGTGTTTTTAAGCAAGCAATCAAATGCAACGACATCAATCAAATGCTTCTGAAAGGTGGTAAAATATTGTTGCCGACAGCTAGAGAAATGTCTGGAGCCATGCAGAAAACCATGAATTAAACAAACCATTTTCGAATGCACTATTATTATTTTACACATGACAGGTATTGTTTAGAAATGGAAACAAGGTATACGTTTTATCTAGGCTGTCCGCTACAATTTGAAGCGCTTTCGCTTTCCAACCACCGCTTCTAGGCAGGGCAAGGCCCTAACCATTCGTTTTATTTCCATCCTGAGCGCAATATTTCTGGTCGTGTTGCCACAGGAATCGTGCTACGGAGCACGCCTGCGTTTCCTTCTTTTACAACTCACCACGATGTGTCATTATGCGCGAAACCGTATAAAAGTTTGCGCTGGCGTTCAAATAGACAGTTCAAGCGGTGGTTCTCCAAAGGTCCAAGCATCCCACACCATGAAGGTTCTCTCATGCATCCTGCTCCTCGGTGTCGTCACTGTAGTTGTCGGTAAGATTTGGTTTCGTTCAAATTTTTTGTTTGTTTTGATTAAGCTGTTGTGGTTTTCTTGCATAAAAATAAGACATCCGTGATAACTAACAAGGTGCCCTCGTAACAAAGTGTCCCTAAAACGCACTGCTAACGCTATATTACCGGCACAGCCTAGGAAGATATATAATATGTAAATCCTAGAAGCTGTTTCTTGATCACTTCTGCTTATACGGTTCTAGAGATTTGTAGTGGGCTTAAATTGATACTGCAATAGAAATATATCATAGTTTTGTGTTGGGAAGTGAACAAACGCGACGACATGATGACGAGATGGAATATGCTTCAAGAACATGTAGGTCTAGCGCGAAACCTCCATCAAGCGCCACTGCCCACTTCGTTGTCGTTTTCTTGGAATTATATGTTATGTCCTCTGGTTGTGAGAATAGTGGTATAGAACATAGACAAAAAACGGCAGTTGGTAAAACTGAACTATAGTCTGCGGCCTGTGTCGGTATTATTCCGCTGGTATTACGGTGTGTATTACTCCGCTGGCCAAACATGATACGAAAAAAAAATGAACTTTTTAAGGTTTTATATATATTAAACAAGCCAGGGGCCAAATTTCTGAAGCCTAAATTTTTTCTTATGATTAGCTTCTTGTTCAAGTAACAAGAAAAGTTTTAACAAGTGACTACTTTTTTGCCGTGGATGAATTCTTTTCGGCGGTCCTGAATGTGGGGCGGCGCTTCACTACACATTTAAGTTGCATCCGGCTGTAGCCTTAGTGAAATGCTGGTGTAGTAGTAGTACTTCTTTTTTAGTTCACACTTGCAAGCAATGCTCTTCATGCCCTGGACACAGCGTAGAAAAAGGCTTCGGAATAATTCCGCCGCCTCATTTTGTTTGGCGCGCACGTATATTGGACTACGTATGAATTTTTTTTGTTTCGCGTACTTCAAATGGCGGGAGCGGTATGCGGGTTTGCAAAAGAGACTTTGTGCTACGTTTGAGAACATATATAACAGGCCATGGCACAGATAGCAAGTTTTAAATAGAGTGCCCGCAATATGCTGCCTTCTTCAGCGGTTCAGACCGCAAGCTATATATTGTGCTGATGCTGCCACTAGCCAGCATCATGAGTTTGATGTTTTATGCATTGTGGAGTAAGCTTCTTTTTACTGCTGAGCTAGAGTGTATAAACGGCAGCAAATGCAGCACGTGTCCTGTACACTTCAAGAATTCTGTTCACATCAAATTTAGCAAGTAAGCTGAGCAGAATAAATCATTTTATTATGTCGCCAATCACGCCGAATTCTCTGAAGGGTTACACTAGAAGCTGTAACTAGATATTTTTCATAAAGTATGCCTCAAGGGAAGAATAGGAGGTCATATTCTCGGAGCGTTTTCTTGACACTATTCGCTTTCTGCTTTGGAACGGCTAAGAAAGAGGTATTGAGGAAGACTTTCATGAGAAAAATTGGTTCAGAAGGAAACAAATTATACAAGCACTTTGTCTGCAAGATATGTTTACAAAAAAAAGGAATAGGCCGCTAAGAACGGCAACCATGAGCGGAAAGTAACAGCTTTGAGAGCAAAGAGCTGCAAAATGTCAGTGTGCGAAAAGAAAATTTTATTTGGAAAAAAAACTGAGGAGTACATTGAGAAGATGCATCGGCCACGAATACTGTGTAACTAGCAGTGATGTTTACCGTCCTGCTTAAATTTGCGACTTCAAACATACGTTGGCCAGAGAACCGCAACCTCTCAGCGACGTCGTCACATTGTGAATTCAAATGCGACACTCATAATTATGCTTCTATTACGTTCTGTACTTTAGACTTACCTCTATTCAGTGCACAATAAAGGTTACAAGTTCCTGGTTCACCCTGTATACGCCGATACTTTTTGTTTGGAATTTTATATAGTGTTTTAATATGCTAAATTTTCTTTTTATGTGTACACTTGTTTGACTACATATTGCGTTTTGCACGAGTTAACTTCTTCTCAGGCAAGCTCTTTTTTCAACCAACAGTGATTGAGTGGATTATTGAAGCACCGACATTAAGATCGACTCAGCATTCCGAAATATCTAAGGATACTTCGAGCATCCCAGAAAATCAATCCTACTTGCAATTCTTTTTTGCAGCGTCGTCAACCCAACAACCACCCAGCCGCCGCCCTCCAATATGTCCAGGTTGGCTCTGCCCTCCCATTGATATTCGAGTAAGAGTGCTGAATGTTTTTTTTTTACTTTGCGCCTCTGATTCTTTTTAGTGATCTAAAATGCGTATTGCTTTGAAGGGGTACAAACAATATTGCCTGGTATCCTCTACACCAAAGTGTAATCACTCGCTCTCGTGCGAATCTCATGACTGTAGTGTTATTCTTCGTACAAAGATAAAATTAGCTGACTAAGTTGAGGTTCAGTTAATGAATAACATTTACTTGTCACCACGAAAATCACTGCACTCGTTTAAACACTTTGTCCCTCCAGATGCATCTGATAAGCAAGTATTGCACAACACATACTTTTAGCTGAACTCATCAACTGAAAAATTCATTGTTCAGCCATAATGCCTTAAGTAATTTGATCGTTCATCCGGAAGCGCTTTATTCTCAATGCAAATGTCGAGCTCTTTCTCTGACGAGTTCCTTATAAGACTTCCAAGCCTTGGATGATTAGAATCTACGATGCATATATTTTATCTAACATCTGCGGAATAACTCAATTAAATGAATTTGACATCAGGCAACGGCTTTATTTAAGTTCAGCTTGTTTCGGTTTACATTCATCTCCTGTTGATTATTATTATTATTCACGTTTTAAACCACAACAACCGTTTTTATTTTAATCGGACTAGGTGGCCATCGAAACAGGCTGGAATACCAATCTGCTATTTACATATTCGAACGCATATTTTCCACGTCTTAGAATAAAAAATTTGGTTGAATGGAAATTAAAAAAACATAGGGAGTGAGAATTAGGAAAAATATATAGAAAAGTACATGAGCGACGCAGCACACAGCTGCTGTGAAAGCATCCTTTCGAAGCGCTGAAGCCAACGTAGTTTGCTCTTTATTCTTTCCACCCTTTTATTAAAACCCTAGTTACAAATAATATTTGTCCGCAAAGGGACAAAAAAGGTAAAAAGCAGTCATTTGTCGTCCTACTTCTGTTCAATGTTGGACAAGAGTCATGATCAAACATAAATCAGGGAAACCTCCACGTGGCACCTAGGGATTCAATCTGCTTTCTTAGGCACACAGAGCTAAATATTTATGTGGTCTCATTCGCACCTCCCCTGCGTCACATGTTATTGTATACTAGTACGATAAAGTAGCCACGTCTATAAAATCATTTACAAAGGAATGCAGCCAAAAGTCGGTAAGTGAGAGGTTTTTTTCTTTTCGCGCCATTGTATGTTTATTTCTGCGAATCTTGCTTTCAGACATATGTTGTTATTTTCTTGCCAATTGCCGTAAGTATTTTACACTCTGATTTAATGTGATTACCATGGAGCGCCACTTTTTTCTCTCCGCGGCTTTATAGCCTCCTCCAATGGAATGGACAATCCTGGAAATACTTTTGGGACTGCTGAACGCTACAGGACAAGCAAATGCCACACAAAGTTCCGGTTCTCAGCCAACTGTGGCCACTACATCCGCCTGACACCGCGGCGGAAGATGAAGCAACAGGAAGACATTTTATAGCTGCGCAGTGTAAACAGAATCTGGAGAGGTGCCGAAATAAAATGTAGAGTACAGATGCGATTACATTTGCGACGTTTCTACGACTGAAGTTTCGCAGGAGTGAAGGTGCATGAGATAATGGTATGTCGCCTGAGACCTGTCAATATTATAGAAATTATTTATACAGTACACATTTGGTGTATCTTCATTAGATGGTGTCGGCGTAGGATATAAAAGAGCTTCACGCGTACATAAAATTATTGTAAAGGAAGAAAACAATAAACCAGAAACTTAGAGACGTCTAGCCACCTCTCAAGACATAGGATAAACAATAGTTTGGCAGGGCGGTTACCATGTAACGCAATAATTGAGCGACAGCTGCTAAGGCATTTGTATTTTACAATGCTTTGAGGTAGAAAGTATGAGTGCGACTTCATATCTGTATAGTTGTAGGGCGCTCTTTTAGCTTTCCACACATGCTCGTTTTTCAACTAGTTTTCTTCAGTCCGGTGCTCTAGGCGTCCGGCACCAAAAATGGCTCTCTCTAACGGCTGCGCATTCACAAGCTGCTGCCAAAGACGGAATATGCTACATTTCTCCGCTTTCCTCGTACTCTCCCTCCTCCTCCTCCTACGATAACCAACCTGCCATTGCGCATTCTTACGCTGTCATCATACCCCTATCCTCCCACGAAGAATCTTCTCCTTGCAGGGTAAATGCCGTTCGAGTGGTTCCCGTAGCGACCATCCTCTGCTCGCGTCCTAAACTCTCGCCATATCTTCCTCTTTCTACTGTAACCACCGGCTTGTTAAACGTTCTTATGCTCTGCTCATGCCCTCTTGTTTCCACAGTAACCCTCCTCAGGCTGGGAATGGCTCCGGTCTCGCTACACTCGCTACTCTCTTCCTTCTACGGTAATCACCTTCCAGCCCGTTCCTGCTGTCAAAACCAGCCAATTACACCTTCAAACGCTCTCGTCTAACACTCCTCCAGGGTGTTCACCCGTTTGCCGTGGCGACCACCCCCCGCTTGTGCCTTATTTTCTCACTATACCCTCTTCCTCCCAGGGCCACCACCTTCCGTGATTACACCCTCTATGCTCAGACCATACCCTCCTCCTTCCATGTTTACCCTCTGGGTGGTTTTCCTGGTAATCAGCCGTCAGTTGCGCCTTCTTTCACTTCGGCCATGCCGTCCTTTTTCCAAGGTAACCATCCTCCGGTTGGGAATTTCTCCGCTTTCGTGATACCCGCCTCAATCCACGGTAAACCCCATCCGGATGCTTCCGGTGGTAACAGAACATAACATAACAATGATAGAGCGTACGATTGAACATTTATGCCAACCCTCAAGCTCTAAATCTGTATATGCTAAACAGAACCCTACTCCTCTCTTTGCCACGTCTTTTGCTCTTAAGGGGAATCGTAAGTGCTGCATTATGCGAATGAGAAGCCCAACTTTCAGCCTAGTTACTTTTGTCAAAGGTGGTACTCACCCTGGCTTAGAATAGGCCACTGATGGAAGAGAAAAGCGCTTTTAATGTGAAGAATTCAACAATCCGTGACATACTTCTAATGCTGATGCCCCTGACAACGGTGTGCGCATTATGGGCGAGGACACAGAGGACACCGTCGATAGCTGACAAGAGTTCACTATATTTTTCTAGAAGTTAGTGAACTCGGCTCTGTGGGTCAATTTACGCTCTCCTGTGAAAAGCGCGCGACTGTGCCACCAAACTTAGGCTCTTTTGGGCATTCCTTGCGCATGCTTCCTGCGCTCGAGATCGAGCAAGTTTGGCGGCTCGTCTACCTAAGAAAAAACGCTCCACGCAGGCCATGCTTTGCACGGGTCAGGAACGGCGCCTTGTTGACAACGCAGCAACTCTCGCCGGTAGTCGCATTTTTTCTTTTATTCACTGGGTTTCTGGCTCGTTCCTTCGTCGCCGCCTCTTGAGTCCGTCACGTGCAAGGCTGGCTAGGCAAACGCCCTGAAATAACCACATCGTGGCAGTATTTTGGTGTCGATTAAATCAATCTTTTATAAGCTTATCTTTGGTACGAAGTGCAAAAAAAAGCTACCACGAAAGTGAGACAACAGAAGTACCTTTTGACGACTGATTGCTTACATTAGAAGCCGCAAATTTTTATTCACAGCGAATACAGAGTGAAGTCAGAGAAGTTCTAGAACAGCGGATATCGAAGCCTGTATAGGAATAAAACACTTTCAGCCTGCTACTTTACTGTGCCTACTCCTTCTTGTCAACGCGTCCATTTCTGCTGTTTCGTCCGCAACAATGTACCAACTGGCCCAACAAGCTAAACTTCTGCACTAACGTGCATGATCACGCATATTTCATCTGGTTCATAGGGTTTAGCGTCCCAACGCTACTCGGACTATGAGGGACGCATCATATTTGATCTTGTTATGCTTATTTGTTTTCGTCGTTCTGGAAGCATGGAATTCTACGTCTGGAGCAAATTTTGTGAGAAATGTTTTATTTTCGGTGTAATTTTCGATTTCTTATCTAGCTGTTTGCCCTAAGTTTTTATGAGATTTTGTTTTTCTTTGTTAGGGACTTCCTCACAGTTGCTATAGCACAGCTGCTGCTACCTGAAACAACAAAATAGTATCAACGGGACGACCGGATTTCTTTTCTGCAAAAAAGGCACGAGGTTATTCATAACGACATGAGCCTTGAAGATGCGCAGAGGCTATTATAAGAAAACTTACTTAATTTTCGCTCCACATCAGGGCACACGACATCCAGAACATGTTTTGCAATCTATTGTAACTGGTAAGTATTAATGCCCGAAGCTAATGTCAGCGATGGCCTTATTAAACTTCATCGATCAAAAAACATTTCATGCAATTAACGCATTGTTACTTTTACTAAGTGCTCTATAAGTGACAATTTGTCTTTTTAGGCTTTTCACTCTCGTGTGTGACTCATGATGAGGCGAAAACATAATAGCGATAATAGATTATGCAGTCATAAACGCAAGAAGAAAATGCTGACCCATAAGTTGGAGTAACCGCTCAATAATGGCAGAGAAGGCGCGTAGACACGTAAAAAAATGTAATCACTGAAGACATCCATATACTAACCAACAACGAATGCAATGGTAGATAGCAGCATGAGGATTGGCAACACTTTTATTTTTTGTTGATGATCCGCTGACAATATCGACGCAGCGTATAAGTACAGAAATTTGAGCTCGTTCCGCCTACGAGCAAATACGTGGTGTCATGGTGCAGATTAGTTGTTTCTAGCGCACATACACAAATAAGTTGGTGGTTGACGTTACTCTGCGCAATAAAAGCTGTCTCGTGCCGACAGCGACTACACACTGAGGGTCTGTTGCCCAGTTACAACACGCCATACCAACGCTGCACAGTGGTGAGTCATGGCTTAGGTGGCGAGCGTAGGGAAGGCCTCAGTTGAAGGCCGGCGAGAAATAAAACAACGATATCAGCTAAATTTACCGCCCATATCTTGGAAACGGAAGCGTTTTCAGCTTTGTGTGCGCGGCTTGCTGCGGTAAGCAGAGTAGGTGAGCTATGATAACAATGACCGTACAGTCAACTCCACCAACTCAAGCCGCCACCTGCCTGGCCTGACGGCTCGACGGCAAGCCAGGGCAGTTGACGGAGTTCGTGATGCAATGCTTTAAGTTTTGTTTTCTTTTCTTTGGGTAAGGAGGGGAAGTGGTAGGCTCTGCGGAACGAAGGCATCTTGAAACTTCTTAATCTCATCCGCCAACAAAACTTTCCGCCGCCCACTGCTATTTTTTCCTTCTATTGGAATCCACTCCGTTATCCCTAAGGAGCAATGGTTATCTTGCTTTCGCAGTGCATGCCCTGCCCAAGCCAATTTCTTCCTCTTGATTTCGACTAGGATGTAATTAACCCGCGTTTGTTCCCTCACCCAATCTACCCGCTTCCGGTCTCTTAACGTTACACCTATATTTTTCTTTCTATAACTCGCTGCGTTGTCCTCAAATTAAGCTGAGCCCTTTTCGTAAGCCTCCACGTTTTTGCCCCGTAGGTGAGTGCCGGTAGGATACAGATGTTGTATACATTTCTCCTAAGGGATATTGGCAAACCGCCGTTCAAGATCTTAGAGAACCTACCATATGAACCTTCTATGGTCAAACCAATTAGCCCTCTCTAATAGTTGCTCATAAATTCACGTTTGGCTTACATCTCAGCTACTTTTTGTGCCTGAATCATAGGTCACTGAAACAGCAGCGTGCGCATATTTTCACCCTCCAGATTGTCAAAACATAATTTTAAGCTAGCTCCAGATGCAATAAAATTAATCAAAAGCCTTTAAAAATTCCTGCCTACTGCTAGAAAAGTATCTAGAGACATGCACAGTGCCAAGAATTGAACATGCCAATTTCGGAAGCAATATAGGACTTTTTTAGAATGTAAAGCTGTGGTTGACTTTATCTAGCATCGCCGCTCCAACTTCATGCCTTTTAGGCAGAGCCTGACGACTAACCATTCGTTTTATTTCCATCCTGAGCGCAATACCTGCCTCGTGTTGCCAGAGGAATCCTGCGACACATTGAGGGCTCTCTCATGCATCTTGCTTCTCTGTGTCGTCACGGTAGCTGTTGTTAAGATTTGCTTTCGTTCAATTTTTTTTCGCCGTTTGATTAAGCTGCGGTAGTTTCGTTGCACAGAAATAAGTCTTTCGTGATCGCTAACAAAGCATCCTTAATATAAACTATTTAATATAAGTGCCAGCGCTCCATTAGCAACCAAGCCTGGCTAGATCCTTAATACGCTTGAGTTCAGAACGTTGCAGAGATTTTGAGCGGGCTTCTATTGATACCGCACTCGAAACACGATAACATAGTTACGCCATGGCAAGGCAACGTACAAGACGGCATGATGTTCCGATGAAAGATGCCTTAATAACAGGCAGATCTTGTGCGACAGGTCCATACCGCACCACTGGCCGCATCATTGTCATCTTGTTACAAGCTATATGTACTCTGATTGTAACTAGCCTCGGTGAAATGTTGATTTAGTAATATTTTTTTAGTTTGTAACTCCTGAAATAGACCTGATACATGAGAGACGCCATAGCAAAACCAAAAAGCTTCAGAATTATCGAAGATATTGTCTGACGGGCACGTAGCTATAAGCATTTTTTTCGCGCTTGTAAATGGCGGTGGTTTTATGAGGGATCAGCAAAAGAGGCATCGTGCTCCAGTTGAGAGCGTATTTCCAATGTCGCGGCATCGGACCAGATTGGGGTACTGTGCGCATATAAGTTTTAATAGAGGTCGCTTAATAGGTTCTATTCCTCATGTTTCTAGACCACAAGTTGAATTTTGTGCTTTTACGGTCAGCACCTATGAGCATGAGTCAAAACTTTTATGTAGTGTGACATGAGGTACTATTTACTGTTGAACTACAAAGCAGGTGCGGCAGCACATGCAGCCCGTGCTCTGCACTACACGGGAATTCTGTTAGCATCTAATGTCGCCACTAAGCTCAGCAAAATACAGCATTTTGTTATGTCACCCTTCGCACCACATTCTTTGCAGAGTTTGAAAGCTTTTGTAAGATGTGCCCTAAAATTCAGCTCACGGAAACAAATAGAGGTTATATTTAGGCGCATTTTCTTACTGCTGTTCGCTACCTGAATTACTTATGTGCCTACGGTAAAGCCTGTATATGCATTTCTTTTTTCTGTTAATAGTTTTGTGCGTTTGGTTTCATTATGCGCGATTTCTCCTTACGTTTTGTTTATTCCCCTGAATATTTTGTTTTTCTGAAAATTAGTTTCTTCTCAGACATGATCCATTTCTAGCGACCTGTTATTTAATTTGTGTTTCTGAAGCATCTACACTAAGGAGCGAGTCCGAATTCCGAAATATTGAAAGCTACTGTGAGCATTTGAAGAAGTGGATTCCATTTACTATTTGCTTTTACAGCGCAGTCATCCCCAAGCACACCTTCTCGTAGGCCTCCAAGATGCCGAGGTTGGCCATGTCCTCTCATTAATATTCGAGTAAGGCTACTTGAGTTTTTCCACTTTGCGCACTCAATTATTTAGAGCGATTTCAAACGCCTTATGCTTTCCCGGAGGTCCTAACAATATCGCCAGACCTCTACACCTAAGCAGAACCAATCGCTGCCTTGGCAAGCTCATGACTGTAGTGTTGTTCACAATAAAAATAAAATTAGCGGAGAGAATAACGCATTTCCGGTAATGAATAACATTTATTTACACTACGGAAAAAGACAGCATGCGTTTCAATACTTTACGAAATAAAATGTATCTTACAAGCAAATATTGCCAAATCACACAAATTTGTAAATAGTCATCTATTGAAGAATTCATTGTTTACCCGCAATGCAATGTTTAATTTGATCTTTTATGCAGGAAAGTTTTATTTTCAATGCAAATGAGCCTTTTCTTTAACGAGTTCCCCAGAAGACTGCCAAGCCACGGACAATTAGAATACACTAAAACGGCATGTATTTTATACAGCGCCTGAGGAAGAACTCCCTAAACTGAATTTGAGCATCAAGGAGAGCTTTTCTTGAACCTAAGCTGCTTTCAATTTACATTCCCCTTTGTTTTGTAGTTGATTACAGCTCACATTCTAAACCAAATCAACCGTCTTCCTTTTGCACCGCACGCGGCGGCTATTGGTATAGGCTGGAGTACCAATCACTCATTTTCACATGTAAAGTGGTATTTTTGGCACTGGGCAATAAAAAAAATTCGATGAATGGAAATAACAAAATATTCTTTGTAGGATTAAGGGAGAGTATATAATAGTACATGAAAAACAGAGCACAGAGCTGCTGTTGTCAATAGCCTTTTTAAGAACTTAAACTTAAGTAATTCGCACTTATTGCATGAAACCTAATAGTATAACCCCACTTGCCGATAATATTGGTTCGCAAGCAAACAAAAAATTCTACAAGCCAAAAATATTTAGAGCTTCTCGTGTCCAGGCCTCACGATCACATCTAAATTGGCCAACCCCTCAGTGACATCTAGGTAAGAAATATGCTCTCTTAGGAGCATAAGAAATATTCGTTTGAGCAGATACACGCCACTGATCAGCCTTGTCTCACTTCGAAGACGTGTGTAGCCTCCCTCACATGGTATAGTAGGGCGAACAAGAAACATGTTTGTCTATAGTGTAATTCATAAAGGCTTGCAGCCAAAAGGCGCAAACTTGAGGGGCTTCTTTCACATTCGCTTTGTTAAATTTTTAGTTTTGTAGAGAGTGCTTGGAGACTTATGTCTTTATTTATTTGCAAATTATAGCACGTAATATGTCCTCTCGCAGCCAGTATGTTTAATGCTCCGGGTCTTTCTTTTGCTCTTCGCTGCTTTAGACTCCTCGCATCGATTGGCCAATCTGGAACACACTTTTGGGACCACTGAACGCTACAAGAGAAGCAAATGCCACACAAAGCTCCGGTTCTCAGCAAACTGAATCCACTACATCTGCCTGAGAAGGTGTTGGAAGATCCAACGGCGCGAAGAGAGTGCAAACAGCATCGCGAGAGATGCCCGAAAAAGTTGTAGCACACAGGCGCAAATTCATTTGCCATGCTACTTCCATAGCGGCTGAGCCGGAATGAAAGCGCAAAAGGTAACGTTCTTCTGGCGGAGTTGCGTCAATGTTAGATAAAGGAATTGTACGGAATACATTCGATGCATTGTTTTTAAACCATTTTGGGCATCTATAAAGAAGTTTCACACGTGCCTTTTTCAAAAAGTTCCGATAAGAAAAAATGAAAACTAGAAAAACGGAACTCCGAGCAGTATAGCTGCACCTCAGGATAAAGGATTGACAAAAAATTGACAGCACGGTAAGCACTGTATAACAACGGTAACCACTGCAAATTTACAGAGCGCCTATATTTACGCGATAGCGTTAAAGGGACTATGCAATAAATTAATTGAGATTACGTAAAGCAGACGAAAGATAGGCATTTCATCACTCGTCACCCCAACGCAAGAATTTTTAAGCTAGCATCAATAACACCGAAGATAGAGACGATTAAAAATTCCGCTCCTCTCTCTCTCCCCTCAACTCGTACACGCGGGGCACCAGACAAAAATAGAGAAAACAGCTCTGGGAATGGGCCCCGCCCATGAACACGTCATCCGCTGACGTCCCCTTTGCAACTTCCGGTTGTCGCACCCAGCGCCCCAGCAGCAGCGTCGGCGGCGTGATTGCGGCGCGTCGGGTTTCTTTGCTTGTCGTTTGTTGTAGTTAGCAGTAATTGAAACCATATGATCGAAGGCAATGCCCTGGCTCGCGCTTGACCGAGAGGGTCGCGCGGCGGCACGAGCAGACGATTTTCACGGCTACCGGAAGTGTGCCTGTGACGTCGTGGCTGCCGTGGCTCCAGCGAATGAGAGCGTGTGGTGGCCTGGCGACGTCATTGGTAGTGTGAAGTCTTTGTTCCACGATTTTAGTTCCAAAATCGGTCACTACGATCACACCAACCGGCCCGCGAATTTCAAAAAACACGGTTTTTAAAAATTCATAATAAATTGCCTGCTCAGTTCCGAAGACTCATACTTGGTGTGAATGCTCACTAGCATCATTTCTAAGCATTGAAAACATTTACAAGCGACTTTGAATTCTTTGCATAGTCCCTTTAAGGGCCCCGTGTTGCAGAAAAGCCGGTGTCGTCTTCGGCGGTGCTGGCCATGAGAGAAAAATCTGAGAAGGATTAACAAATAAAACCGAGTAGGAAACTGGTCGAGCTGGGGAATCGAACTAGGGCCTCCGAAGTGCGAGACGAGCACGCTAACCACTCCGCAACGCCAGTTCTTTTTCTCTCTTTATTGCCTGTTGTTTGGAATGAACAAAGACGCGCCTAGTGCATACGGTGTTGTCTTAGAAGGGTGCTTGAGAGACATATACTGTGGTGCATATTAGTAATTATTAGCATGGAAATGGAGGCCTTGGAGAGATTCAAGGCGAGGACAGTTTTTGTGTGGCCAGGTATGAGGGGGTCAAAAATATCATGTGTGAGCTGGAGCATGGCGTCCTGTGCCGACAGGTGGGGACGGAAGCCCACCATGCTGTGCGGGTAGAGGTCTTGCTCCGGTCATGTGTTGGGTGAGTCGGGCGAGTGCGTTATTCACGTTTCTTTCTATCGCGATTGTACTAACCGGCTCAACAGACCTCACCGATGTATCTTACATACTTCTTAAAATAACTTATCCGGCTTGTCTCGCAGAGCATATGTCTAGTATATATTCGTCAACGACCGCTGCAATTTAAACAGTAAAACTTTCGTGTCCTAGTCCAAACTACTGCAACGAGGTATCAAGCGAGGTATCAGAGAGGTATATCAAGGATCAAAGCTGTACATCGTACTTATGCCTTCGCTTTATTGAGCGCTTCCGTATGCCAAAAATGCTGCTTCCACATATTCCTAGCCCACAGCTTTCTACAAGGCAGGTTATAGCTAAGTGTCCTTAATATTCTAAGTCAAGCAGCTTGAGTCGTGGGGACTTCCGTCGAAACAGCCTCGCTTGTGACCGGCGCTGTTGTAGCAGCCGACGCATCAGCACTGGTCGCTGCTTCAGACGTTACAGCGTCTGTTCCTGCTTCAGGCGTTACAGCATTGGCCACTCCTCCAGTGGTTACAGAATCGGTTACTGCTTCAGTCGTTAGACCATCGGTTGCAGCTTCCGTGGTTACTAAGGCCTCAGTTGTGTTGTTGGGCTCTTCCGTGGAGGTGTCAGTGTCGCATGGGCGGTGGTGCTAGAGGTGGAACATGTAGAAAAATGAAAAAGATTGCCAGAAAATGAGCACGCATTTTATACTCCCTTGTTCACGTAAGCGTAAGGTGAGACGTAACAGCGAACAGATGTAACACCACATCTATAAGAATCTTTCTACCATGGGCAATGTTCTGCCTTGTTGTTCAGTAGGTTCGTAAACGAAGCATTGCTCATTTCTACCACTTTACTATCACGCCCGTCTGCAGCTGGTGGCCATATTTAGTGTCTTTTTTTCCACCATTTCCTGCTACAAGTTGGCATAGCCGCTTATAACCTGCAGTTCCTATCCTCTGGACGGAGTAGCATCACAAATTTGGCATCCACGTCGTTCCTCCGCTTTTCTAGCCTTAGCTGCTGTCCTAGATCGTTTCTCTTACAACATATTCACTGAGCACAAAATGGGCTTACTGAGTCCACAAAGCGACTCCTAAATTACACTACTGTTGTTCACTGTAAGAAAACTGATAAAACAGTTTCACGATCACAATACTTACGTGGTGAGGTCGGTGTCCATGAAAGCGTCCGCCAAGTCTGCGGCGCAAAAATTCCCAATCTGGTCTCGCGAGGACTGCAAGACGAAACAGTTAAAGCAGATCGGGAATGTCAATTAAAAAAAATAATGAAATTTATGTTGCATCAACCTTTCATATGCTTATGCTAGTTTGTAGAGTGGCGACCCCTGTCAGGCGGTGTTTCCGGGTTTGATACCTCAACCGGTACGTGTTTGTGACTAAAATAAATATCCTAGCCACCCCGGTAAGCTTAGTTCGTAGAGGAGGTGCGTCGGTAGGGCGGTGGTCCCGGGTTTGAACCAGGACGAATGTATTTTTCAACTACGAAGTTTCTGTGCAAGCTTTACAGCTTTCCTTTGTAGCCGTTTGGTGCGCTTCTTTGGTGCGCTTGGGTTGATGCTGACGAGCGATTCTTACCTTATTACCTGTGCGTTTCGACGACTGACTTCTCCGATTAAATTCTGCGCAATTTTATATACAGTGAAAACAGGGTGTTTTACCTATGACTTTACACAGTTTTTAAAAATATGCTTTTTAATTACAAGAGCGCTTTTCTCGGCATAGGATTACCAGTGATGTAGTGTGTCAGAGTAGGCTATGACATGCTATCTATTAGCATGGTTAACTAAGATTGAATAGCTAACTTTCTAACTGTTACCGTTAGGCTCCTTAATTATTGAGAGACGTGTACCTCTTCCTAAGTAATTTCAACAAATTTTTTTATTATTTCAAAAACGCAGTCACCCTCGGTGCACTGACCCAACGAATTTTGTCTACTTCGACGAGCTACCAGCACTCAAAATCGCATGTATTTTGGCTCGAAGTAGCCAGAATTTGTTGGGCCACAGCGCCGACGGTAACCGTGTTTTCGAAATTATAAAAAGTGATATTCATATTACTCACGGTGGGCTCCGCGATTTTCAATAATTAAGGAGCCGAACAGTAAAAGTTAAAAACTATTTACCTATTTAATGTTAGTTAACCGACCTGCTAGTTAGTGCGTCTTAACTGTATTGTCATGTGCTACACCACTGACGGTCATATACCGGAAAAAGCATTCTTCTAGCTCAAAACGCAGATTTCTAAAAAATTGTGTAAAGTCGTAGGTAAACACCCAGTATATGATGCACAGTAAAGAACAAGTTTCAAAACTCCACTGAACGAAATCTGTTCGACATGTACTTCTAATTCAGGCCGAAAAATGGCTTCCATCTTGCGTTTTCTTCTTGTTTTCTCTCGTTTATATCGGGCATATAAATAAAGGCTTTTCGTTCCAGTAATTAACCCGGGAAAAACGCTTGTTGTGTCGCATAAGGTTCCTCGTTACCTTTTTATTTTCACCAGTTCCTTTTAAAGATAAACCACGTTGAACTTGCATCTTACTGGAGTATATTTTAAATTATATTTGCGAGGTTTTTGTGTTTCTAAGTAATTTTCTATTGACATGGAAATAACACGTGTGAAGAGACGATGATCATAGACACGACAGAGTGCGATACTGAGTTTTTAATTAGCAGTAATCAGGGGTGCCCTTTTATTTCAATATTGTTAAATAACTCTTTGTAAATAACACCAAAATGCTGCTGTCCAAGCAAGAAAAGAACCTCTGCTGTTCGTGACGACACTTTACGGAAGGAAGACAAGCCATTACCCGCCGTTAGAAATACCGTGAATACGGTGTTGAAAAATTCGTAAATCTTTATCAAGTGAAAACATCTTCTCGGGTGTTTAGAACCTTGCTGGACAATAAGCACTTATCGATAAGCATTGTGGGATATGGAAGGAAGTGACAACTCTGTGAATAAAAGCACTATTTCAGCCAAAACTTTGCGTTGTGACATGCTCATTTCAAATATAGGCCTTCTGCACTTGGCATTCTCCATAAAGAGGAAAAACAAACAGCGGCTGTGACGGAACTTAAACTGGATGATCGCGCATATTTGACCACATTACGTTTATTTGTTTCGGTCATTTGAAGGCAAAGTCTTCTACCCCTACACCAAATTTTATGAAGAATGCTTTTTGTCGCTCAACACAAAGTGAACAAGTCCTGAAGAGTGCCTCAGTCCCATGACCGACGCTTCGACAAACAGGACTCTTCTTCGTCTGAGTCATTTTTGAAGGTGGTACTAAGCTGTTTTCCCTAGCGTTTTAGTGCGGTAGTATTTAGGCTGTGTCAGAAAAAATTTTCCGCTCCTTCGCTACGAAATTCCCTCATTGGTCGAGAGATGTCGCGTGACTTTTTGACATCATAACAATCTGACCACCGTGGCGAGTGGGAAGGTTCCACGAATTCAATTGAGAGGGTCGTGACGTCATCAACGCATGTGACCACCAGTGGACCAATCAGAGGTCACAGCCAAATTTCAGAATCTGAGGGCTCCTAAAGGTTGGGAGTTGGCCCATGCGCTAAAATTCTAAAGAATATTCATAACTTTGGAAGTAGACCTACATCAGAAGATAGATTAAGATGTATTAGTGGGGACTAGTCGTTCGGGTTAGTATAGTCCCATATGCCAATCTAATCGAAGGTATTCGAACATGCTCGAAGGTGGGGATTCATGCATACCATATAAGGGCTGTGAGCCTGCTCCAAAGAGAGTTTTAGCGAGAGAATCGCGACAAGAACATTAGACTCTCATGGTTGACACGATAGCTAGCAACGCAAATGCTGTCACATTTTTTTTAACAATGCGGTTAAAAAGAACTCCTGGTTTTTTGTGCGATTTTCTATTTTTCTTCCTTTGGAACAATCTTCAAGTTGTTACAACGCAGGTGCTGCTTCTTGAAAGAAAAAGTGGTATTAAAAAGATTTTTGGGTTTCACTGCCTGAGAAAAGAAGAGCAGTACACTACATAGCCTTTAAGCATGCTCACGGCATCATACTAGATGTTTTTAATTTTGTCCTCACTATCACGAGAACCGATAGAAAGATGTTTTTTATTTATTCACTTCTAGCAAGTCTTTATGGTTAAGATCATTTTCAATGATAGCCTTCTGGAACTTCACCGAACAAAATGCTTTCCCGCAAATAGCGCATTATCACGTTCACCAAGGTTCTCATCAGCGTCTTTAATGAGGTACGGGTCTTGTAGGCTTTTTGTTGTCTTGAGTGGGTCATAAAGTAAAGAAAACATTGTAGTTCTAATAGTTTATACATTTCCACAAGAAAGGAAAAAATACTGAACCAGCAAACCTAGCACTAGTGTTACATTCATCTACAGAAGGCCTGCATCAGTATCAACAAAAGTGTGTTTAAATTCACTCTCCAATAAATTCAAAGGATAAGGATCCAGTTATTAACTATGAGACATCGATACGTGTTAGCTCTGCATGCCCTGCCTACTTATTTGTTATAAAAGACGCCCAAGAGTTTTTATGCTCAATGTTTTCCGTATCAAATATTATAATATTTTTTTTTCATCTTGGTTCATGAAAAGTGAAAGTGACAACGTCCTCTTGATGCCCTTAGTCGGGTGCACTTGAATTCACAACGCTCCCATTTGGCGGAATAGATGGCTACAAAGGTAAACATTTCTCCCCGGTCCGCAACATCACAATGTGTCACCACAAGGATGCTATGTCTTCCCGTTCTGTGTTGGGACTGCATTATAGATGAATCCTTCGTGTTCTTTAGGCGATTTACTTTCACTACTTCACCTTTAAAATCCAGGAAATGGCTCTTGTTCATAGCTGAGAGCCCTAACATTGCGGTCGTTAGCTGTCAATAGCAAGTTGAAGAAGAAATCAGGGGTGAGAGCTTATTGTGTGTGTGTGTGGGAGGGGGGGGGGGCAAATACTGCTCCTAGTTATATTACAGTTGTAAAAAAAAAGCACCGAAGAAGTACCTTACCCATAAAATGCGATGTGAACATTGCATCATTATTTCTCTAAAGTAAAATCTGTCTTGGCTTAGAAGTCTGTAACTCTAGCATTTGTATGCAGTTGAAATTAACGTTCCTCCTGTTGTAGTTTTTCGTTCTGAATAATTGCTTTCACAATGTCTGCATTGGTATAAAATGTGCGTGTGTGGATTAGGTAAAAGCACTATTTCATTTCTGCCTAAAACATGCGGTATATCCAAGACATGTGTTAGAGAAAACCCGGTAACGGACACCATAAAGGTGAAGTAACCATGCACAAGTTACATAGACGCCATATAGACACTTCAAAAACAGATGAAATGAAGCAAAAGATTAATGTACTCACCAGCAACGAATGCAATGGTGGATAACAGCACGAGCGTTGGAAGTGCTCTCATTTTTCGCTTAGAAGCGGCTTTCCTACAGGCAGACTTCCAGCAGTGGGTATCGGCGAAGCGTTTAAGTGCAGAAATTTTGAGTGTCTTCCGCCTACGCGCACGCACGTGGTGTGGTGGCGCAGAGCAGTTTCTAGTGCACACACACCGTAAGGTTCGTCGCTTACGTCACTCTATGCAATAGCGGATGCCACGTGCCGACCGCGGCTACATACCTAGGCTCTGTTGCAGCCCGGTTACAACACGCTAAACAGACGCTGTACTCTGGTGAGTCATGGCTCACGTAACGAGTGTAGAGACGGCCTCAGCTGAAGGCAAGCCAAAAAGAAAAGCATGATATCAGGTACATTTTCAGCCTAGATCTGCGAAATGGATGTGCTTCCGTCTTCGCATGCGCGTCCTGGTGCGGTGAGCAGAGCAGCTGCAGGACCATAACTACGACCATAAATCAGCGGCACCAAGTCACGCCACCACCTGCGTTGGCTGGTTGGCATGTCGCCAAGGAAGCGCAGTTGGCGGGGTTCCTGACGCAATTCTTCTTGTTTTTTTTTTGTCTTCTGAGCGGGACTGAAACAATTTGCGGAAGCAACGTGTGCTGTAATAAAAAACAGAAAAATGATGACATGGCCAAGTCTTTCGCCCAGATCCAAAAAAGGGACGAAACTAGGTTTGAAGCGTCACTACGCACAAAATTTGTCATGTTAACTGAAGGGAAATTTATGCGAGATATGCAGAATTTTTTAACTGAACAAACAATGGCACACATGTGTCTGTCCAATAGGTTGCGGTTGCAGAAGAACTGTATCACGTATATTATTTTGCAAACTCATGCATTCTCTCTGGGCTATAGAAAAGCTTTCGAGCTTCTTCCAACTGGCATGCAAGTTTTTTTATTGAGAGGAACATTTACAACTCCTCACAGAGAAGAGCTTACCGGTTTTTTTATGCGGCTATTCCGTTAGCGATTCGAAGTTCAGTTGTTTTGGTGCACTACCAGAGATATTTTATATTTTCAAAAGCAACGATGGTATCGTTGATCTTCAGAGACGAGGTTTAGTTAGCGAAAACTGATTGATGGTCGACACAGCCCTGCGCAAATTTTACGTACGAAACATTCCCCCCTGGTGCCAGTGATTCGAACGGAGGGACGTGCGAGATCACTTGTAGCCCACGCTATTCAGATACTGGTCATTGTGTCCTGCGCTATGAGTCACATATTTTAAGGGAATGTATGCTGCTAATAAACTGTAGCCTTTTGTAATGAGAATCCGCAGAACTACTCACAAAAAACGGGTAAAGAAGGTTCGTGAAAATAGTACTGCCACTGTTCCTGTGGATGCCAAATGTTGTGTTGCATGAGAGAATTATTCGCATGGAACCCATTCACAGATTGACATGCGGGGATAAGCTTACGATGCGTTCAGAACGTATTGGGAGTGAGTTCCATCAGTTCACGTTAAAGATCCCCAGGTGGTCGAAATTATTCCAGAGCCCTCCACTGTGGCACCTCTTTCTTCCTTTCTTCTTTCACTCCCTCCTTTATTCCTTCCCTTACGGCGCGGTTCAGATGTCCAACGATATATGAGACAGATACTGCGCCATTTCCTTTCCCCATAACCAATTATTATTATTATTACTAGTCCCATTACGAGAAAAGCTAGGCGGCGTGTGTGCTCGCAGATGGCACAGAAAACCCCAGCGATGGCAAGCAAAATAGGGTGACGTCATCAAGCGGCCGTATGGCGCACACAGCAAGTCAAAGACCGCCACTTTGCACAAACCTATACATGTCGTTCGCCTTTGTATTATCACCACTGGTCCACTGCCATGTTGCGCAAGTTTTCCTGACAGCATTCATCCGAAAACTGTGACGCAAGCGTTTGTCCTACAGCATTCCGGCTGATGTACATGCGATTTCTCATTTGCATGTAGTTTGCGTGTGGTAGTTAAGTTAGGCGCTATCTTGCGACAGGGATTCGGACCGGCGAAATATGCACCTTGAATTGTATGCCTTCCGAGACTTTCATATCAATATTGTGATGCAACCGCTCGTCGTACAGCGTTCCGGTTGGTGTCATACGCTCCAAGGGAGAGTAGCGCACTCGCATTTCTACACGTAGGTAGTCTTAGGTGTCTGCACCGAATTTTGTTTTTTTTCAGATGCTGTACATAGTACACATTGCGGTTTGGACAATGCCTACAAGTCTATGTAACCGTTGCGCAATGCCGAGCTTCACACCAATCGCAGCTTCGCGACTCTAGGTGCGAAATGAAATGCCCAGCCAGTGAGGATATATTTTCAGCCACTAAAAGCTGGTATCTTACCGCTTATTTTCGTGCTCTTCGTAGTATAAGCGAACAAATTGTTTAATGTATTCAAGACATTCGATTTTTGAATTTGAACATTGAACAGTGAAGTTTATTTACCTGAAATTCTGGTGGGTCACCTGGGTAAAAGCTGTTGTCGAACATTTTGGCGACGCCCAGGCAATCCTTGCAAGGAAGCACAGAATGAGAATCAGAATCAGGAACAGTCTTGATTTGTTTACACATTTCATAAGTGCAGCATATCATGCAGAAGGAGGTCCCGAAGTCAAAGATTGTAATGGGACCTCCTCGAGACGAGACCATTTGAATAAAAAGAACATTCATACTCATTCACCTACTCATTCATACGCATTCATACTCATTCATTAGAATGAAAAAGTTACAAAGGCACAATATAACATGAACAAAGGACTACATAATCACTCTAGAATTTTAACAACGGCAAAATTTGCTGCAAACAATGCAAACACTTCCCCGTGAGCATATGCAAACAAACAAAAAAGAATAACTAGAATGGCACGGTCAGGAGCATAATTTTGCATTACAAAGTGGACAAAAGTTTCAGTAGTTGAATGCGTGTTGAACAGGTGATGTGTTGGTATATGTTTAAAACCGGCGTCAGATTATGGCACAAGGACTGGAGCTTGAAATCGGCGCAGAAATGAGGTAGGAACCATGTATCTCTTTCTAGGGTGTTTAGGATGTCAATATGGTGCTTTATAATGAACCAGTGATCGCTACAAGTCACTAAAAAGATAGCATTTGAGGAGTAATATAAGCGTAAAAGTTCCTATACATACAAGTGGTGTATGCGGAGAATTTTGTAGACCAGAAGTAAATGCATAGTCGGAAATAAGTAGTCAAGACAAAATATGTGACAAAGAGCCTTTTTCTGCAAAACAAGAATTTTATTTAAATTCTGCTTATATTTTGCCAGCCACGCCAAACAGCAATAAAAATTTTGTGAGGCAAACAAAGCGTGATATATTTGAAGTTCTATTTGCCATCGGAATATTGCACCAGTTGCATATGAATTTTTGTTCGATATATTCTCAACATGTAAATCCCATGTTAAATATGAGGGGAATATTAAGCCAAAAATGGTGTGGTGCTCAAGAGCTTCGATTTCTTATACGCCATATTTAGGTGGGCGCTCTATGGTGAATAGTTTATTTCGAGCACGGAAGAGCATCACCTTTGTTTTTTAGAGACGAAAGCGAAGCGGATTTGATTGTGACCAATGACCAATTTTATCAGGCATTTGATTGCAAACAATCACTAAGTTATTCGCATCAGGACACGAAAGAAGAATGGTACATACATCAGCATACATAGTGAATTTACCTCTTCAATCAACGGTCAAAATTTCATTCCTGTAAAAAGTGAACAAAGAGGCCCTAGTACGCTCTACTCCGGTACTTCTTTTAGCATTGGCAATGAAGACAAAATTTTATTATTAATAGAAACGAAGTGCGGCCAATATATTTAGATACGAGTGCAATAGCTGAACATGTTTACCACGAACACGATTTAATGAGAGTTTTTCGAATAAAATACCATGATGAAAAGAATCAAAAGCCTTGCTGAAATTCATATACAGTCCAAGGTGTATGAAACTGTTTTGAGAAGTTTGGATAATGTGTTCTTTGAGTGTTAGGAGTGCTGATACAGTTGATCATCCCTACTTGAAACCATACTGTGCATCAGGTGTTATGCCTGTTCGATTAAAAAGTCATTTAACTTCGAATATAGTTTTTCAACGAAACCTTTCGAGCAAGCGGGCAGAACATATATTAGCAGATAATTTGCCGGTGCACTGATGTCACCACATTTATACAAAACCTCACTTTAGCTCTCTTTATTGCACTTAGAAAGTTACAACGGTCGCTTAGTACACCGGCGAAGAGAGCAACAGGTAAGCTACGGAAATAATTTACGTATCTCTATGGCAAAGAAGGCCGTGGTGCAGTGCCGTTATACGCACCGAAGTGTGTCGCAGTTCATAACAACGTTATTGGGTCGGTGTCCGCCACTCAGCGGCGCAGTGCCGTTTGATTGTCATTTTAAAAACAGCGGCAGCCTGCTGGAAAAATGGAAGAGCTATGCATGAAGAAATGCACCACTTATAAGGCCAAAAGATGAGCAAGTAAAAGTACCCTCCGCTCCGCATATATCGCGAGAGAACTCGAGTACACTGTGCTTTCGAAAGATCAACGCGTGCTTCCGCGCGTAGCTATGGCCAGCGCAAAATTTTGACGCGTGTGGCTGCTACAGTCAGAGACATTTAACCATGCTTTGAACCATACAACAAAATTCTACGCCGGCTAGTGATGTGCTCAACGTACCGCAGTGTAACGCAACGTACTGTTAAACCTGTAGTGTTGCCGACTGAAACCACGCGAGCGTCAAAATCTGAGCACATGTCCAATGAGTGAAGTCTTCTAACACGGCCTTTGCTTTCTCAGGAACTGGCAGGTTGAAGAACACACCGTACCTTTAAGCAATAATTCAATGTCCTATTAAGCACAAGTCTCGACGCAGCAGCAAGATGATCGCAGGTAAAGAGCCAGACGTGGCACTACCTGCAGGGCTGCTTCTATATACAAGGTGTTTCGCCTAAGACGCTACACAATTTTTAAAAATAGGGATTTAGATAAGCGACTTTTTTCCGCACAGCTTTGTCAGCTGTGTAGCATATCAGAATACAGCTAAGGCGTGCCAACTAGCAGGATGTTAGCTAATGAATAGTTTCATTTTTAACTATTACTGTTAGTTTCCTTAATTGTTAAGAGGTGTCTAGCCCACCGTAGTTAATATCCTTATCAGTTTTTCGAATTACGAACACGCGATTACACCCTGTGGCCCAACAAATATTGGCTGTTTCGACGAATTACGAGCACTGGAGAGGTCGCTTTGCTTGCAAACGGGTCTAAAGAACATGTATTTCGGCGTGATTTTGGACTTAATTTCTGGGCCCAGCGCCCATGTAAACCGCGTTTTCAAAATTCTAAAAACTGAAATGGATATAGCTTACCGTGGGCTACACGCCTTTCAATTATTAAGGAGCCTTACAGTATTAGTTCAAAATGCAACTGTATTCAACATTACTTAATCAGCCTGCGAGTTAGCACGTCTTAGCCGTATTCTGATGTGCTGCACCGCTAACAATGCTATGCCCTAAAAAGCGCCCTTCTATCTCAAAAAGCCTATTTTAAAGAATTGTGCAAAATCTACTCTATATGGAGACGCCCGACTATTGAGTCGGTGGAATCAAGTTCGATCTCAGCTGCTGCGGCTCAGTTTTGATGGAGGCGAAACGACAGACAGTCATTTAATGCGCTAAATCAGTGCATGGTAAAAATCGCGGGGGGTCAAAAGTAATCTGAAGCCCTCCACTACGTCGACGTCTCCCATTGCGTGAGTCGCTTTGGGATGATTAACGACATGAACCAATCCAAACTAGAAGTGAGAAATTTGAAACAACGCCAGCATTTAACCGAGATCCCGGCACTGAGAACTCACGCCGCTGACTTGTAGTACGTGCATGGAACCAAAAACAACGCACTGCTGCCAGTGAAGTGCGCTTTCCCGCAACGCTATCTCAGCGCGTTTGTTTAGGTGCGCTTCCCAGCAAAGCCAGCACGGTGCTCTCGCACTGTAGCAGACGACACAAAGCACCGCCTCCAGTCTCCTGTGCGCCTGCGCCGCATAGCTTCGATGCGCGGCCGCGCCGGATGCGCTGACGCTCCGCAGAGCGCGCCACGCTTCGCTTTGTTTCCACATATATTGGACGACCCTGTACATTCCAGCAGCTAAGAAGACCGAACCGACATATCTCTCACATTTTGTGAAACAAAAGACGCGGGCGCGATCCCGGGCCCTCGGCGGGTCTTATTTCGATGGAGGCGAAATTATAGAGGCCCGTGTACAGTGCGATGTCAGTGTACGATGTCAGGACGAAATTTCGGCAAGGTGGCCGAAATTTCTGGAGCCCTTCAGTACGATGTCCCTCATAGCCTGAGTCACTTTGGCACAATAAATCTCACAAATCAAATCAAACCAAAAAGTTTTCTAAAATAAAAACTTGCAGGACGCTTAAGGTTCGCCTTTCAGACTAGAATTCGGTAGCGTTATCGGGCTCCGTTGGCTTCGCGTGCTTATTTGTTTCTTGCGCTCTTGAGTCACACAACGGCCTGCCTCTAATCGCGCAATTCTCTTTTATTTGTGGACAGTACGACTTGCTTCTCATCGTTTGTTCTGCCACATTGATGTACTTGAATTTCTACGACACTTATTTCGCGACGCAATGCCTTCTACACAGTACAAAGTATCTTGTTTGATTCATCTTTCGGCGTACACGCACTTTGAGTACCATTTGTTCAGTGCACACCCACATACACAGCACACTTTGGCTCTTTCTCTGATTGTAGTCCACGTTGTTCCGAATTCTTTCATATACCTCTCGTTCCATGAGGTTCCCGAAAGAGAGTTGCCCCTCTTCTGGAGTAGTCGCATCAAACTCGATCAATCCGATGGTCTCACATGAACCCGCGTCCGCATGCATGCATCCACCACATCCGTGCTCAATTCTCACATTTTCTGGCCGTTTCTTTGTTCTTTTTTCCTGCTCCTTCTCGACTTATTGTTCTATTGACTTCTCTCGGACCACGAGAAGCAAGTCCTTATGGTCCGATGCTTCTCAATGCTTCACCCATGTGATTTCTTGCGATTTATTAATCAAATTTTAAATGAGTGATGGGCGGTTTGTTGAAGCCTCCTATTACGTTAATCTTTCAGCAATAAGTTCAGAACTGCCACAAAATATCGGTTCATGCGAAAAAATGGACATGGCTGAAGAAAAGAAAGCACACGTAGCGTATGGCATGTAAGCATTGAGGGCGCAGACTGGGTAACCTGTGCGCATTGAAAAAAAAAGAAAACGAACTCTCATTAATAAAGTGACATTTTATAAAGAGTTTTCAAACTGCCATATTGCAAGCAAGAGAGATATTCGAGGGCAATAACGCATCATATGAAGGCCTTAAACTGTTATATTAATATGTTATAAACTGCCCTGTTTTACTCTTTCCTGTATTCGCCTCTTCCCCAAGATAGCATTCAAGGTTATAAAAGTTTCTTTTGTTAGAGACGATGGTGTGAAGGTGAGTCTGCGTTGCCCGTTGGGTTTACTTAATTAAGCTCAGATCTGCGTCTTTCGTAATAGTGCTGACAGCTATGAAAAACTTTGCGAGTGCGTCGCCTGCTTCGCACCCGTTTTTCAAGACTAAACGCGCGCTCTATTTACAGGCTGCAGAAGTTATGAAAAGTGCACTAATTCCAAATTCTAGCAATGTGATTGAGTGGTAACGGAACACTCAGTGGCTGACACTTATTGATTTAGAGCTGTGCACGCTAAAAGGCCCCTAAACGCCAGTAGCGCGTCATCTTCCTACCCCGCTCTGTCCCAAAGACTCAGAACCATTTTTTAGTAGACGTAATTTATAAAAATTAAAATCCTACACAAACTGAGTCTAGAATTTTGAATGTACTACACGAGCGCCTGATTAGCCATAGCTTTTATTCTTTCTAAGACAGTGTGCTGAACACAAGGAATTGAGATGAAATCTTAAGAAATCAGAAATGGCACACTTTGTAGGCAGTCGTCTACCGGGCGACTAAATATCAGAAATCGGTGTGCAAACTTATTCGGAATGCATTGCTGAAAGTTAGCGGACTCGAGAGAATATTTGCTACATAGAAAAACCAGGAGCGTGGTTTGATTGAAGGCAGAATAATGCAGCTATTTGATGTTGCACCATTTGTTGCATACGTATCTTGGATTTGTATCTGTTTGCCATTCGTACCCGTTTAGTGTTCCTATGTTCAGCCAGCTTTTAAGCTCACACACCTGTACATCACTACTTCGTTAAGAACTCTGTTCGAGTGAATGCGCCGCCCCAACACATAAAAATATTTTACTTTGCATTTGTTGTTATACAAATAAGGGTGCTATGAAGACACTGTCAGAAGACAGTGCCATTCAATATTCTAATCGGCAAAGAATTAAAAGAATTTTAATGGCAGCAGTGTAGCATTGCGACGCTGGTTGAGTGACCATCGAACCACTGCTGCACTGCAGCACGTTTTACGGCGCTTTGTGTTGAGCATTGATTTACTTATTCCAGCAGAAATCCGCTGAAAGCAGTCACTGTGACAAAAATGCCTGCTAGTGGGTATATTTGCAACATCCTGCCTTGCCCCATAAAAACACACGACACATAGCATCGCATTCGGTGAAAACCAGACGCAGATGATATATTTGGCCAGCCTCTCTGGGTCTCTATAAAACAAGAGCCTGTCGGCTCCTTAATTGTTACCAGCCACGCTCCACTCCGAACGCAAGGCCAGACCGCAATGAAGCTTCTATCTTCCATACTGGTTGTCTGCTTAGCCACCATGGCTTTCGGTACGAACGCTTTTTCCTTTCTTCCCAGTTATTTGAGAAACTTTAGTACGCTTCATATGGAAGCCTGCGCTATTCATTGTTCAGCTTGGCTTTCCACGCGGACAACGTTGACTCCTGAGCTGGGAACAAGTGTATAAACGTTACGTACACAACGCCTGGTTATTACTGCGGGTCATTCAAGAATTAAGGCAAAAAAACCTGCAACATCGCTGTTAGGTTTCCAGTTCAAACTCAATTAAAGTGAAAGCTGATATTTGGCCTACTCCTGAGCTGTGAACAAGTGTATAAACGTTACGTACACAACGCCTGGTTATTACTGAGGGTCATTCAAGAATTAAGGCAAAAAAAAACCTGCAACATCGCTGTTAGGTTTCCAGTTCAAATTCAATTAAAGTGAAAGCTGATATTTGGCCTACAGTTTATGTTGTACTAATCGTCAGAGTCTTATTAAGTGTAGAGAAATTTGCTCCGGTATCGGATATTTTGTGTCTTTCATTAGCCATCGGTGCCTTGCGCAGGGTACGCATCTATAATGTGTGTAATCCTGCACACAACATTTATTTTAGCTGATTCGAGCTCATGCGGCAGGACCATATAGCTATACCTTCCGAATTGTAGTTGTTTGTGAAATATTGCTTATACGGCAATCAGCCTTGCGGTTCGAGAGGCCGTTGTTGAATACTGAGAGTCAGGCGATGAAAACCGGTAACCCAGTGTTCGCAGTACTTACTCGCGCCTAGAGCACAGTAAAATGTTTTTTTCCTAACAATGAGCAGAAGTAACACTAGGCTCTTTTGCATTTTCTGCACACTGCTACGCTCTTGGTAGGCACCAAAACGGATGATAGATGAGAAACAAACTGAATTCGAATGTTACGCCATGATATTTGTTACAATAATAAAGTGGGTGAGCTGGACATGGAAACGATGTTTACATTTTTTAAATGCACAGCATTGTTGATTTGTCTAGAAGTATTGTAAGCAGCACCAAACTAAAAACACTTTTAAATACTTTTCGAAAATAGGTCTTGATTTTTATAAATCTCATGTACGAGCATTATGTAACACGAGCATTATGTGAATTTTTGTCACTCATTCTTTCTCAAGTAATTGAAGAGCATTTTTATGTAGTTTGCGTTCTTTGTCCTTATTTTAGTGCATATTTCGTATGAAGTCAATGCTATGTATGTCTATTTCCTGTTCACGTTGCTTGCCTTGTAAAGGGGGCTGCGGGCTCTAGTCAAGTCGCTTGCTTCTAAAGCGACCTTTACCCGCACTCTCCTCCATCACTGATGAATAAAAAGAAGTTATTAATATTATTATTCAATTCAAATTATTTTTTACCTCACTGAAGGGTGAGAAGAGCTCGCTACAACTTCCTTCTTTTAGTACCGCTGTTTTGAAACTGAAACTCGAGGTACTACGCTGACCGATATGGACAGGACAAGAACAAGGGTCCCTGTCTGTTTTCGGAGTACCCTCGGTTTCAGAGACTTAGATTTATCAATCCGCTCAGCTTGCTATTTTAAATAAGTGCGTTTTGTAAACGTTTAGCTGAAATACTAGTTTGGGTATTGTTTAGGCCTTTGAGTGCACTGAAAAAAGTAACCGGTGAGACGAAATAAGCCTCCTCAATATTTAGCGGATTAACTTAAAGTCACTCTGTTTCACAAGTGAAACAAAGAATGCATGTGAACAAAAAATAACTCCATAGGACTTGAATATGAAAGGTGCATGTGCCTGTCATTTACGCAGAGTAAATGCGCCGGTGTAATCTTGAATAGTAACTAAAGGGCAAGCTATCCTCGATGTTTTAGCGCGCCTTTAAGGACAGAGACTGCTCCCAGTGTGAAATTATCTGTAGGGAAGTACTAAAATTTTAATGCTATCCTTCATGATGAGCTGCTAGTAAATTCTTCGCCTATCATTAGACCTGAAAAGCTTTTGTTCGTCATTTTTTGCAGCTTCTTCGCCATTTAATTTGCTCAATCTGTTTAACTGCCCTGGAATTTTTTGCCCTGGATACACACTCTTGGTAAGAAATGCAATGATGTCTGTTCATTAAAGGCCGTTCTGGAGTTAATATAGCACGCATAAAATGTTCGCAGTTATACAGGATTGCGTTGCACTTAACGACCTACGCCAGGAGCATCAGCTTTATAAGTTACTAAAATAAAAACAAAACCTTGATATTTTTTGAGCGGTGTAGTTAAAAGACCATTTCAAAACACTTTCTTCTGTATCGGAATAAGGAAAATTGCGGAGAATTTGCTTTGTACAAATGGGCAGCTTAATTGCCCCCGGAAATTATTTTGTGCTGCAAGGCGATTGGAAAAGAAAGCCCTCGTGCAGGGTCTGGGAATCCAAAATTATGCTCAAAAATGTATTTATTGCGATATCGAATATAGTTAAGGGCACTTAAAGCCTTCCACAGGACTTGGAAATTACCACACATAACTGATGCTTTCCGGGTGGTGTAATAAAAGTTACATGTTTGTAACCGCGTGCATGCTTGGGGCGCTAGTTCGTTTTCGTATGGCTTCCGTCGGTATTCAACGGAAAGCGGAAATGTGCAAATGGCACGACTGAAGAGTCTTGTGTGCTGGCGGGCAGCTTTCTGTGGCTCTGAAGCCAAGGCTGGGCAGGAAAGGGAAAGAGTTGGACTTTCGTTCCTGTTCCGAGGGCTGTGGTTTACCACTGCCCTGGCCGACCCGCACCGTCTTTCCAATTTCCCCTCTTCACTCCTCTGCACCCGTATTCCCAAAAATGAAAAACACACCTCCCACGGCGGAGGGTCAAAGGTTCGTTACCTTCCCTTTCCTGCATAGCCTTGACCGCAGAGTCACAAAAAGTGGTCGAGGAATATAGACTGCGGTTTCCCAATATGTCCGCTCTTCGTTTTTGGAGCCCAATTAAGTTTTCTCATCACCGGCTTTCAGAGTAACGAAACCAGCTTAGTGAAATTGAAGAGTGAACGCACGCAGAGATTGAATCGAGTGCGGCGTTCTGTTTATTAGAATACAATCTTAATTTCACCATTCTCATTCGATCCTCTGTAAGTGCGTGTGACCCCGAGTTTTATTTTTCAGGAACCCCTTCTCAATCTTCTCTTTCCGAACTCAACCAGCAGCAGTGGCTGAAGCTCGAGAAGTGGAATAACTCAGGATACTGTGCTTGAAATAAAACTGACACTGAAAGATAATAGTTGCTTATAAAAAGAAATCCACACCAATAAAAATAAATTCACTTAAAAAGCAATAATTTCTAACTGATTAATTCTTTGTGGCGAAGACAATAGGACTCATTTTCTAAGACTACATACATCAAGAGCTAAAGCAGGGGGGAAGTTCGAATGCAGGGAAGGTCTAATTTTTAATAGGACGAATACTTGAATTAAACTATCAACAGGCTAGAATATCGGCAATTGTAGCGTCAAGATAGTTTGGCTGATGCGGAAGCCGAATCCACGCAGTGACTTTTATATTGCCAGAAAAGAGCGGCGGTCAAAACGACCAAGTATATCAACTCAGAAACCAGATTTATACGAACTTAATTCTCACAATCTTTATCATGCTTCAGTAAATATTTACAAAGACTTCTCATTCTTCTTTTGCTGTGTGCACTGAATACAAAAGATCAAAAATAAATCTGATTTGCCATTGTACATAGGACTGTATCATCATCATCAGCCTGACTACGCCCTCTCCAGGACAGAGGCCCTTCCCATACCTCTCCCATTAGCGCTGTCCTGTACCACCGGCGGGCTTCCTATCCTCGCAAGTTTCTTTGATCTTATCCGTCAACCTAACTTTGTTCCGCCTACTGCTAAGCTTTCCTTTAATTGGAATCCAATCTGTTACACATAATGACGACTGGAAATCTTGCTCTACCGTACCCAAGCATACCTAGCATACCCTACCATACCATATCTACTATACCCTTGCTCTACCATACACCATACCGAAGCGCAAAAAATTGGCGCTATATGCTTTATTTTTAGATGTTCTGAATGCAAGAATTTGGGCTTTAGAAATCACGTATAGGGGCTCTTACTGTCTGAAAACACGCATATAAGTTACGACATCAAGATAATCAGCTACAAGACTTTCACATGTCCCGCATTTAAGCTGCATACAAGTTTTTCTCTGAATGTCTTGGCTGGCCTGGTTTTTCTGGTGCAAACAAATCTGGATGCCTTCATGTGTTTCCGCACTCACTGCGACGACCTACGGGACAACACAATCATGAGCAAATAAATTAATGTTAGAAGATGCACAGTGATCTAGGTCTTTAATGTATGCTAGGAAAAAACAAAGGACCTAACACGGAGCCCTGAGGCACACCAGTGTCAATGGAGCATAATCAGTAGTTGCGATTTTTGACTCATATAAATTGTTAACAGTCTACAAAGAGTGTTCAAGCCAAAGTAGAAGGTTAGGTTCAGGATTATAATGTTGGCTAGTTTGAAGAAGAGTTGATAAAAAAATTTTACAAAGGCTTTTCCGAAATCAAGAATTGTGCTGTTTTCCTGGTGAACATTTCATCTGTGAGAAAATCGAGGTTGTGAGTTAATGTTGCTAGTTGTGTTTCACATGAAAGGCATATTTGGAAACCATGATGGGATTTGTTGAAGATTGAGCTACTTTCCAGAAAATTAGCGACATGGAAGTACAATTTGTGCTCTAGTAATTTGCAGCGGGTACTAATTATTGAAATTGGGAGGCAATGGAGAGGTGAATTTTAAGAGCGTTAGATTTTACTCATCACGTTTCGAGATTTCGTGAGGTCTCCTGCCACCCTGAGATTAAAGCGCCATCTGCGGCTGCAACTAGAAAACAGCGCATCTCGCATTCAGACATGTAGGCGCTATCTACAACAGCTATGCACAAACGAATGCCGCGTGCCATTGATGACGTCACGGTCCAATATAGTGGATAGAGGTGGAACTATGGGAGTATGACGTCAGGGTTCGAAATGGCGGCATTGTTTGTGTTTCTCAAATCCAAGATGGCGGCCATTAAAATTGGCTGTATACTCTCATTCCGGCCCCTCGCCCCCCCTCACCAAAACATATCCTAAAACGGGTAGGAAACTGTCCCGTTATGGAACCGCGATACAAGTATTCATTTAGCCGCCGCGGTGGCTGAGTGGTTATGGCGCTCGGCTGCTGGCCCGAAAGACGCGGGTTCGATCACGGCCGTGGCAGTAGAATTTCGATGGAGGCGAAATTCTAGAGGCCCGTGTACTGTGCGATGTCAGTGCACGTTAAAGAACCCCAGGTGGTCGAAATTCCCGGAGCCCTCCACTACGGCGTCTCTCATAGCCTGTGTCGCTTTGAGACGTTAAACCCCCATTAACCAAACCAACAAGTATTCATTTGCTGCTGCTTCTGCTGTTGCTGACAGGAAGAAAGAAAAGGAAAGTGCACTGGCCTGCCTACAGGCATTGTGTACTATTATGCACATTAAGCAATTGTCCCGTCTTCGATCTCTATGTTAACTGGACCCCTTTCCTTCCCTCTTCCAATCTATGAGACTACACACTATTGCAACTCCTTTTCCCGTCAAAACTTTCCTGTATCCAGTAATTAACCGCCTGTGTGTTGGCCACTTCCCCGTAGTGGGTATGTGCCAGCAACGTCTGAGGCCTTCCTTTCTTCCTTCCTTCCAAGCCGAACCACGCTCGCTGCCACGAGCTGAAAGTAGGCGACTTACAGGATAGGAGAGAAAGACAAAAATAGGAAGAAAAGGCGCGCGCTAATATACCCCGGGTCGATCCCGGAGGCAGTGAATACCGGGCCGACCCGTCCCAGAGTGCTTCAAGCTAAACGCTTCGCATTCATTTGTTCCGCTATATATACTCCGACAACAACGGGCACCACTTGGGGACAGTTGTACACCGGAATTTGGTAGGCAAATGAAACCCTATAGGCAGTGGTATAGAAATAAAACCACAATTAAAGTATAGGTAAACATTGCGTACATGCAATTACTTATTGAAGCGTTACCATATCGCACCGCATGCCGAATTCTAGGCCCACCTTGACCACCCAAACGAAGCAAATTGCGTTTGGGAGGTATCTTGAGTGGGTGCAACTCGACAATGGGTAGACGTGCATCGTAATTTCTCTGATAGATGGCGCTAGGCGGCGATCGTTCCGATAAGCAGCGTGCGGGCACGTGTAGCCGAGCATGGTGGCAATCTACCCCGTTTGAAAGGGTATTACATTCCGTTTCTCGAGACGAGCGGCGCGTTCTTCTACGCTTTCTTCATCTAGTAAACCAAACAGCTAACGCTCGCTGCTTCAACGTCTTCCAGACGGTGGCGGCCTTTTTTTTTTTTTGCTACGAGCACTGTAGACCGGAACCACCTTCCCGACTTTCCAGTCAGCAGGAAGAGTACAGCTAGGTGTTGATATACTGCTGAAAAGCCTTACAAAAAGATAAGTGATGAGATGATGAAAAACAGGCACTAGAGAAGGCTGTGAAGAGTGAGGAAGTCGTAATTCACGGCTTCTGCCTATTCAAAACCTACCTGCGTACGATTGTAAAATAGGCGTCCATCGCGTCAAAGCTGTTGGAAATCACAATTTTCATCAGCATGCCAATGCAGACATGTGGGAAAACCCCGAGATAGTATTGATATATTTCGGGCCTGCCGAGAAGTGTGCAGATTTATAGAACTTCAGCCCAAGCTAGACCGATAGCATACGATTAAGGGCAGTGCCATTTGTTCGGAGCGGAAAGCATAAGAGAACTTCATGCACGACGCGAGTGCAGCATCAAGGGTTCTTTGCAGGCAACAGTTATTTGTAACCTGTTGTCTCTGTTTTTGCGGGCACTGCAAAAAAGTGAGCTGTAGACGTTACCTGCGTTTGAGACGTAACGGCGAGCAGAGTCGACTTTTTATTTCCTAGCGACACACATTTCACAGTACGTAAATTGCACGTAAATTTGCTGCACGTAAATTTTATAAAATTTCTCATGCATCCAACGCCTGCTCTCTGAATTTAGTGTTTCGGTCCTTAAGATCTCATAACACCGTCTTGAAACTACAAACTGCAAGCGTTATGTATAGTAAATGCCATTGTATATTGATGATCCATGCCATTGTATATTGATATTGTATATTGCGTGAACAGTGTCTTGCGCAGCGCCCAGTCAAGCAAGAAAGATAAGATGACAGAAGGGCAGACATTTTAACCCAATCCGCATCGTGACAATGTGTCTTCATAGGGATACTAAATCTAGTTCATTTCAGGCGTCGTATTTTGAAGTGGTTCCCACATGTTCTTTAGGCGTTGACATCATTGTCGCTAGCTGTCGGTATTTTGGCTATTTATTAATAAAATAAAAATGGACGAAAAAGATGCTGCTAGCCGCGGCATCTGCCATCGAAACCCAGCTGAAGCACCTGAGCTGCGAATAGCGGGAATAAAAGGACAGAAAGAGGGAAAGAAAGGGGGAGCTATATTAAGAAAGGAACGATTTAACAGCTGCGGCTAGCGGGAATAAAAGGACAAGGAGAATAAAGAAGGGGGGAGCGATAGTAAGAAAGGAACGATTTAACACGCCGTTGGTGAATTTGAGTCAATCGCTGTCACACGATGGCGCGACAGTATTTCAAGAATTCTGTAGTAAAACACAATTACCCTCGACAGCAATCTGTCGCCCGACACATCCCTCAACAGGAATCTGTCGCGCGACAGAACCCTTGACAGGCTGCAGTGTCGCGCGACAGATGTCACGAAGACACTTTTGTCGCGTTAAAATGGCCGTGCTAGAAGTCTGTCGCGCGACTGAACTCACGACACGCAACTCTGTAGAGGCACGCAGTTCCTGTCGTGCGACACGACTCTCCCTGTCGCACGACAGTACCTGCGACAGAGAGCTGTCGCACGACAAATCCTGCGACAGGCACCTTCTTCGCGCGACAAAATACAGGAATACAAAATACAGGCATAATGTTCAGCATCACACATACCGCAGAGCACGGGCCGGTGGGATTCAGGTGCGTGGGTTAACGACCCTCAAAAGATAAAAAAAGTACCAAGAGAAAATGAAAGGGCATTTTTATTTGCAATGCAAAGGCTACATGCCGTCTGAGTTGCACATTGCCATACTACAGCTTGCTGGCAACACGAGGAAACAACGTCGGCTAACATAATAATAATGGTTTTATTTGCGCCTAATGAATACATGGCGCGGGAGACCCGCAGTAAAAGCTGTCACTAGCGACAGCTTGACAAAGCCGGAGGCCCCCCTGCAGGTCTTCCAGCTCCCCCTCCCCCATTATTCTTTTTACTTTATTCTCTTTCCACCAGAAATGAAGCCCTCCGCGGCAGGTATACGCATAACGAAATGTGACAAAAATGTAGTAACCGCTGAGAGTTCCATGAATAATCACAATCTGCGACAGCAGTATAATGCCATCCCAAAATTTTGGTCATAGAAATGTCTGCCAAACTGGGATTAGGATTTATATCCGTAGCAGCGGTGTCAATTAGCCAATGAACTTACCGGTGATGCGAAAAATTGGCTGTGGTTTAGCTTGGTTATACCTGGAGTGACGCGATAGCTACAGCTGGCCGAGTGGAACTCGCTCAGTCGAATTGCAAAGCCCGTCTTTCGCCGCTCCGTTTCGCTGGGCGTTCCTTCTTCTTCGTCCTGGACGTGATTCACTCTCTCCTCCCTCTCCGCTCCTCCCCCCTCACTCGGTTTCGCCGGCGCGCCGCGCCGCCGGCAGCTGCTCCGTACCACGTGGCCAACCAAGTGACCAGCCACGGGATTGGGACCAACCACGTGACCACGTGGCGGCGCCGCCACGGTGGCCATGGCGCCGTCACGCTGAAGGCTCGAAATGCTAGCGTAATAAAAACTCGCCAGATCACCTGTAAGGTAGCGAGTGATCACCACTAGTTTTTTAGTGAATGGACTGACCTTAACAAGATGGTCCGCATTTCGGCACGACGATTCTGTTTGTCGTATACCTATGGGCTACAACGAATGCTTTATGGTCTCAGAAATTCGTGGCCACGGGCTTGAGTACCTTGTAGCGCACGCGACTTGGGAGCAGCATATTGAGAGTGTTCGTTCTCTGTTCGACCCGGTGCGCGTTTGGGGATCTGACCTCCTACATGCGTGAAGCTTTCCGAGCGCGGCGTTTCGTCTCCTGGATCCCTCGCCCTTCTCCAACGCGACTGTTGTGCTACGTTCCTGTTAGATTTGTTGCTACAACGGTGGCCAGTTTTGCGCTAGCGTGCACGACGCTGCGTCAACCTGCAATTTCTGTACGTTTTTCTTAGACGCGCCTGGCGCAGTCTTGTTGCAACCGCTCCCAATCGATCGCATTTGGTGCCACTGTAGAACGAAATGCAGGAAAAACCGATCAGTCCAACTTCTGTCATATGCCTTGTCACTGACCCAAACGTCTAATACCTAATGTCGGCAAAGTGCGAAAGAAGAGAATCTAGGTCGTTAAATCTAAAGTTGTAGGCAGAACAAATGAGCGCATGGGCAGAGTTCACCCGACAGAAGGCTATGTTAGGAAGTTCGCTGCTGAATTTTTTTTTGTGCCGTAAGAAATATGGTTTTCAAGTTTTTACACAACTCCAGGATACGGCACGCTAAAATAGTGGCATAAAGCAGAACAAATACAGTAATACTATGATAGTTCCCTAGAAAAGCAGTGCACATCTGCGGAACTTTAAAACTAATATATTCTTGCAAACAGAAGTACTCTCTTCAAAGAGTTCTTGAGAACAGACAGTAATGACAGAGCTCACTATATGCAAGAAGGCCAATGTGATATCCCTAACGCCAGATAAGGTATGGTATGATATGGCTGGACACTATCCCGAGCACGGCAAGCTGAAGTACAGAAACGTTGGAACCCTCATTGAAGGAGGAAACCAAAGAGCGACAAAATGCCACATCCTCCTTTGTCTTGCGGACAGGAGCTACTGCCTCCGTTGTCAGACTCAGTAAGCTCCAGATTACTCAGCTGGGTACGAACATCACATCACCACATAGCCGCCATTGTGGCTCAGTGGCTATGGTGCTCGGCTGTTGACACGAAAGATGCGGTTTTGATCACGGCCTCGATGATCGCATTTCCATGCAAGGGAAATGCTATTCGCCCGCGTAGTGTGCTATGTCAGAACCCCAGGTGCTTGAAATGATCCGTAGCCCTCCACTACGGAGTCCCAGAGAGCGTGATTTGGTTTGGACGTTTAACCAGATAAACCATAAACATCACCCGACCATTTTTTTACCTGAAAGACCCCCATTTTGGGGGGCATTACATAAGGGGTGGCTATAAGTGTAAACTAGCTTATGTACAAAAATGTCATTTAAATACGGCAGCTATGGAGTTAGAAAATGTGGATGAGCAGCTGTTTGATCAACAAGCACCAAACTTTGTCTTTGTGTGTTTGAACTGGCACGTCTTAAAAATTTATTTCCATCATACTGACGCGCCGAAAATTGCTGTCCCAGGACTGACGAAGATATACGCAGAGTAACTACGTCAATGTAAGATTGAGCTTTAATTAAGCGGCGAGCTGTTCCTAATGTTTCAGCACACCTACTACAACAGAGAAATGCTCTACAAAAAGCATTTCACTACCTGTGATGCAGTATTCGGATTTTAATGGTACCGTTTGTGTCGTCGATGCTACAGCGAGTGTTCAGTGCATTTTCCCTTGTGGTCTCTGTCGGATGCATGAAAGTTTGATGTCTCCGCTTTAGATGGATGTTTTCATTCAGAAGGTGGCACCACCAATATAGAACCTGTGACAAGCAAAATGTCGGCCTAGATTGACGTACATTAACAACATTGTTCCGTGATAGAATTTCTGACGGCGGAACGTGTTCCACCAACTGATATCTGCCATCGGATGAGTCCCATTTATGTGGAGCAGGTGTTGACGTTAACAAGGTCAGGAGGTAGATACGTGTTTAGTTTATTGGGGTTTAACGTCCCAAAGCGACTCTGGCTATGTGGGACGCCGTAGTGAAGGGCTCTGGAAATTTCGACTACCTGGAGTTCTTTAACGTGTACTGACACCATACAGTACACAGGCCTCCAGGATTTTGCCTCTATCGAAACTATACCGCCGCGGACGGGATCGAACCCGTGTCTTTCGGGTCAGCAGCCGAGCGCCGTAACCACTGAGCCCCCACGGCGGCCCTCGAAGGTGTCAACGGACTGTACTCACAGGAGGCCTAGCCATGTCGACTTTGAAAGACAATGACCACAGTGTGCGCGCAAAGGATGCCAGAGCATATGGCGCGTGTGAATGAGATTATTCGTTGTGATCGTTGGATTACCTGAGGGTTTGCGGGCAATTTCTCGCGTATTGCTTGCAGTCTAAACGACGAATTTGTCTTGAAGAGAGTATGCTGCAGGCGGGTGCTAGTGGAGCAGTATCCGGCCCACTACAAAGCATAGGGACAGGCTTTCCTCAAATTTTCACTTGTGATGAGTAACAGACTAATCTCTATGACCCAGACTGAACGCCAGAGCATGCAGTGCAGGCATCCGAGCTCACCTCATCCCAAGAAGTTGAAGACGCACTCATCAGCTGGAAAAACCTTGGTCACCATTCTTTGGGACAGTGATGACGTCTTTCTGGTGTCTTTTTCCGAACCGTCAACGGCAGAGCGCACCAACTCAGGTGCGCCTCATAGCGGAATATAGAAAATTTCTGATAAAGGGAACAGCGCAACTAACACCGCAGATTCTCGTTGCTTCCGTGGCACAATAGTTTACCGCACTGCGTAAGAGAGCAGTTGGAATCTCATTTTTTCTTGAACAACTTTAGTGGTTTCCTTTTGGTATTTACACCGCGCAAACCATTTGTCATTTTCACCTGGGAGCAGGGTACCTTTCAGGTCGCATTCAGAGATGCGAGCGGAACTCGCTCTTTAAGCCACACAATAAAAGGCTCTTTTACTCGTCTTCTTCTTTTTTCCAACAAGCAGTTACAGCTTTCCTCAACCTGCAGTCGCAACATGTCTCAGTTATATACAGGTTGCATTATGAAGGGCTCCAGAGGAAAAATCGCCATTTAAAAACCGTTCATTCCAGCGAGGACACAAGAGCAGGAGTTGGTACGCAGTACCGCTGAGGAAATAGAAATACGCGGTTCTGGTAGAAGTTCTGGAAGGTAGCGCTCCTGACAACTCAGCGCGCTGCGTGCAGACGGTGATGAACTTACGTGCATGTCTGCTTAGATTTCATCCGTAAAAAAACTGTTGTCATTTAGAATGACATTGCTCGACGAAGCACAAGTTGAGGTGCTACCGCTTCGTTACAGGAGCTGCAGTTACGGGGTAATTTACCTCAGCCGCCCTATAATCCAGAGGTAAAGCAGAGTGACTTCTGGCTATTCCTCAATCTCAAGGTACATCCAATGAGCACGCGCTCTTGCATGCTTCTGAAGAAGAGGTCGCTAATGAAGTGCGCAGTTTTGTCGCGATAGCTACATTACGGTAGCATTTCGAGCCTTCAGCATGGCGGCGGCACGTGACCGTGGCGGCGCCGCCACGGTCACATGGCCGGTCACGTGGTGCGGAGCAGCTGCCAGCGGCGCGGCGCCGTGGCTTATCGCGTGGTGCGGAGCAACAGCTGCTGCCGGCGGCGCGCCGACGAAACTGAGCTGCAACAGCTGTGCGCATGCGCCGTGTCAAGTGGGACGAAGATGAAGGAGGACCGCCCAGCGAAACGGAGCGGCGGAAGACCGACTTTGCGATTCGACCGAGCAAGCATCACTCGGCCAGCTGTGGCCATCGCGTCACTCCAGATTTAACCAGAGCTAAACCACCGCCAATTTTCGTAGCGATAAATACACTACGGTAGCATTTCGAGCCTTCAGCTCGCGGCGCCACCACCCTGTGGCTGCGCCGCCACGCTGTCACGTGGTTGGTCACGTGGTGCGGAGCAGCTGCCGGCGGTGCGGCGCCGTGGCTGATCACTTGGTTCGTCACGTGGTTGTTCACGTGACCAAGTTCCAGTCTGCTAGTTGTAGCTGTCGCGTCAATCCAGGTTTAACCAAAGCTAAACCACCGCCATTTTTTTTTCTCGGCAGCATCCGGCTTCTTTTTCTCTGATGACTTGCAAACACTAGTGCATTGATGAGGGAAGTGCATCAACGCAGGAGGTGCTATATGAAATGATTTACTGCTCCGGAAAAAGACATTTCAAAAATAATTTTGTATGTAAGGACGACACAGCGAGGGATCGAAAGAAAAATGATAGGTGTAACGTGAAGAGACTAGAAGAGGGCAGAGTGAGTCAGGGATCAAACACGAGTTAATGACATCCTAGTCAAAATCAAGAGGAATGCGTTTGCATGTAATGCGTGTAATGCGAATCGTATGCCATTGCATAACATGCGAAGGCAAGATAACCGACGATCCTTAACGGTAATAGACATAATTCCAGGAGAAGGGAAGCGTAGCAGGGGGCAGCAGTTTGTTAGGTGGGCGTATGAGATTAAGAAATTTGCGGGTGATAGGGTAGAGCAGCTGGCGCCGGACAGGGATAAGGAGAGATATGGAAGAGGCCTTCGTCCTGCAGTGGGCGTAGTTAGGATGATGATGATGTTGATGTAACATATGTCAGACTCATCGATTCATGAATACCGTAGAGACTAGGGTTCAATATATATTGCACAACCTATGTAGTAAACAGCTTATCTCTCATAATAACTAGACTTTTTTCGCTCGTTTAGCAGCTTTGTCAGCAATAAAATTTTTATCAACGCAAACTAAAAATCTTGTCCACTTTTGATCTTGTGCTTATGGCGAAGCAAGAGCGACGCCACCTTAGGCTATAAAAGAAATCACATCAATATCCACTAATGGGCGTGGAAACCGTGGCGTCGCGAACAGATCAGCTTCAAAGGCCGCTGCACGAGAGCGTTGGGCTATCGCCGCGGATACTTTTTTAACGCCTCCGCCGAACATACGCAGTGTTAATCTGCAGCATCTCGCGCGGTGAATTGCACTTAGTCGTCGTCATCAACTTCCGTCTGCGGAGCGAACAGATCGGATCAGCTTAACCTCGATCCGAGCTTAACCTGAGTTTAATATCGTCGCCTCAAACCTGCTGACGACCCATCAAATCAAAGAGGCTCCGTGCCACCGGAAGCCATCTGTTTCACGAGAACAGGAGTTGTCGATCGTTCTTTAGAAAGCTGACGTGTGGTAGAACCTGTGAAAGCTATATATGTGGGAATTGGTTAAAGTCTGCACATTTCTTTGTTCCCTGACTGATGGTGTTAATATCGTTCATTGTTGTCTAACGTTTCCGAAAGACAGCTTGGTCACTTGATTGAGTGAAGTCTCTAATTCATTGAGCTGTTATCTTGGTCGGCTGATCGATGTGGAATTTTTAAAGCCCTATACATTGAAGGCATCAGCGACAGAACAACTTGATGACCTCTTTTTTCATTTGTAATGCTGTAGCCTTTCCCTGACTGTCACCGTTGCAAGTCCATCCTAAAACCAGGGCCAAGTCAGAATGTGGAGGCTGTTTTATCACTTGGCTTCGCCCATTCACGTCACATACCTAGATGCAAGAAAAAATATATAATAAGAGATGACCTTCAACTTTGTCCCTCCCGTGACGTTTCACCTTGCCTGTCTTTAGCCACTTCAGTAGAAAAGCAGCTGTGTGGAATGTTTAGCGCTCGGCCGGATGTGTCTGCCAGCGTTCGAAGGTGAGAGCACACAACCCTATCTTTTCCATTTTGTTGGTGATTTCTTCGTTTTCTGCAGCGTTAGTTTGTGAAAAAGGTGAAACCGAAGCTCAAACATGCAGCCTGTTGTCACCGAGCAGTCCTGTCACTGAAAACTTCTAAAAACAAAAACATGCGCAGGTGTCTATTCCCAGCACGAGGCTTTGTTTTTTGCAAAATTCCACCACGAAGTGCGCAGCTAAACTGCGCCATGAACACCAGTGTCGTTTACGAAGTTGGGCGTAAACATTTCTCTTGGTTTCCTATTGAACGAAAAATTTTGCAGTCTGCCTTTTTGTCAATAGTGGGCGTAAACTCGGGCCAGCCACGCAATGATTACAACACTTTGCTTGGCTCCTTACGTCGAATCCAAACTTCGCCTGCTGCTTTTCTTCGGACTGCGTTGCACTTACATTCGTGGACAGTTTTACGGACTCACGCGCCGCAGCATTTAGCGGCCTTTCTTTTACAACTTAGACTGCGGCCTCACTCTCGGCACTTTCGCTGCTTAACAGAGGCACAGTGTTACCGCGCTTTAGTCGACCTTCGCCGCGGGTTGGACTGCCTCAAAGACTTCATCAGCTTCGGATGCGGCCTAGTAAAGCGGCCGTTGCCGATACAGTCGAACTCGTTTTGCCTCCGGCGTTGAATCGCGCAGCGTCCGCTATATAAATCGCGCTCCCTTAATCTCTTCTCGTCCATCTCAGTTGTCCGTCAAAAGCAATACAGCGGAGCGCTTGGAGACGAAGAACGTACATAGATAAATTAATGACAATAAACCACACAGGAAACGACAGCAAAAGAACACACAGACAAGAACGATGCAGCACTGACAACAGAATATTCTTTGAAACTTTGAAACTGTACCTTCATAATCTGATATACTGAAAAAGAACAGAGAGAAGCTGACTAGAGAGAATTTAGAAACCTCCATGGTCCGGGATTCGGGTGATCAATGTATCAGAACGCCATCTGTAGCCCTATCTGAGAAATAAGCGAATTTCCTGCGCGCCGATGCCGGAAAGTAAAGAAAAGGAAATGAAGTGAAGAAAGTACGAGAGTGTACAATATAAATAAGCGGGTGTTTCAAATAAGATTCTTTTGTCAGTGCGGCATCGCGGCATTGTTTTTGTTGCGTTTTCCTTCGTTGTCGATGTTTCTTCTCTGTTGCAGTTTGCTATTAATATTGTACCAGACCAGCTTAACTCTCCATATTAATAACGTACATAAATGGTTGCAGTAGAAATCTTTAAGACAAACACTCTCCCTATGCGTCGCTATTTTAGAGCGAAAGCAGCATACATTTAGAAACAACGCCGACAACCTGCTGTCATCCCGTTTTTTCGTGTCACTGCCGGCAGGTTGCACCACATTTGGTCTTACGCACCAGTTTAGTCTCACTCACCACTGTAGTCAAAGTGGCGCCGACTTTTAGAAGCGCGCCGATGTAGACAGTAGCACCTGGTGGCATCTCTCCAATGTTGCGCGTAAAGTTTTATTTTTAACTTGCGGCTTTACCCGCCGGTTGAAGGGAGACGATAGTTTTAACCACGTTGTTCAGCCACGTAGTAGACTACGAACTCCAGTGTCAGTGCAAGCCTGGCTTTGAGGGACGCCCTAGTTAAGGGCTCCGGATTAATCTAGGCCACCTGGAATTCTTTTATATCTCACTGCTCGCAGCAAATTTTGTATTTAGTTTTCATCGAAATACGGCTGCAGTGGTCGCGAGCGAACCCGCATTTTTGGTGTCAGCTGACCACTCAGTGGGCTAGTACTTAGATCAGTGGTTATGGTGCTCGGCTGCTGACCCGAAAGACGCGGATTCGATCTCGGCCGCTGCAGCCGCATTTCGATAGAGGCGAAATGCTAGTGGGCTGTGTACTGTGTGATGTCAGTGAGCTTTAAAGAACTCCAGGTGGTCCAAACTACCCAAATTCCTCCGTAATGACGTCTCTCACCGCCTTCCATAGTCGCGTTGAGACTCTAACCGCTATAAAAACAAAAACACTCAGCCTCTGCGGCGGGTCGCAAGGTTTTAATGATGGACCCTTTATATGCGCATCAATGGTAGACTTTCGCGTACATCGTTAATTTATTCTGAGCACAACGTACTATGACTCCAAGAAGAACTTCGCTCTCTTTTATGCATGCGTAAATATGTAATGCTAAGTACCTGTCTACTCTCTAGCTACCGGACACACTTTAGCAAAGTATTCGCGCCCATGAGTCCCTAATGACGGTGGCCTTCAAGCAATGCGCTGTACTGGCAGATCAAAAAAATAATGGGGAGTCCTGCTTCTGTGATCGGTAATTTTTTGTGATCGCTAATTGTTGTGGTTTGTGATTCCATTGCACCAACAATATATTGTTCTAAAATGTAGGTCCTATAACTAAAACAGTATTGGCCTGAGAAAACAAATATCGGACACCTTTTTCTTATGAAATACATTATAACAGGAGAGCGAAGAGAGGACTTATATTTGATACTTCGTACCAAATATTTTGAAATGCATCATGAACAGCGGCATAGCCGTGCATCCATCGAGGTTTAAGTAATTACTTTTGAATAACGTTATGTTGTATTCTTATTTTAAAATTATTATGCCCTATCTCTAAATTGCTTTGCACGATGGTTTTTTAGATAATATGCGACATTCATGCCAACCCAGCAACCAAGGCCTTGTGAGATGATCTTGGATTGATGTGATTCTCTTCTACCCAAACGAACTAAAACAGCACCTCAATTTCAAAATAACCGTACTAATAAAATATTGAAAATGACACACAACATTGATAAACTTTATCCCAAAATGTATTCATGCGGAAAAATGGCTGTCGGTTGATCATTGCCAAGCACGAAATATTGTATGAAAGCACACTTTTTAAATCCGTGGACACCCCCGCCACTTACCAGAAAGGGCTATTGAGGGGCACACTGACCTCAGGGAGCCAGCTGTGCGCGTCTTTCAAGTGTTTCATCAATGCCACTTTACCCAATGTACGCCGGCGGCCTATGCCCCGGTGCTGCGTTTCTGCTGCAGTGCTGCAGCCAACGCCAACACGTATTGCTCTAGTGCCGTGTTTCTGCCACACCACGCCAACGCATGCAGCGCACATATCTGTGTTACTATGACCACATAGCTCAATGACCGATTTTTAGTTTGACAGCAGTATTAGTAGTTGAAGAAGGCAATGCTCAATCCGCAGCGCGAGAGTGTGTTGGAGATTAACTAGAGGCGCGTTCAGCTACTGCGATAGCCTAGTGCTTTCACGCAGTGGCCAGAGAAGCTGATACGCGCCATCGCGTGTTCGAATCCCATTCGCAGATATTTGATTTCTTTTGCGTAATTATTTCACTTGGCGCAAAGCCACAAAAATCGCTTACTTCGCACAAAGCCACTAACATACCAAATATCTCTCGGGACTTACACTTAGAAATAATGTTTTCGCAGGAATAACCTTGAGCTCCACGCTTCCCTGAGGCATGCGGACGCATGTATTGGAAGCAATGACATTCCGCTTCAAGCACATAAAATTGTTTAGCTCATATTACTTTTTCTGGCTTAAGGCTTTCTAGAGTTTGATGTTTCCAGAAGTTTCCCGATATATTCATTCCCACCAATCGCCACATTGCTAGCTGCTCCGTGCCAAACCGCACGCATAGCACCGAAGCGGCAGGCAAACTTCGTCCTTTCGCTAATCATCAGCCTTTGACGGCTTAGATAAGTAACGCAGCCCTCTCATTTAACTGTTTTGGCCATTCTCTAGTGAACGGGTGGGAAGCATGAGATTCATTTAATTTTATGCGAAGTTTTATACTTTTTCAGATACAACAGTACTGGGGCATCAATTTCTTTTTGTGATGAAATGCCAGTGTTTGCAAAATATCGTATCGAAGACTCTAGCCATAGGACCAGCAATCAGTAATCAGTGCCTATTTTGCGAACTGAGTGCAGGCATGACGAAGACGAAGTTTTGGCCTGATTTCTAGGGTTGCTAGCGGTTATTTCGGAAGCCGCCAGCTCTGTGGGTCGTACATGTCTGTAAATTTATTATTTCCTGCATAGTAATGGGTAGAGATACGGCTTTTGCATAAGCAAGATCACGGAACTCTGCATTGGACGCCAGATTGGCACCTTCGCGATCCCTCAAGGAGCCCCGCAGGAAGCGACGAAAGCCGATGGTCACCCTTTCCCTCCCAGTGAGCATGGGACATTCTGGAGCACGATAACTGGTGACCTCGAAGATTACCTCTTTATGTACGAACGTGCTACCGCGAACAGCCGTTGGTACTTAACGCTCATGCTGACAGACGTAATCTGTTACCTCAGTGGCACAGCGTGGTACTGGCAAGACACCCACGAAGGCGATGTAACCAGCTGCAACATACCAAAACGAAAACATCGATGGTTCCTTCGAAATTAACTCGTTCGAGAGCTTGCTGTCAAGGAGGACATTTCCACTCGCACTCATACATCGACTAAGCATTTTTTCCCTAAATACAGTACGTGTTGGCCATATGCCACAATGCTCACAAAGTCGGCCATGTATTTAAAAGTATTGCGAATGATTCCTTTAAAGTGCTCGTACACAAGAACCAAGCAACATTCTAAAGCGCAAATTAAGAATTCCAGAGATTCGAAGTAGACAATCTACTGCGTGTTAAGAAAGCATTCCACAGTGTTCCGATTTCGGCTGTGACTTCGTATTACCAAATCTTGCCAGCCCCAATATTTGCTTTAACCACAGCATGTGACCAAACTCATCCGCCGCTAACTCAAGACCATGTCCTCTACTTCCCAGCAGCCTGTTAAGGTCGCTAATGAACTCCTCGCCCCCTCTCTTATAGAAGCCGTCGATCTAACGGAGTTTAAGAACATATGTATTCATTCTGTGAGACCTGTGTGTTGTTCTGTAGCCGGCAATTCTGCATTCCATATTGGCCGAGCACAGTCCATTGCTTCACGTCGCCGCAACACATCCGAATGGCGGACACGGGATGACCGGCTCACCTGTTTGCTGTGCTCCCAATGCGCAGATTTAAAAAAGGTTAATGAGATTCGTGTTTTCTTTATTGATCCGGTATAAAACTACATTTGCATTTTGAAACAAGTAAATCATGCGCCCTGCCACAAAAGCGGTTCATTTTTTTTGCTGATTTATTTTTTGAAGACATGAATGCAAGAAAGAGTTCTTCTGGCGCGAAATCCTCAGACGCTTGCAAGTGTCGTGTATTGAGACCGGAGCGGTGGCCAAGCGGTTGAGCATCCGCCTCGCATGCGGGAGTTGCGGGGTTCGATCCCCAGTGCCGCCGGCTACCCACCGGTGATACAAAGGGTACAGGCTTTCCCCTGGTCTGGTGTTCGGCTTATTTAGGGTGAAATGCTTGGGAAATGGGTCTTTGACCCCACCTTGAGAAATCTAAAATACCTGTGCCATGGCGCTCTTTGGCCACCGGTGCCTTTGCGTCATAAAAAATTCATAATCATCAAGTGTCTTGTATTGCCTGGCATTAATAATTCTCCTCGGAGTAAGCTTTCTTGTACTACAGTTGGCTGTTACGCTTTAGTTAATGTTTTATACAGCACACTTCCGACTGCAGCAGCATTCCTGGATCATTAGTTTGATCAATACACGGTTTTCTTCGTGTTTATATACCCGCTCCTCTTTCGCCCTGAAAATTTTGCGTAAATTCCTAAACCGTGACTAGGGACATTCGATCCTTTTGCAGTAACCTTGAGGAGACAGGTTGCTTGGAACATGCACACAATACACAAAGCGAAGAACAGGGTATTCATGGTCCGTTATCATAGCTGAGTGTGTTCGGAGAGAAACATCGCAAAAAATATGCGCAGAGAATGCGTTACTCGAGAAGTAGGAGAGGCCTTCGTCCGTCAGTCGATATGGTTCGGTCGAGGCTAAGCACATAGAAGTCATGTCTGCTTTTTAGGAGGTAGTAGACCTAGGGGGTAGGAAGTAGTAGGAGTTAGTATGATCTTCTGGTTCGTATTGGTGGTATTCAAATAACATGAACGTTGGCAGTCATCTTTATGCACTAAGGTCGCTGCATGTCCTTCCCGGAGCCTTTTGTCCCATTTAGAGACCCTGAAGAGCCCGGGCGGTGCTGGAATTGTACCACTGGGAGTCTGAAAACTGCTTCCGTCCACCGCTTGGGCCGCTACAAATGCGAGACTCCATTCTGAACCATTAAAGGCACGTGTGTGGCTAACATTCCTTGGCTCGCCTCTCTCGATGCAGCCCTGTGAGCTTGCGCGCACGCCAAGCGTGAATTCGACAGGGTGCGATAGCTCATGCCTACAGCTCAGGAAGTTGGAGTGGAAAAGCACTACGAGTGTTTGAAACTTTCCATGCTTCTTTCGCTAAGATGTTTTTAAGGCGCTTTAGTTCACGTTGCTTATATAGTACGTAGCGCATTTCAAAGAGGCTAACTTCACATATTAGCTGTCATATTAACAGCAAATTCATTTGTCTTATAAGCTATAAAAGCTTTTCCACGCAATAAACAGATTGCAATGAAGACTGAAACTCCTCTGGAATTTCAAGAAGACGTCGCGTGCAACACGTTCATAGGAACTGAAGCGAGGCTATTGACTCTAATGTTGCTACTTAATTGAAGAAGCCAGGTTGTTGGTTTCCCTACTGTCTGGGGTAAAAATGAAAGCTGGAAAACTTGGTGCCGAGGTTAAAAAAATCCTGTTAGCACTGGCGCTAAAGTTAGACAACACATGCATATAACGGCAGTTCATGGAGATGTGGTGACCGATCGGGTGCCCGAAGGTAACGAAAGATTAAAGGCCATCGATGTGAGTACCTGACTGTAATTATTATAAAAGGACTCAGGAAGCTATACAGGACTTTAATTCTAGTCTTCCAAACAGGCTGGAGGTGAATTCAAAATTATATGCTGTTTTATTAGACGTATCCTCGAAGTTCGAAGATTTCAGCGATGTGCCATTATCAAAGAAACAAATCATGATATCTGATGTTAGCATGCGAGTATCCTTATAGTATGTTGAACCTGCCAGAGGACACAAAGTGAATAATGCTGCATACCTGAGAAAATGATAAAAGGCGACAAGGCAAACAAAAAATGAAATAAATTACCCTGATGGTGAACCTTCATTGCTTGTTGCAAACAACCACAAGTCACAAAACATGTTGTCACGAGTTGACTGGTGTCACGCTACCGGCATCTTTGCGCCGGGGCTTCCGCAGCCGTCAACAAATATGGACGAGTTGTTATTGGCAGCTCAATGCCCGAAAGCTTTCCATGCTTCTCTTCCAAGTTTTGTCTGTTTATATAGCTCGCAGCCTTGAGGTTTTTCGTATATAAGTTCACCTTCCCAGCAGCAGCTCAGAATTCAGCTGTAACATGTTGTGGTTCTGCTACTTGACCAAGATCTTGATTCTGCACTTCAGAGGGAACGGTAGGTGGCTCATGTTACATAACCCTGAACCGCTGCTAACAACGCTGAGGCATTACAGATTTACAAACAAAAAAATAGCTGACGCAGTTAAATTCATTACAAATACAACGGATTAGCTAATTAAGGGCCCAAGGCAAGAATTTTCTTTCCTCTGGCAATGTTCTGAGAATTTAATGTGGTGGGCCTTTAAAAGTGGCGATCGATATTCTGTAAATATTGGAATTTTTAAACGTTCAGTAGCTTTCGCTTTTCTTAACTGCTGAGATACTTTAGGGAGATTATTTGGATACATAGTTTGGTACTTGGACGTTCTTGCAAAAACTTTTCTTCAACGTGACGGCCAATGATAGTTTTACAGTGACTAAACAGGTGAAATAAAAAACGGCACATGTTTACGGCGCACTGGTTCCTAATAAGTGTGAATTTTCCCAGTACGGCTTTACGAAATAAACGCAGAAAACATGGTGCTGAGAAAAAGAAATTTTCTCCAAGCTAGACTCCTGCCTCGATTACTCTTCACAAATTTCAAGCAGATCTTTCTGCTGAAAGAACACAGTACTGTCGCCGTTTCTTGCTGGACTTGCCGAACTCTCAAGGTTAAAGGACTAGGCCACAGGATTTAGCCCTTTGGCATCTGTGTTGCTAGAACCGTTAAACAGTCATAGGCCTTGCACAACTCATGAAGAGTCTAATTGCTAATTAAAACTTGACCGCAGTTAGTCATTACACAGTTAAATTGTGCATCAGAAGGAATGAGTATTTCACTCCGCTCATTTTAAGAATTTTATCCTTAGAGTGTATAGCTCAGGACATTGGCGGTGAGTTCCAGGATATGCTGGTGGCTGCTGCACGCAATGGGGATAGCAGAGCAGTTTAAAATCTATTCCGAGTAACACTTGAGGCAGTCCTAAATTTGCTGAGATATATTATTTCATCCTCATGGATATTATTCCAGTAGAAATAAATTGAGGAAATAATTAAATAACTCTCAGCATTTCCTTCTTCGGATCAACTACTGCAATGGCGTATACCAGTGCGGAATTATCTCGCCATCATTTATGCTAAGCCGCAACCACTTCACCCCACCCCGCATTCACAAGGCGTCTGTCAAAAACGTCAAAATAAACACGGGTGGCGTAGTACATACGAAATGAATATTGCTCCCTGGTGCGCTGTTTCTTTTCAGATCCGAGCACTGACGCATGATGAAAGTCTTCGTTGTTTTCGTCCTATTGGCAGTCGTTGCTGCAGCTGTTGGTGAGTCCCAAGTAATGTTTCTCTTAGAAGCCACCGCCTTTCAGTAATATACTGCGTCTACTAAAATTCACTGAGGTATTTCTTGAAAATGCATAGTGCTGGCCTTAGCAATGGGAAACATTGCCATCTTTAGAAGTCTGACCAAAAACCATTTGACGGCTCATGCTCTTAGAAGTGCCCCGATTAACGCCATTTTGAAGTGAAGATGTAAGAGAAATAAGACAAGACAGAAAACAATAATGCTTTCTTACGTTTTATGAAGAACCCGGAGAAGTGGCTGACATTAGAATGTGAAATTTTTAATGCTCTTCGTTCTTTAAAATTTCTAAAATACTTAAACAGCTATTTGGCCGCCGTTATTCATCAACTAGAAATTTGTCCTGCTGCGCCAATGTGGTTTGGTAAATCTGCAATTATTTTTAGAGGGCTGCGACTGGCATTCTTTCGAAATATAGCAGGGAGCAGTTTTTGAACAATACAAAAGTGAAATATTTTAGTTGTCACACTAACAGTAAACACGTGAGCCACGCCATAAGGAAAAGAATAAAGGAGGGTGAGATCGAAAACGAGTCACAGTACAGTGGAGGACTCCAAATAGTTCTCAAAGTAGGTGTTTCTTTAACGCGAATTACATTGAACATATTTTCTGGTGTACACTGGGCATCGCCATTGCAATTCACCTCGATATAAATTTCCTTGCATGGGCAGAATTATGCTGAATGAACTATTCCTGAGCAGCAGAATGGCCTACCCACACTTTAGAGCACTGCCGGAAACTAGAAACACAACGAAAGCAAAAAATTGAGGACTATCAATAAAGATAGTAGCTGCGCAAGCCAAGCGGACTAAATTTCCCTGGAGAAGGCAAGAGCAGGGGAGAAGTTGCAAAAATTTGGACTAGAAGAAAGAATATAATCTGCAGTCACATACTTGCAGTAGCTAATACCGCACGCAATAATATTTTGCTACGCAGGTTTGCCACGCCATGGCGTTAACAGCATTTATATAAGCGCCCAGGAGAGGCCTGACCAACCTCCAGCTGGTTTGCCAGGTTTTGCAAACAATGGTGACGGCAACCAAGGAGGCGGAGAACAGCTTGGCTTCGGGATTGATGGAGGCAGTGGCCAAGGCGGTCAACCCGGACTCCAGCGACCACCGCCACCTTGGTTTTCGAATGGCACATGGAGTGGCCAGGGATGGCAAATAGAATCTGAGAGACCACCTCTTCCACCTCCTGTTCCAAACAATGGGGACGAAAATCAAGGAAGGCAACCTATGCCAGGCATGCCACCGCGAGCTGACGGTGTAAGCAACCAAGGAGGACAAAGTGGATTTGGAGGTGCATTACCGACGGGTTTACGTAATAATACTGGAACTGGCCAAGAGGGAGGACCAGGGTCTTCAGGAGCGCTGCCGCCTCTTTTTCAGAATAATGGCGATAGTAACCAGCAGCGGCAACGTGAATTTCGACGATGGCCGCCCCCTTGGGGCGAAGGTAACCAAGGCAACCAAGGCAACCTAAGTAACCAAGGCAACGAAGAAGGTGGGCCTGGATTCAGAAGGCGCCCAACGCCCGGTTTGCAAAGAGGTGCAGCGAGCATTGAAGAAAGACCACCTGGCCTTGGAAGGCGCCCACCCCGTGGCTTCGCAAGGGGTGACGATAGCAGTGAAGAACAAAGACCTGGACCTGGAAGACCTCGGGGGCCTCCCAGAGAGAGTGGAAGTGGCAGCAGCGAAGAGGAGATACCTCTATTTGGAAGAAGTCGTCTTACTCTTTCAGAAGGTAGTTTTAGAGGAGTGAGTATGGAATACACAAAACCCGACAACTCTTTGCTTGGTGAGCTCGTCCTGAGCTAAATATTTTGATGATGGCTATCTATGGCATTCGGGGCAGATACATCAAAAACACTTTGCTTAAAATGTCCTGACACAATTCTGCAGGAATATATTCTGGGCTTTTAAATAATGCTTTACCATGTGTCAAGAATGCGCGTTCTTGATCTATTTCATTTAGATATACTATAAAAAAATATGTTAACAATTGGACAAACTCAAATGGAACCCAAATATCTTCTAAAAATAGTGACGACTGCTTAATACTAGGCGAAGCAAATGCCCGAGGTAAAGTTTTCATCCCACAACTTTAACTTATTGCTAAGCCTTTCATTACTCTGTATGCGTGTGAAGAAATGTTTCATAGCTTCTCTATGTGTCGTCTGTTCTCTACAGGACTGGCTTTTAAATAACACCCGGACCTTTACTATTGCGACACCGGAAATGCCGGCGATTCAACCTGGAGGACTAGTCTCACGAGCTAGCAACTGACCCGAAATCCTGGCACCCTAATGCGCGCCCTGGGATCAGCTGAACTCTTTGCCAGGTACCACATGAACCAGTGACAAGGAGATCCTGTCCAGTTGCAGCCGTAGAGTAGAAAACTCCTGTCGGTGCAGGACGCTCCTATACGCTCGTAAATAAATAGTTTTTTCTCACTAATGGTGTCAGAATCTCTTTCCTCCATGAAGCGTTGCTAGTAAATGTCAGCGTGTAATTACAATATCCTTCGAGGCGACAATGCAGAAAAACCGAATGCTATCCTTTCTATGTCCGGTCGCTAGATATAGGTGATGCCTTTGAGAGTGATATAGTTCGGACGGATGTCATCGTCATCACGATTTATTAACCCTTGAGGGTCCCGTAGGAACATTACATAAGAAGAAGATACAAAGTGTCCGACGGTCATACATATGAATAGGCAAACAAAATAGAGAAAACTAGGCAAAGCAAAAAAGAAACAAATTAATATTGTCAATCAAAGAAAAGGTAAAGAAGAAGCACATAGAAATAAACATTACACTAATACAACGTGCCAAAATGTCTACATTTTCTTCCCTCGTGCATCCAAGGCCCTTTTTAACACACCATCTCAGGAACCCTGATCCTAGGAAAACCTATGTTCTCGTCAAATAGCCCCTTCAAAGCCTAAAAATATCAAAATCCGATTTCGAAAGTGTGATTGTGACATGGTGTGGTAAATGCGGAATAAGTTTAACCGGTTGTATTGAACGGCAATGTAGTTGACATGCAATACTTGTTGTTTTCACGAAGTTATATGTGACAAAGTAAATGGCCTAAGGACACTAAAATGTTTCCGGAATAAACGGCCTCCGTTGCACAAACACACGTTAGAACACCGCTTCGTGCGGCTAAGCTTTCTGAATCTGTACAGGTGGTTTTCAGCAGATAGTGGTGATTAGGACACATTGAATGTGTTAAAAAGATAGCTTGAATGCGTAAGAAACTATTTCTCACACTAAAGCATAATAACAATCGGATGCGAAAATTTTTAATTTGCCGCAAAAGCTAAAAAATCGAATGGTGCTTCAGTTGCTTTCTCACTGGATGTGAGATAAACTGGCTTTTCATATCTCACTCACTAGGTAGTATCCATGTTGCATAACGGTAGCCCTATTATTTTACTCTTGATCGCCCGCTGTGTCGTGCGCAATAAAATCTACACTCTTTTTCTCTGCTCTCAATGTTTCAACTTATTACGTGAATAACACAGATATACAACTAGTCTGCCCCCTTTGCATCGATATCTATCGTCAGGCCGATATTCATGATGCGCTGCTTGTGCACTGCACCTCATTATTCTGAGGAATTTCACTCTTAGAGACCCGATCAACGGTCACTGCGTACGCTTGGAATGCATATTTATTTGTATATCTCACTACCTGCCCTAAACTATTGCTATTTTGCTAGATAATGTCAGCATTCTTTCATCATTACGTTAAGACCATGGCGATGAGGCAATGCTCAAATATAATAACAATGTTCTTATCACAATTTTGAAACTGTCTTTAAAGAGATATGCTGTTACTTGATGCTCTCCTGCCGTTTTTGAACTTTTTATTTGCGTATACGGCTTTCTTGCCCTTTCATTTAACTCACCACTGCTTTTATCAATGACACTACAACTGTATAATAAAAGGCAGCCAAAGAACAACGCAAGAAATTGGTGGACAAGACACGCTGAAAGAACGAGGCAGGATGCCATAAATAAAAAAGCTCTTTGTAGAATAAAAAATGCAGGGACACTGCACATTTAAGTACGGGTTCATGATGGAAGCCACACAAAAGCGAAGGAACAGAGAAGGCTGTAGAGTGAACAACAGTGGCAAACAATTCAGGGTATTGCAAGCAAGTGATTCAAAAGTGTTGCTTGTTGGGCGAGTTGGTGATCCATGAAAATAGAGCAGCGCGTAACTAAACAGGAAAAAAAAGAGGAACACTGAACGACACGAGCGCTAACTGTCAACTGTTTATTTCTTGCCGTTTCTACATATGAATGCATGAACCACAGCACGAAATGAGAAAGAGCGATCAGGTTAGCTGATACAAACTCTACAACTCAACCTTTCGCTGGTTGCCATCGATTTAGAAAAGCGAGGTCTTTTGCTGATAGTGTCAGCGATGTCACACTAACACACTTGTTGCCTGCACGTGAAATGTTAAGAGCATCAATAATCTCTCTAACATGCTTATCATTGTGGCGGTTGATATCGTTCTAAGAGCAAGTGATATCGTTCTAAAATACATAAACGGTTGTTACATTTTCTCTTGCTCGGAATGGTAGGTCTGTACGACGGAATGGAGCCAATGGACGAAACGACAGAAAGGCAGGCAGACAAGCTGGCAGGAAATTTAGCTTTTTAGCAAAAATCTACGAAGGCCTCTGTAATGCCGACCCAAGAAGACGCTCAATACCCAGGCTATTTGCATAATGAGTATCTTGGCTACTGTAGAAATTCATACATAGCTCCTGAACTGTTTTTCTAATTGAGGTTGAAAATAATATATTTTTTCTGTACTAGTGCATGCATAAGATTTTTTTCTCATTCGCTAGAGTTAGAATTCTCAACTTCATACTTCTGCTTATCGCTCATTCCCATTTTCGCTTTCCTTATTTGAGGCTACAACTCTTTTTTAGAGCTCACTCAATACTTTACATATTATGAATTACAGGTAAACATTGGCAGTTCGGCTACGTGTATTATAATAACGCTGTTCGAGACATCTATGCTCTATAACATCATCAAGAGATCTTATGTCTCCGCGGATAGCCTGCAACAATACAGCCTGGATACCCTACCCGCTTCCCTATTCGTGTGGTACTACTGTTATACCATTCTCCGTTCGCTTTTCAAATATAAGATAATTTCAGGCTTAACCTTCGTATTGTCACTGCAGATAGCACCTTCACGTTCTGCGCGATGCCGGGATGGGTGCAAAATAAGAAATCTTTTTCGTTCTTCTGCTTCCTTTTCGGGGTGTTTCATGGGCATTGGCAGTATTCATGGTAACTAAGACAAGCTGCTTTTGTATCATACTATAACTCATGCAACATGCAATGCCCTGTAAACCATAGGCCAAATTTCGAAAGTCATGTGACATGTTTCCATTATAGCATTCAGACAAAAACAGTGCTAGTGGAAATATACCTGTATGTATTTACTATCGGGCTACATAGCGAGAGAATGGCATCAGTACTAGAAAAGGAATACAAGTTCGGCGGCAACGCTTTGAAAAATTTTAAATGCTTCAGTACTCGCAGTAGATTAAATGCTGATAACTCTGGCCTTTTGAGCCTGTATAAAAAGCTCTTTAGGCCGTTTTAAGGCAAGAAGGCTGCAGGTACGGTCAGGAGCTTGGTAGATGGCTCTGCTTTTCAAAGCGTGTATAACAATTAAAAAGTATTATATTTGTGAAACAGGTAAGCCATGAAACATCTTACACTTATTTTGTGGTGCGCACACCAAATGCGGTTAGTGCCCATCAAAGCACAAAGCATATTGTTTAAGCATTTTCGACGAAGTCACCGGAAAAGCATATTTCTGAAGACATAAGTGTAAATTGAGACACACTAGCAAGAACAACAATTTGTTATTTGCCCTTTTTCAGAAACTTTGAAACAGCATTCTTGAGCGGTGAGTACTAAGTTCATGTACTTTGAGGTATATATATATATATATATATATATATATATATATATATATATATATATATATATATATATATATGAAGCTGACTCAGGGTAGAAATGGATTTCGTAGAATATAATATTACCTGCTGGCACCTAACTGCTCACCATTGCTATAAGTAAAGTTTACAGCATAAATTGAAATGTTAATGGGCGTCCGTGCTCTGGAAAACATTTATTATGGCACCACGAAGCAAACCAACCGCCACAATCTTCTGCCAAGATGACGATACGTGAATGCTCCAAACGACGGTGTCAATAACGTAACTTCGACACACGGCGCTCCTATAGTAAAGCAAATCACGAGCATAGACACCTCCGTGCAAGTATCCTACCGGGAGGAGATGTCACCCTATAGGAAATCAGTAGGTCAAAAAACAAGCCAGGCAAAGCTGACAAACGTGTTCATTCTTGGCGCGGTGGCTAGCGTAGAAAAATTTCATTCCCTGCTGTGTTAGAAAGTACCAGGGAGGCTTCCGCACGAGATCTGAAGAATAATATTTTAACCTGTGTTCAGTGAGTCCAACGTTCTTCACACTGTAATGTTCTATTTGATGAGACTTACGGGGAAACAGATGAATGATAGACAAGTAAATACACTGTTATGTGAAAAGCAAGCCTCACCCCACAGAAACCACGAAGACCGAAGCGCATCGCCCTTCATGGACGAGCTACTTCACGGGCGCCAATGCAGACTGTAAACAAGGTCTTCTATAACAGACCGCATAAAAGTCTAGTGTTAAATACAAGAATCATGCTTGATACTTTTACTCTCTTCGGGATTAGCCATTCATATCCATGAAACGCTGAAGAAACAATTAAACGCTTCCACTTTCTTTCGCACTTATGGTTGTGTGGATACCTTCCCCATCCTTGCCGCAGGGATGGCTCAGTGATTATAATGCCCGCCTGCTGACCAGGAAAACGCTCGTTCGATCCCAACGGCGGCGGCTGCATTTCGATAGAGGCTAAATGCTAGAGACTCGTGTAGTGCGAGGACAGTATGCGTAAAGAAAATCCAGGCGGTCGAAATTATCGGAAGCCCTCCACTACGGCGTCCCTCATAGCCTAAGTCACTTTGGGCTATTAAATCCCATATGACAAATCAAACCACACCTTTCATACCCTCTGCCTCTGAACTGCGTACGTTGACGTTTCGCGGGTTGAGGAGAATATTAAAACACGGAGTTGTGCTTTATGCCAGTTTTTCCTGTGTGCTGCTTCTCTTTCCTGTCAGTGGCATCAATTCACTCGTTAAAGAGATTGAATTTTATTCCTAATGTAGCGGCTGCTCATAGACTGCAGTGCAGGAGTTGCTTCGATCTGAAATCAGGAAAATGTATAAGCTGACTGAGGATTTTCAGGGGCTCTTGAACGGAGAAACTATAAGCAACCAGTTTTACATGAATCCGGAAATAATACCTTTGTTGAACTTGCATTTATTTCGCCTGCACACATTTGACCTCTACACGTACAGTCGTCTATCTGAAGCTGTTTCGTTATAGCAGCCATTTTCTATGTAAATTTCATCTAAAAAAATGCCCAATTCTAATGCAGCTTCTCTTTTGAGATCGAAAATATTTTTCTTTAAAAGGAAGACAATAGTAACATACTTACCTCCGTTCTACAGTCATACTGCTAGAGTACTGAGCAGGGCAAGCACGTCTGGTAGTATCTTTTGTTCAGGCTCTAAATACCTAGGTTGCGCCCGAATGCACACTGATGAGTGGGACGTACACAATGTGAACGGTGACACGTTTTTCATTCCTGACAGCATGCGTCAAAAGGGTGTTCTGCCACCTAAAGGATCGTTTTTTCTTTTAGGTTTTCTATATTTCATATTTTCTACCGGTTTCCCCTGGATATGCTAACAATGACACTACGCTCGATTGTAAATGCGCCATTTCGTTCATTCAGTTTTGGTAAGGATTCATGCTCTTTGCTAAGTAATGAAATGTTTTGCCATTGGCGATCCTTTCTTATGTTAGCGATTACCGCGCGTGCACCAAGCCGACAGGTTTCAGTCACTTGGCTCTCCTAACCAACTTCTTCAGGAAGGAATAGAAATGGAGGCTAAAAGAAAGAAAGGGAGGAAGATTCACCATATTGGAAGTGGAAGGTGGCAAAGTATTTTCAAACACCAAAGATTCTTTGCACCCGCTGTCATCGCACAACGCAACGCGGTGTTTCCCGCCTTTAATCCTCGTCGAAGTTTATTTTGCACAGCTGGGAATTAATCTCCGGACTAAGTACAGACACCCCTAACGGCACAGCCAGCGAGCCACTTCAGCTGATTTATAAACCAGGAAATGGTGCTGCTTCCACCACCACTGAAATCTTGCTTATCCAGTCGCGTTTATTCTCACAGCGCCTTTGGTGGCACGCACGAGCATTCTGGACCAGTCGCATGGCCGAATGGAGTCTTTTCCTGTATCTTATAATTTGTTCACACTGAAGTGTAAGCTAAGGGTTCGGGACGACACCTTCCAAAAATGGGGGATTGGCTTGAGAGCGTGTGGACTGCGGTCTCGCTCGCTGCTTCTACAATGCAGTGCCGTAGCAATTTAATGGCGCCAGAAACTGGAAATGGTTCGTACTAATGCGCAGGAAAATGACGAAGGTGAATTATCCAGTCGGCTTTCGTAAAAATACGTTAAAGCACGCGAAACGCTCCCACTGTGAACGTTAGCGCATAAAACATAGCATTAGAGGTAAACGAATGTACCAGAATGTCATGGTTCGTATAATTTGAAACGAGTAAGAAACTTCAGCCACCATCTCACATTTCACCGCTCGATGCAAGGACGTTGGACGAGCAGAAATGGATACTGATTTTTCTTTGCAGAGTCATATTTTCGCAAGGGAAAACTATTTGTTATTAGCAGGCAGTAGAGTGTTACCGTGAAGAACACCGGCGATGCACGCATCAAGGCGGCAAGCAAAAGAAGGGAACAGTTTAATATATCTTTATTGTCAAATACCAGAAGGTTACTGTATGGAGAGGAATACTAGAACAACCACGTGAGCAGTCTTTTGCGGAGTGTAAGATGCTTATTTTAGGCGCCAACACGTCAACTCCTAAAACAAAAACTTCAAGTGGAAACAAGGTACCCTGTTGTGTTCAGTGTAAACATTTTGGCAGCTCAATGGTTGGCTTTTGCTGGTTGTCAAAACAACAACGATTTTGTTAGCTACTTTTTTTTCTTCTAGCGCTTGTTATTTGTGTGCTTCAAAAACAGCCACACATCCGCCGCGCAGTCGACTTGTCGAAGTACCTTGAAGCTCATAGGTAGTGCGTGCCGTCGAGCGAAGTTTCAGTACTGAGTAGCGCCCTGCGTTGTGGACCTGTATCATCGGTAAGTCACTGCATTGCTATGCATGAAATGTTTCAGTGGTGTATCACTATGAGATGAAACATCAGAAAAGGCATAGTGCTCTACGACAGCAGAGTACTGTTTCACAAAAATTTGTACGTGTAAGGACGTATATATAAATGGATAGATCTTTTGTACCTCTATAAAGAGAATACAGGTCCTTATACACCTGAAGGTACTCTTGAAAAAAGGTTGCTACGCGCTAAAAGAACAAAATTATGCTTGACCAACGTCTTGACTGGGCGCAGGATTTTAATGAGCAAAGTTCGAGACACTTACACAAAAACATTTAAAGCATTCACAAAAAAACTCGGAGGACGCTTAAGCTTCGCCTTTAATAGTGGAACGCGACAGCATGTTGCATCACTGCCAGGGGTCCACGGAACGCCATCGCCCGTTCGGCGCGACGCCTTGCCCGTTAGACAAATCGGTCTGCTACGTACGGTGAAACGGACGCGCGCAGCGGCAAACCATATAGAAGCGCTGCCGAAACGCGCGGGACTCAAGTTGCAGTCGTAGTTCGTCGGCACATCGTTCTCGACAAACCCGGTGCCACGAACGTCAGCATAGCTTCCGCGCCGAACGAACGGGCAGCAAGCCGCAAGCTTCGTGGTGAACGCGCTTTGGATGTGCGCGGCGTTCTTCGCCGCTCACCGCGTGATTCCTGCGTGCCCGCAAGGCCTCACTGCGCCCGAACGAGACGAGCAGGAGGCGCTGATTTTGGCCTTGAAATGAGCCTGAGGTCAAACCTCTTACGGCGCAGTTCGGGTGTCCACCGATATATGCAAGACAGTTACTACGCCATTTCCTTTCCTCAAAACCGGTTCGGGTGTCCAACTATATATGTGAGACAGTTACTGCGCCATTTCCTTTTCAATTTTGTTGGGGCAGGGGCGCACATTGCGAGGAGGGGAGGAATTTTTTGCTCACGGCGAGGAGGAGAGATTTTTCACCCACGGGGAGGGGGAGGGATTTTTCTCTCACGGGGAGTGAGAAGATTTTTCGCTCACGGCCGACGCCAACGACACCGGCTTTTCTGCGACACGAGCTCCTTAACGCTGTCGCGCTAAAAAGCTCTCTCATAGAAACTCGGTTAACAATGTCGTAACAAAGGAAAACAGGTTCTCAGGGACGTACAGAGAAATGTCTCAGCAACATTGTTTTTTCAGAACTTTTTGGTAACTGTTTGCGGTTTGTGATCTCAAATACAAGCATGCGCACGCACACACAAAACATGTTCCGGACAGTCTTCTTCTTTGAACTAGGCCGTCTGTTCGCTGTAAAATGCTTCTGTCAGCTTATTGGGATACCTGGAAGTTTTCAAGAATATCCATTTAAATTCAGCCTTTGCCCTAAAGCAGGAAAACGTACAGCGCAATAAAGACAGGACTAAAGGAGCGGACAGACACAGTCCTGTCCTTTAGTCCTGTCTTTTTTGCGCTGTACCTTTTCCTGCAAAATGTACTGACTAGCCCAAACAAATTACCCTTTTGATTTACCCTAAAACTTTAATGGGAACATTGAATGTAATGATCAGCATTTCACTGACCACACAGCGCATCCACACTTTAGTGAACAGATGATGTAGTTTTAAAAAAAATGAACTTTGGTTGAGACACTCGTTTGCGGAGATGCGTACATTAACTCGAGCGTACGTGTGTAATAAACCATAGTTTGGTTGAAAGCACCATTTTCAAATGCACATAGAGGAAGGCACGTTGAGGGCTCGGGTACAAAAGATTTATATAAGTCGCTTGCGAAATAAACGAAGCAAACTTCAGATAATAAACTGCAACAATGCGTGACCTTGTCAGATTTAAGATGTGTACAATGGCAGCATGTCAACTCGTCAGTGCCAATTACGTACGGCAGCTCGCTGGTTATGGAATTTTACGCACTCTACATCGGTGCTTCAAGTTTATGCAGTCGTGTTCTAATCACTAAGTATTAAAACAGAGTACCTTCTACAGGTGTGGCCTTTATTTTGGCGTGCCATTAATGTCGTAGCCACTGCTCCCATTGCGCGTCATGTCAAAAACGAAATAAAAAATGAAGGGCACCTGAAGTGACTCGACACAATGAAGTCAGGACTCACTACCAGCTGAAAGTTATCGTTAAAATGAAGAAACGAGACGCATAGATCTGCATTAAATGTGTGTAAGGACGAGGTTATTAGGGGTAAAGAATAACACAGCTACAATAGAGGAATCTCCTGAATTGTGAAATTTTTGATGCCTTCGCCGTGGCAGCGAGTCTCAGTGTCACTTCGAACCAGCGGAAGTGGAGGAAGTTTACACAACTTGATTGCCAAATGCGGAGCCTACCATTAGAGTTTTCAATGACCAATACGTGTAATAGCGTATATAAAAATTACTCCGTCTTTTTGCCGGTTTTATTATATCATGAAAACTTTAAAATCTTGTAAATGCTCAGACATTTTGAATGCATATCACAAATGCCTTTCGATAGTTGTGTGATAATCTCATGTTTAGTGTGAAGGTTAAAAAAAATTTAATGAAGTCAATTGTCATTTAGGAATTCCTTGTGGAATAAAAACCTCAAGTCACATCTGCTACATTATGAAGGCACTGGGCTTCCTGATGCTGTTCTGCTTAGCAGCAACCGTTCTAGGTGAGCCAGTTTTGGCTTTTAAGCAAATGGTCTTCTACTTCTCTGGATAAACCTTCTGTCTGCCAAATGTGCGGGAACTCTCTTTCTGAAATCATGTGTTTCCAAACTTGGCTGCAGCCTGTGAGCCAGATTCGGCAATAATGAAATTTATGCATTATGTTTAACTTTAGAGAACATATATCTAGCACACTCATGGACACATAGGTTTTTCAGTTCACGCTTTCTGAATGCAGCAAAACATTACATCTTATTCAGCGAAAATTTTATACAAGCAGACGCTGACGGACTAGAAAACGAGTCCACCGGTATTGTATCACAGCCTAAAAACAGAAAAAACACGGAAAGCGCCTACCTGACTCTGGTAATGAATAAAGTCAGGCCCCGACAACATACGCGTCTTGTATTACGTGGCCTAATTTTATCTTTTTAGGCAAGGTTAGCATTTCAAGGACGCTTTGAATTTTCCTTAATTGGTATGCGTACTAGCACAAAGGCCAGTGACGCAACATAAAAAAAATGACGGGCCATTTAGCATGGTTAGACCGAATGCGAGTTATGTGCGCTATCACGTTTGTGTTCGGCTTCGGTTCGAAGCTCGGTTTTTAATGATTAAGCAGGCTTCAGAAAAAGATAGGCGAAATTATACTGAAGCACCGCCTTCAGGGTATCACGCGATAATTTTAATTAATTACTGCCAATATACGCTTCATTGATCTTTCTTACTTGACATTCTTAGACAGCTGGTACTTCTCATAAGACTCCTGGCGCAGTCATGCAGTGTTTAAGTGATGTGCCACTTTCCTGCGATGGCAGGTGCTGGTACCGGTGGGGCTTGTGAGTCCCAGGCTTCTCTTCACGAGCAAACCCCTCGCGACCAATTAAGAACTGAACTGCCACCTGCACACTGAGCACTTTGTTCACAATCCTTTGGGCAGGTTGTGATGACCTCACAAGGTAACGTGAACAAGGTGGCTTACCTTCCACCTAGGGGTACATCTAGATGGCAGATGGACCACAGGTTGCCCACAACCCGGTGGGCATACGAAAGGACTTCACAGACAACGGCTAAACGAGCTGAGTGAGACGCTCTAATGCGATTGACTGAAAAGTATGTGCTTCTATATATACCTAATGCCAGCCACTAGTATTTCTTTTTTTCAGCTTACACGTGTCTGTGTACTTTCAGCTTTTTCCACAACAGTGCGTGGTGTGAGTGCCTTCGCGTTTGTGCCGGGATATGAGAGTGTGCAGAGCTCTTCTCTGCAACCGTGCGCGGTCAGTGTGCAATGAGAACTGGTGTGGGTGCAATACATATGCTGCATGTGGAAGACATGCGCTAGACATTGTCTACGCGAAATGAGTGCCACCCAGTCTGTGCGTGGTCTCCTCTATAACCCAGACCACCCCAAGCGATTCATTGTATTACGACATCATCACCCTCCATTCGCAACCTAACTCTCCTTTTACTTTTCTCTTTCTCCTTTTCTCAGTGCGGAGTAGCAGGCCAGGGTCCCCTTGCCGCCGGCAAACTTTTCCACTTTTCCTTCCTTAGATTACTTCTCTCTCTCTCTCCTAGCTTACCCGAGGCGCGGGGATGGTGGTCGAAGAGAAGGAGGACCACGCATCTTCTGGAGGGGACCAGGTTCCCGCTTTCCTCCGAACTTTGTACGTGTCATAAATGTGCACCTATATTTCAAACACTCCTTCCGGTGCATTGCTTGAAGTAGCACCATGGAGTGCAGAAAAATGTGCAATACGGAAAGCTATTAAACCAGCTGCCGATAAGCGATGCGTAATGACTGCACATCGCCATTCGCACTAATGGGAATCCATGCGAGCATACGACACCAGCAGTACTACAGTAGCTGCTGTGCTCAGTTCAGTCACGTGATGATTTGTCAAGCTTAATGGTGGCCGTTCGCGCGATACTAGTCCGTAGGGAGCGCTGCGGAATTGCGATTCCCTTGCCGATGAAATTTGGCTCCGTGAACTGCGAGAAAGAATCAGCATACACGTTCATTTGCCCGAGAATACATGTGAATTCTTTAAAAACAAAGGGTTGTTTTGAATGAGGTGGAAGCTATAAGTATAAACGACTTTTGATTAGCGCGTTTTGCGCTGCAGGTTTCTGGCATAACGACTTGTGACTGCCAGTGTGCTTGGCGTCATGCAAGTGTGCGTTATTCGTGGCTTACAAAGGTGTTGTGACGCCATAGTCTTTTTTTTTTTGCACAGCAGCTACCGTCACTGAAAAATATCCTTCCTAAATTTTAACTTGTAAAAAGCTTGTTATCTCTAATTACTGACGAAAATTTGTTGCATTAACTGTTGAACACGAGCGCATGCATTAAATTGTGCCACCTGTAGAGCGGAACTCGCACACCATCTCAACAGTTTTTGTTTTCAAGGAGTGGCCGTGCGACAGAACAAGGCTGTCAACGACCGGAACTACTGAGGTGACGGTAGGAGGCAGCAGCTTCAGCCTTCTTCCTAGCAGCCAAGGCAGTACAAGTTCCTCTGGACCCACTTTCACACTTGCTCCTGGCGGCGGAGTGTCAATACCAGCGATTCCTACCATCCCAGCCCGTTGACACAAAATAAAACTGTGACGAAAGCTGGACGTCCAATTTAAGGGTGACGGCGAATTTTCGAGTGAAAGTGTCTTACACACTCTGCTAACACCTGCGACCACCTTGAACACGTATAAAATTATAAACATCGTATAACTTAAAGCGGCCGCAAATATTCCAGAGAAATTTGGAGACCTCTTGCATGGCAAACAAATTATTAAGGTCGCATGTTAGTGGCTTCAAACCAAGAAGATGAAAAAAGAAACGTTGCAAAGATTTGCAGCAATATTGGCAAATTATGTGGTTTGAAAAATAACGGTCAACTAATATTCGTGGCATATGCAAGTAAAATGGGCACTTTGTGTCAGAAACTATCACTATACAAAAACTTTTGTCTAGATTAGTGCATGGATCGCTCCCCCCGCTTTTGTGCGAGGAGTAAAGCATACAACATCACGTGACACGTGATCAGCTAAAGGACTTTTCTTGCTGGGCACTGCTGTATGCGCTACGCGGCCACAGACGTTCAGTACGTCGTTACACGAGGGCAAGAAACCCTGCCGCCATAGCACGAGCATACCAGAGTTGGAACTCCGGTTACGTCAAAACCCAAGCTTTGCCCTGTGCAGTGCAAAGGGCTCTCCCCTTGACGTGCTATTATCCTTGTTCTTTGTCTGCTGTGGATATCTTGTTCTCGCAAAGTGCCTGATATGATGTGCCCACCTGACTCGCTCTTGCTTCCTCTCCGTTTACCTTCGCTTACAATGCAATGTGTCACATTAAAAAACTTTAGTTAACATGGTTGAAATCCCAACCACAGGCAAAGTTTGACTTTAATTCAGTTAGCATTTAAAGCGCTCTCTTCGAAAGTTTTGGAGCCCGCAAACTTTACAAGTAGGTAATAGTCCAGAGGATCTGTGTAGACAGTTTGCCTCCTAAACTCCTTGGTGAAAAAATGATGAAAAATTTATTTTTTGTTGCTTCATTCTATTCTACAATTAAACATTGAGGGGCCCGAAAGACGAAAGACGCGAGTTCGATCCTGGCCACGGCGGTCGAATTTCGATGGAGGCGAAATTCTAGAGGCCCGTGTACTGTGCGATGTCAGTGCACGTTAAAGTACCCCAGGTGGTCGAAATTTCCGGAGACCTTCACTACGGCGTCTCTCATAGCCTGAGTCGCTTTGGACGTTCAACCTATATAAACCATATAAAAATTGAGGAGAAACTGCAAAATTGTGTATTTTATTTACGCATAAAGCACCAAAGTAATTCATCATCATCATCATCATCATTTATTTTTCCTTAAAGGCCCCAATGGGGCATTACATTGAAAACTCATTGAAAATTCATTGAAAAGGAACAAAAAATTCGAATCCACTGCAAAAATTTTGCTGCAGTTTGGCTTCACCGCACTTTATTCAGGAGTGCGTGTGTAGGCCAATTGTGTTCGCAGGGAGGAACACTTTCAGTAATCGGTGTCGCTAAGAACAGTGGTTGGAAATAACGACTGTGGAAGAGTCGATCTGGGAGCTAGAGGGTTGCATCGGTATCGTACTTTCAAAATCGGGTACCGCGCACAGCGTTGCACCATAAACTTCGCACCACGCCCGGGTTTGATTTCGGGTGCTTTTCGTTTGGTCGCCATCTTACTGGCTGAAGAAAACGAAGCAGCGACGTGACGGCACAGAGGAAACTGATGCACAAAACATAGCGCCATGTCGTTGGACACACTGCCTTTCTTTATAGGTTTCGACGTCAAAGGTTATCAGCCATCTCAATCCTCACTATGTTGAACCTAAAGCCCATATGCGTCCGCTTACCACTTCACTTCTAAATGGGAAACAAAAAAGTGGAGGCGGATGATTGTCGATGTTGAATGCCGTCCACCAGCCCGCACGCCGAAACGTGGTTTCTTCAGAATCCGTCGGGTTCAAGCGAAGCACAACAGCCAAGTGTTGTCACTCTTTTAATCAGAATTGAGATTGAGTTTTGCCTTCTGAAAATGAGGAAGCATTGATAGCGTTGCACCCTCGCTCCGTTTTTCTCGGCAGACTCGTCCGCGCGGCCATTTTCCCCACCGCAGGCCGGCACAAGTAGTTGCTTGTCACGAGTTTGAAAATTATTTTTAGTGGGAGTAACCCCTTCTTCAAGCTTCAAAACACTGTAGCGCAACCAAAGACAAGGGAAAAAATGAACAGAAGGAATACCACGAGCGCTAACTTCGTTCTGTTCCTTTTTGTCCTCGTCTTTGGTTCCGCTACAGTGTTTTGAAGCTCTGTACTACCAGAAAGTCGAAAAAGCCACGCTAGTGCCCTTTATCAAGCTTACATTTCTTTCTTGTGGCGTTCTGTATTGATGGTTGCGTATACTAGAAGCATTGTAACAACCAAGTCCATCTTTGCTACAGGGTGGCAACGCACTCGAGTGATAACATGCCTAGCTCATTTTTGTGGGGAGCTGGACAAACATCGGTAGCGGTACAGGTAGTCCTCGGTAGCGAAAGGGTTTAAAATTGTGACAGCAGAAAAAATGGAATAAAAACAGTTGCTTTTGTTTGTTTTGGTTTGGCTTGTGGGGGTTTAATGTCCCAAAGCGACTCAGGCTATGAGGGACGCCGGAGTGAAGGGTTCAGGAAATTTCGACCACCTGGGGTTCTTTAAAGTGCACTGACATCGCACAGTACACGGCCTTCTAGAATTTCGCGTCCATTGAAATTCAACCGCCACGGCCGGGATCGAACCCGCGTCTTTCGGGTCAGCAGCCGAGCGCCATAACCACTGAGCCACCGCGGCGGCCCAAATGGTTGTTGACACCATAATCAGTAATATAGCATACTGAAGACATTAGTATTAGTAGGGGCGTGGTAGGGAATCCATACTGGCCATAGACCCAATCAAATTTCCAAAGCTCTTTTTTACTGCCTTCGATTTTATTGCCTAGTGAGGAGTAAAACATGACATTCGTGTTTAATGATTTTATCCGAATTTTTTTACCCAAGTGCCAGTATTATCTCCAGTAACTGATCGGCTTTCTGTTGAGGTTCCTGAAATAGAGATTGCGCCTTCTATTCAGTGTCTATTTTCTACTTTAAATGACGTCTTCGATTGCGCCCGACTACTTTAGATAATTTAGGTGATACATGGCTGTCTATAAGTAGAAGCAGTCTGATTTCAGAGGACTTCTAAATGTCATGGACACTATGCGATTTAGTTGCACTGAAAATAACCTAATTATACATCCAGATGCTACGAAATTAGTGACTGATCACAGAAATAAGGCATAATGGGCGAAGCTGGGTAGGTTAGACAAGAAGAAGCCAAATATAGTAGCAAGATTCGTCGGATTGTCATGTTGGGTAGTGTTCCAATATAGCACGTCAAATTTGAAGAGTCAGCGGTAACTTCTTATGTAGTTTTCTTGTTCAAGCAGCTAATTTCAGCGCAAGAAACATTCCGTTGAACAAAAACGAAGTGTTCGAAAAAGAACAGTGACGCGGTCCAGGTGAATAAACAGAATTTTGATGCATCTGCAGCCCGAACGCTGGTCTTGCTGCAAATGAAGTGGTAACAGGTATTACAATGAATTGATGATGTATCCACTCAGCCAGACAGACTTCCCTGTTGCTGTCGACTTCAGTACAGCAGATTACATTGGCATGACATTGGCATTTTCTACAGGACATTGACATTGCTTCAGCGCTACGTGCCATGCGTTTTATGCGTGAGGTATTCAGAGAAAATGCGAGAACCTATTTAGTTATGGCGGGAAACGAAGCAAAAGCTACTTTTTAACTAGGCGGAGATGCGCCCAGAAATACCAATATACTACACACTAAAGAAAAACGCTCATAGAATAAGACAATATATATATATATCTATATATATATATGGAGAGAGAGAGAGAGAGAGAGAGAAAGAGAGAGAGAGAGAGAGGGGGATGCTACAGTTTCCAGTTTTAATTAAAAAGAACAAACAGCTATCCCATATATCCGACCGCTGTCGCGTTTGCTTTCCACATGACTGAGCAGCCATCTCAATTTTCCTACAGCACTGAATGGTGACCCCTGATGTTGTTTGTCTTGACACAGTGACGTTTGATGCGATGGAGGGCCCACCTGTACGTGCACAAACGTTCATATTAAGGGCAATGTTTGTAGCATACGCGGCACTAGTACCGTCTTCGCGAGATAATGATTTTCCTCACCAGCATATTGTACATTGAAATATTTGTGGAGCTAGCCAACTATGTTAAACGAAGTAGAAATTGTCTTCACACGTTTTGACGGTGCATTTCTGCCCGCTCGAAGAAGTGTACAAAAAAAGATGCCATAAAATATTTACAAACACATGTACTTATGAAGACATTGCAGCAATCCTTAGGTTTAAAGCCTTTATTTTTAAGGAGATTTACATGCACTACAACACGGAAAAATTATGCAGCTTTAGTGATGAGGCACGTGGTCTTAGTAACTCTTCGTGAATTTATTAAGGTGAGACATTTGTTTTCAGTTATTTTTAAGCACAATTAACAGCCATTGAATGCTATCATAACGTAGCGAACGTCCATCACGTAGTTCCCCAGAGCGATCAAATTGTGTCCAAGGAACGAAACAAAAAGCCTAATTTAGGAAAACAATGCCGTTCCTCTGGCGTTAAATACTAAGAATAATTCTTGTTTTTGCGATTTTTTCCAGGAAAAGAGTACCAACCTTTTGTCATATCTGAATACAACTACTAAACTGATCCTCCAAAATGATCGCGGAAATGCCGATCGTATTAAAATTTTCAGTCGTAATTGTTTACAAAATTTCGCAGGTTAATAAAAGACTGATAACAATCAGCAGTCCGGGTGTTGAGTGCATATTTAACACGATGAAAATGGGCACGATAAAAGGCATTAGAAAGGGACGACACATAGAGAGCGCTCTATGTGCACAGCCTGTTTCTCCTCCGGTCTCTCACGCGGATCTTACCTGTGTTTAGTACCCGCCGTTTAATTTCTGGAAGAGCCAAGGGTGCACAGTACACATACATCGTATACACGCGTTTGTGTGCACCATATGATTCCAAACAAAATGCTGCACATATACGAGAATTAGATCTCATAACGCATTAGGTCTGAAAAAACAGTTTTCAAATTTAGACTCAGATTGTTGTTGGCTTGTTTATTCTATATTCTGGCATACTTCGTTCCGCATTTGCGCTTTTTCTTATCGCAGCAGCATACTGAGTTGACAATTGGCATTTGGGAGCTGTATGGGAAGGGCAAAGTTTCATGTCTGTTCGTGTTGCCTTGACCAGTCGTTGACACAGGCTTAATTTGCTTCAGAGCAAAATTTCACAAGAGAAGCGTGTTTGTTCATGACTCGAATCTGTCATTTGCTGTGCGTGATATATACTATTGTTTTGACATCTTCAAAATTTCCTTTTCTCCATTGAAATCCTTGACATCAAGCTGCGAGTAAATTATTGGATACTCCAGCTATAGATACACGCTGCCGCTTTTGTAAAAAAGCTGCAGTGAATCACAGATGGCAAGCTATAGATGTGGCAGATTCTTGTCCGTCAAAAGTTCTGGAGAAAGATTCTTTCAGTTGCGATCACCGCGGGGCAAGCCATGGTTTCCTCATGGGCTTTGTAGGGTGTATTGTCTATTTAAAAATGGCATTCTAAGTGCTAAGGCACAATTTTAAAACCATGAAAAGTAAAATTTTGCATTAATAAGTGGCTTATTTTAAATATATATTGCAGCGAAGGCTACGCTGGTACGTTCGCACTCTTTAGTTCCCCGAAAAAATGCCAGGTGCAAACTCCTTCATTTCGGCAAATGGTGCCTTTCATTTACAGCCGAGTGAACCAGGCCCGCTGCACTGCAGGGCGAGATATTACTCCCTGCGACAATTCGAAAATATGCAATCAAGTTCACATCCACCAAGCGTCGTTTATGCCCTAGTATTGTCAATTTTTATCGATCCCCATTAGATAACCTCTGCGTCCCTTTCTTCAATAGCTGGTGTAACCTTCGAGGTGTACGCCAATTCTGAGCAAGGTTTTGCTCCTGGCATAATACCAGATACGGTTTCAATATAAATTGATAATTGTGCCATAATACGTTACGATTTCAAGCTAAAGACAAGGAAAAAGCTGTGTAGCATGGAAATGTATAGGAATCTGTAATTTGGTGCTAGCAATTTTCAACATACTTTGGATGATACTGACAAAAATCTCGGAAATGCAAAGTTTGTCATTGATTGCTATTGCAATAAACCTGTACCTTCGCGCCAGCTGGGCAAGGCAGTGAGCAAGAGTACTCAGAAATATGGGCGCAGATTTTTTCGTGTCAACTGCCTATTCAATGCTTTTACTCTATTAATTTTACGAAATATCTCGCGCCCTAAAGAACATTTCATTTGTGGTAATGTCTTGGGGCATTTTAAGCCGGGCGCTGAGTTCACGTCTTCCTAATTCAATCGTCCGTATTCTTTTTGCTACTGTTTTAATGAATGCTTATATATTGAAAATCCTTGATAAACTTTATTTATTTATTTATCACAGTACCCGCCGCGCTCTTTGCCATTACAGCGCGGGGGGGGGGGGGACAAAAAGGCAAGATAAAGAACACAGGTAACGCAACATCTCGTGCACATCATCAACACCATCAACACATCGTGAATGTACTTCACGGGAACGCTTTAAAACAGACGCACACGCGCAAACACAACACACACAAATAATAATATTCTACTTCAAAAGGAATACAGAGTTTGCAAATACCTCGTTTGAGTGTATTGACACAATATGGGATGGAAGCTTGTTCCATTCACCTATAGTTTTGAGAAAAAATGACATTTTGAAAGCTTCAGTTTTGGTCTATTTCTTTAATCTTTTTTCATGGTCTATTCTCAATGACACGTAATCAGGCTTGTATAAATACCCATCTGGGGCTATACCTGTGCGAGAGTAAAATATGTTGTGAAAATGTTTCAGTCTAAGATATTCCCTACGATTCTGTAGTGGTGTCCAGCCAAGGCTTTTTTTCCCTGTTGAAACACTGAAATTCCTAGTATAATTTGAAAACACAAAACGAATCGCTATGTTTTCAATTCTTTCTAAGTGGTTTACATCGCATGCCACCCATGGATCCCACACAGCGCAGGCGTAATCAAGAATAGATCGCACATTTGATTTGTACAATGATACTTTGGCCTGAAGTGGTAAATTCCTTGCATTTCTGGGCAGGAAACCAAGAACTCGGCATGATTTACTTGTGATGTCATCAATGTGTCGGCTCTAAGAAAGAACAAGGGTGAAATATACGCCAAGATGCTTGTGCTCGTGAACAGATAATAGCATGGTTGAATTGATAGTGTAACTGAAGTCATGATGTGTTCTTTTCCTCGAAAAGCACATATGAACGTTTTTTTTTCACTTGATAAACATGTGCCACTTGGAGCACCATTGACTTACTTTGTTGAGGTCACTTTGTAGAACACTGCAGTCGTTGATCGTATGAATAACTCTGTACAAAACAGAATCATCAGCAAATAACCTGATTTGAGATAAAATACCAATAACAGATGTCATTTATGTAGATGAGGAATAAAAGCGGTCCTATGACTGACCCTTGAAGCACGCAGATGACACATCAACTTCCCGGGATGTTTTTTCGTTAGCACCACTTTTAGTCTTCTTAAATTTAGATACTCCTTGATCCAGTTCACAACTATACTGTTAACAGTATACATTTCTGATTCCTCTACCAATAAAGAGTAAAGGACAACATCGAACGCCTTCTTAAAATCTAGAAACAAACAGTCAACCGAGAATCCCCTATTCATAGCTCCTGCCAAATCATGAGTCAATTCAAGCAACTGTGTTGTACAGGAAAACCCACTACGAAATCCATGCTGCTGTGGATTAAGGAGAGAGGGTGGATTCATGTGACTCATAACATTAGTGAAGAGCACATGCTCAAGGATCTTACATGCAACGCTGGTAAGTGAAATAGGCCGGTAATTTAAAACACTACTTCGAGGTCCTCCTTTATGCTAAGGGACAACATTGGCAAGTCTCCAGTCAACTAGTGAGCAGGTTTCTTGTAAAATTTTCGTGAAGATGACGTACAGATATTTGGATACTTCACGTGGGCATAAAGAAAACAAAGCGGTTGACAAACCATCAGGCCCAGCTGCCTTGGTTGAGTTAAACGTTTTAAGAGCTGCCTCTATTCCTCGGTGGTCAAATATGATATCGTTCATGGGTTCACCGACTACTGCAGCGGACCGTAACACGGTGTTATTCGTTTTAATACGAGCAGTGTACACGGAACTGAAAAATGAGATAAAGCACTCTGCTTTTTCGACGTCATCATGGATGGCAGAGACGTCGCTATCGAAGGCCGGTAGTGATAACACGTCTTTACTGTTCATTTTGAAGAAGTGCCACAATTCTTTAGGCCTGCTTTGTAAACGCAATTAACGTGTTAAAGAATTTATCTTAAGCTGCTTTTAATGATGCTTTCATATCTTAAGTTTTTTTGCTTGAGCTTTTCTTTAAGCTTCAAAGCATGTTCTTATAAGCAGCGTAAACGTGCGCTCTCTGTCTGCCCTTGCGTTTCACGTCTCGCAAGCACCTTGGCTTACTTTTGCTTCGCCGCGCAGTCATAACCCATGATGGTACATAACGTTCACGCATCTCGAATAACTTGTTTTTGAAAATTTCCCACAGCTCTTCCATATCCATAAATTCAGCCTGCGTCTCAAACACATTGAAATAGGAATCGAGAGCTGGTGACATATCATTCACTCGTGCTTTTTGATAGCTATAGATATGACGCGTACCGCCATTGGTAGGTCTTACATACTGCAGATCCATATCGCGCGTATTAATGAAAATCAAATCTAAAATATTAGATCCTCTTGTAGGCTCCAGGACTAGCTATGCTAGGCCAAAATGGCGACGGATCGTAAACATTTCTTTGCTAGACAGGCTGAAAGCACTAGAACTAGAGTTAGCCAATGACCAATCGATTTCCGGAAGATTGAAATCTCCACCTATAAATAGATAATCGGTGTTCGCCAATTCTATGGCATTGGAAAGGTGTCCCAGAGTGTTAACTTGGCTTCCTGGCGTGCGATAGAACGAACATACCGATGACCTGCCGTTCTTCAATGTAGCCTCTAACCACAGCATATGAGTTTCGCTGCCTTCTATTAACATTTCTCGGCAACACAATGCCATATCCACTAAAATAAAAACACCACCCGCGAAACGATTTCTATCTTTACCGATTTCTATCGATTACAAACGTTTACCTCGAAACGTTCTCTATAGCGTGGTCATAGTCGAAGAGCGCGGTTGAACAGTCTCTGCCAAGATGTAGTGTAGTATCGGTTTTAACAAAAAATATTTCTATGCTTTGGAGTCATCTGAAAGTTCTCAGCCACAAATAAATGTAACCCAAACGAGGATAAATGGTGTCATTATTCCGAGTGGAACGCAGTGCCACCTGACACACAGAAGCTCCTCCTTTCTGTGGCGACGCGACTCCGCGGGCCTTGTAGGGGTGTTACAGTGAAGGCTATGAGTCATCAGACACTTAAGAAGCTAGTACACAATATCACTGTGCATTTGATTTCGCCGTGGCTCCAGCCGTTCGGAAGGAGAATTTCTTTCCAGAAAAAACTACAGAGGGCAGATAATAAATTCTATTGATTATGACAGTGCCTCGATTGTCAGTTCTGTGTAGCGCGCTTTCGAAATAAAAGAAGGCAGAGGTTTTAACAGACGCTCGGAGTGCATCGTTTTTTACAACAAACAATCTAATACAATACATGCAGTAGGACAAATGCCACTGAAAACACATCTTAAAATCAGTGTAGCTAATTGTGGCAACACTTATGAAGAATGCTGAATGCCAGCAACAGTATCGGAAAACGATGAAACAACAACAAAACACTTTTTCTTTCTTTTCACGACAGCAGCGAATTTGCTAGAAATCGTGAACGCAGGATATCAGCCAGCATAAGGAGCTTTTTGTAACTGTAGTGGAATTCAAACCAACTACCATGGAAAATAATCGCGACCCCTTTGCCTGTTTTGCGCCCCTCTCATAACCAATGTTTCTGAGGTCTCTCGTACTAAAGTGCGTTTAGCTCCCGCCCAGAGCCCTGTATTGTCAATAAACACAGCATCACCTCTCACAATGCATAGCGAGATGTGCACAGAATGTGTTCTCAATGAATCAACTGCGGTCGCATGCTACACTTTTTATATACCTGCCTGTTCGGCCCATGAAATCTTCGCCACCTAAGAAAATTCCAGCACCGCATATTCTGCTCAAGGATTCCAAAGTTGCTGTGCCTCTTCCCGGGCTTAAGAGTTTCTCTCACCAGGCATATTTGAGCGCACCCGAATAATCCTTCAAGAATCATCATAAAATACTACACCTTATTTGCACTTACCGTCCAATTTCTTTATATTTTGCGCTATCTCATAAACATATTAAACCGCGCTTGGTTTTTTTTAGCCTCTATGCCTCTAAAGTGCTACTTACTTGGTTTTCGCATTTCTTTCTTTTTACGATTGACAAAATACGGGAATTACAAGCTTATAGTTAGCACTGTCTTGCGTAAAACATTGCCTATGTTCAGTTTAACAAAGCGAAGAAGTCCTGTACATAGCTTCTATTGAATGGTTAAGCTAGTACAGATTCATATTGAAATCGCATGCATACTTCTTCATGACTGTACATCTGAATTATTTTTATTCTCAAGTATGCTTCAGAAAAAAAATCGCTTAGAGTTGTCTTCCTCCCAAGTGCAGCTTTTATCAAGTCAGAGTACTTAACTGTGTATGCCCCTCAATTGCATATTACATAGAAACCATACTGAAACGAAAGAGTACTCAGTATGTAATCGAACCTTAGATCTTCGCCTGAGTACTTTTATGTGACACTATCATTGTAGATTGCAGACTTTCAGGTTTTTTATTTAGGTTTGTTGTTCCTGGCCTGTCACCAGTTTGTCGGCCAGTACACGCTCTTTCACCATGCGTGATTGTCTAAGGCTCTAGCTAACACTGAAATGTTTTCAGTGACGGCTTTTGATGACAAATATTTGGCAGCATTGAGGTGAGTTAAAAACAGTGTCGAGTTGGTCGGTACTTGTTCTTTGTTCCTGTAAATTCCAGCTGCGATAGTTTATGACTTATAAAATCGCTGAAGAGTAACATCGTTGTTCAGATAATCATTCCAGTCTTCCGGATGCGGGTGGAATGGCTGTGATTGTGAGGCTTTAATAGCCAGTCATTGGTGAAAATAACGCAGGCCGAAGGAATTGCTTGTTGGGTTTTCGTTGTGCAAAGTGCTTTATTGCATTGATATCTTTGAGTAGAGAATAAATATCTGCGTCTTATAAGATTTAAAAAGTGGAAACGATAAGGTCTTCGTCCTTGAGATTGTCTTCGGGATTTACTTGCCGATTTACGGCGAATCACCGACTTAGGCCCGACGACTTAGTAGAGATGACAGCGAAGAACCTGTTCCGGAATTTGAGCCTCCTTGTGAAGTTTGACCAGATTCAGCCTGCTCCGAAGAGGACCCCGGAGAACTTTGACCGGATTCCGTCGGCAGAGAAGAGGAACCGGAAATGCCAATGCTCGCCGGTTTTTCGGGATTCACATTCCCAGAACACAGCGCAGAGACATCATTCTCCCACGTCAGGCACAGCCGTGAACTCCAAAAAAAGAACTGCAATGAATGAAACCCAGAAAACGAGGAAGGGTGTCATGAGAAGGTTAGTGATAACATTTAAAATATTCCACTTACGAACACAACTTCTCATTGATCAACATATATCATTTACTTGAAATTTCAATTCTATTCACATCTTGAAGCTTCACTTCTGCCTTATCTGCAAAGGTTTTGTTTATGGTGGTTTAACGTCCCAAAGCAACTAAGGCTATGAGAGACGCCGTAGCGAAGGGCTCCGGAAATTTCGACCACCTGGGGTTCTTTAACGTGCACTGGCATCGCACAGTACACGGGCCTCTGGAATTTCGCCTCCATCGACATTCGACCGCCGCGGCCGGGATCGAACCCCCGTCTTTCGGGCCGGCAGCCGAGCGCCGTAACCACTTAGCCACCGCGGCGGCTATTATCTGCAAAGGCTATGCGCTAATGGCCCTTATGCTCCTTTTTGACGTGCCATTCACCTTTAGGTTCCAGAAATAATTGAGACTTATCCGATGTCATGGTAGCTGAAAAAAACGTCGCATTACTTCGGTGCATTTTTTAGTGATCCAAAAGTTAGGCTCTCCTTCAATTAAATCACTAAAGTTTGTTCTGATGCCCTCATTCCGCATATGCTTGAATAACCGTGCGGCTGCTGGGCAATTTTTGGAACTCTGAACGGTGTAAAAACGCCTGATTATAAATTATTTTTGAGTGCCGAGCAGTGTATTGTGCGCGCTGGGTTTTCATTATGTGGGGAGCGCTTAGTAAAGGTTTAACTCAGATTTTTTGCTAAAAATATTGATGAAAGCAGTCCTATTTTTTTGCGGGCTTTTGGACGTTGTCTTTCTGGTAACCGTAATGAATAGTTGATTTCATTTGGGGGAAGTTTCATAACGTTCAAAAGCCTTGCAATCGCTTTCGACAGCTCACTGTACAAGTTTGAAAGTTGGAGCCCCCTAAAATATTTGCACTACAACATCCCTTCCCAAGATGATCGGTGGTTTACATCGCGCAGAGAGCAAGCGTTCACATTTTTTGCTTCACGTTTCGTTCACTTTTGTACGAACGTGAGTTGGTTGATAGTGATGCCGGTTTGTATCTCTACGGAAAGCTCAGAAACACCATCAATCTAGCGCCTTCAGATTTTTTTTCTTACAAATAAGAAGAGCTGCCACTAGCTAGCTTGACCTTCATGTCTCAAGAAGGGTGGAATACTGAGATACTTCTGCTGAAAAGCAATGCTTCGCCTGCTTTACTAGTGCACCAGACTAGGTGGTTGCCTGAGAACTATTTTCTCACGCTTTAGTCATCAGTATTATGATCTTCGTTGGTGTCAAGCTTAGGAATCGAGCTGCAGCACCCGGCGCCTTCACGTGGCAGGTGTGAAAAACAAATAACGCGGGAGAATATGTATATTCCTGGATGGGGTTTGAAAAAGAAGTCGGTGCTAAAGACAGACCAAGCAGCTATGGCCTCTACTGAACCTACAGCTCTCTTGATGCTGGGCGGATATTTGGAGAGACACCATTGGTGAAAAATCTTTTACAAAGCTGAAATAATTAGGCATTCTTCTTCCAAAATATGATTCTAATTCCGCACTTTTGAGGGGCACAACACCGGTACCCATTAATTTAAAACAATTCAGATTGCCACCGGCATTATTCGTTTTGTACTTTTACTTCAAAGAGATTTGTGGTTTTAGTCGACACAAGTTTCGTTCATTTTAGCGCACTCTCTAAGCTGAATTGTGGCCTCTAGTTTCCTAAAAAAATTATGGACCGACTTGGAACGCTAAAACAATATCTGTTTCGTATGTTACTGCAGAATGCTTGGATTTGTCACACATCTTTGCTTTTCTAATAAATTTTAGAGAAAAATTTTCCGGGAGGAGTCCCTCCCGGCATCAGTTTAAAGTGAAGAATGTATAGCAACGCCTTTAACTCAACGCGTTCTTTTTTTTTCTGGGTCATGTGCGTGTCTAAAGCTGTGCACACCGTCTATTCCGGTTCCACTTGTTTCAAGTTATTATTTGCGCGGAGGAGGAGGAGAAAAATTTATTGCTGCACTGTTCTAAATTTGAGAAATGGAGGTGGAGATGTTTGTTGCGCTGGGTGGTAGTCCCTATTCCGGGACGCCATTGCCCGTGCTCTCTGGACCAGGGCTCGCTGGGCCAATAAAATTATCCCTGGGTTTTCGGTTATAGAATATCTGATCCGGGTCCCATTTCAACCCAACATATTTTTGGAAATGTGGCGGAGGGCTTGAAGGTTGCTTCACTTCCGCCACCGGTTGGCCCGGTATTGCACTGCCTCCGGGATCGGCCTGGGGCATTATAGCGCGCGTCTTTTCTATCGTATGTTTCTATCCTATCTTTAAACTCTCCTACTATCTGCACGTGGTAGCGATTGTGGCTCGGCTTGAGCCAGTGAGCAGGCCTGTGCACTTTCCTTTTCTTTTTTCCTGGCAACAACAGAAGAAGATAAAATTATCCCGCTGCAACGTAACTACCCCTACCTTGTAGCAGTGCGGCAGCTCCGTTCCGAAAAACTTTTGTGGACTGACTGCTGGTGGCACTGAAATAAAAATAAACGCAGCGGAATAAAGCACTTCACGTGTACTGATGAGAAACCAGAAGCCTTGAATCTGATCATTTGCAGAAAGAGAAGTCATTGCTTGAGAGAGCGAAAAATATCCTACGCATACATTTAAAAAAACTCGTTCTAATCGTTTTTGATAGAGAGATTATTTCGCTTTATTTAACACTTAAATCACGCATCAAAATTTGATGGGCCCCAAGCCAAAGCTAGTGTGGTCCCATTTTCACGCACGCATGGTAGCACAGTAATAGGCTAGAAATCCAAGGAGTGAAAATGCATGCCTGTTGCGTGTTCTCTACTCCTTAACTCATTTAGAATACCTCACTATCACCGTAATCACACCGAGATCTTTTTCTGAGATCGTGTAGCGTGCAGGTGAGTGCCGGTTAAAGTTCGCTTAGAATGAAAAACACGAAACGTTCCCCTACTAAGCATGGATTGGAAACGCGTACATGAACACTCACCATTGGCGAAGGCGACCGCCACGAGAGCGGCTAACACAAAAATAGGGCGCATTACTGAAGTATATCTATGGGCGATGTGTTAGAGGCGAAACTGCTCTGTTCCGCATCAGACGAAGCTCTGGCAGGTTCGTCTGCGTTGTCTGTCCTTTTTAATGGGAACACGCTTGAAGCTGACAGGCAAAAAATAGAGCAGATGTCTCTCTTGCCGGCCTTTCCGCCATGGAGTGGGAAGCTTTCCGTAGTGCTCACGTCAGAGAAACCAATATCAGAAATTAATTGGAAAAAATCTGAGCAAGAGCAAAAGGCTGTCATTTCTGACAACCTCTACACGGCTCACTTCGTTTGACGTATAATACTCACCGTTGCTTCCGAGAGGTGCTAGAAAAAGAGAAAAAAAAGAAATTACATTTTCCGAGCTTACGGACTTATTTAGCGATTGAAGGACTATGAGCGAGCGACAAGAGGCTTTGCAGATACTAAACTCGATGGAACCTGAGGACCTGACGGGAATCGCGCAAAAATGCCACCATGGCTACAGTTGTGTCCCTGTACGTGTACCATGGGACGTGCAAACTTTATCCTCTTCGATATATTGTAGAGCAGAACACTGGGCGGATTTTTGAGCCTTTTGATGTTTGCGTACTCATTCGCCCCTATTCCCTTTACATTGAAGGACGCCGCGTAAAAACAACGTACGCATCATAAGGACATGGGCATAGCGCTCCCCAACATAAACACAATTTGTTACAGCGGTCAGAGAGCAAGGCAGGGTAATGTTCCTTTTTACCCCATGTGAATAGTTCTCGAGAAATACAAGCCTAACGTGGTACGCCAGTTAGAAGGTAAAGCAAGGCTCTTTTCAATCGTACTTAGCATCGTGTGTAACTGCGTCCTTTCCACAAAACTGTTATTTTTTAAGCACTGTGAGCAAATGAGAACACCGCGTCCACAAGCCGCCGAACGGCCTGCTTACTGAGATTTAAATGTGTAGACCGGCGGCTCACCAAGCGCAACTTTAAGTAAAATTCTATACTTCTAAGTGGAACGTGTGCGTCTATTTTTAGGACCGTGGGTACCGACTAATCGGCACTGCTCTCTGCTGTGTCGCCACGAAAATGTGCTTTTCACATATGTATATTAATTAAGAGCACGAAACATTAAAAATAAAAAAAATTATTTCATCTCACCAACGTTACCTGCTTCACTGGGAGGTTACGTTAGCGCAAAAGGTCGAAACAGAGCATGTTTTATTCTGTTCTAAAGCTTAAACTAGCCTTCAAGAGGAACATAAGATATTCTTTCGGCCAGAATGTTTTTTTTATTGCCAAATCGTAACTGTGAAAGAACATTACAGATAAATTCAGGCGTTGTGTGTTAGAGCATATCTGTCTTCGTGTAGTAGTGCTGGATTAGCAGTAATTCGCAGTTGACTCTTTTGGACTGCGCTTGCCTTTAATTCTTTAAACAGGCCAAGATTTCATTACAAAACTTCACTTATTACCATTCACCCATAATGAGACGTCCGTCTTGGATAGCAGTACAGGCAAGGGTGCATGGCTTCCGTTCGAAAGTTAGTTTGGGAGCTAGATGCATGTATTGTGCTTTCTTGTAGTTGCCTACTGCCAACCTTTAGTCCTCCTCTCTATTGGAAACGTCGGACTTCAGGTCAGTGCTCTCGCCTTTGCAGGCCTTCTACTGTCGTGATTATTCAGTGTTGAAACCAAAATTGCATATTAACTGGAAAAAATAATATATATACTTGTAACTGTTTGTACAAATTCCAAATATCCCGGTGATAACACTTCTGCTTGCTCTTTGGGAGTATATTTTGATGCAATAATTATTTCCTCTTCAGCCAGAAGTTGTTTAGGGCGTCACTGTTTGCCGCCCGTTCCTTTATAGTTTTTGCCCTTTCATTGCCGTTTCCAACTGCGCTGATTTTGCATCTGTTCTAACTTATTATTTCTCTTTCTGTCTATTTCAGGTACATATTCGGTGGTTACATTTGCTTCTGCTTATTTCTCTGAGCGATGAATAGAAAATGAGGCTCATGGAACCTGACCAAGACTGTTCAAATTGCAATTTGCCGAGGGAACAACCATGAGACGAAGCACCAGCAGTTTTCTATGCAGTTAAGAGTAGCGCAGTCCACAGCCTACCCTTTTGAAGAGAAGTAGGTTTAGACGAGGTTTAGCTTTTCGATCTTTACCGGGACACCCCAGACCTACCACCCACGTTGTCGACAGGATATCGTTAGCACGAGCGTAAAAAGTACCCAAAGTCTGTGATCAAAATTTCTAACGGTTTGACCCTCGTATTAGACTCTACACAAGCTCTATGGTCTGTGAGACATCGTGTGTCATTTTTTGAGACAAACACCAGGAGGCCAGCTGAGAATCCGCTGTTCAGAGAAAAGGATCGGGCTGCCAAGGTTAGGTAGGGCAAAAGAACACCTGGTGTGGGCAGATTATCAGTAAAAGAGTGATTTCGGTAGATGAATCATGACTCTTGTGACATGGAACTCATGGAATTTGTTATACACGTCGCTCCAAAACCATTTCATAAGGATCTCGTTGCGAACTTTCCACGTTAAACCATATATGCAGGAAGTTAATTGCACAAGGCTGACTCTCCGCTAGTGGAGTTGGTCTCCTTCGCTGAATTCATGGTAGCATGGCCAAGCACGTTTATGACGGCATTCTTGAAAAAAGGTTATGCTTTCTTAGGAATGCAAGAATTTTGGCTTTGGATGTGTGTTGCATCAGGGCGACGACCTGAAGCACTATTTTAAGCATGTGAAAAATTTCTTGAAGAGGATGATAGACGTTGCTAAGTGTCTATGCTATTCCAGTTACAATAATTGAATTCAACATATTTGAATAGACTTAGGTGTTCTTCTTAGGGCTTAAAATCCAGCGGGACAAAAATTTAAACAACCGGCAGTTTGAAAAGTGCGGAATCATAGACTAGACGTTCAGAGAAAACTTGCTCGAGTCCATGGCTTTAATTTTTCAAGTAGTAATCGAGTGAAAATGGTTCGTGGACTAAGTTCTTACGGCATGTGTTTGACGTGAGAATGCACGGTTGAACTTGGTACATTAATTTTTAATAAAAAGCCGCATTATCACCGATGCCTGCAGCAGTCCTGAAAGCAGTACAGAATAAATCTTGACCTAATTTCATGGTACTTATTATATTAGGCTGTGTATGAGGTGTGATATTGTTTTTCCATCAATCTTATGGGGAAGTTTTAGTCCTGTAAAAAAAAAGATTATCTTCGAGAAAAGAAAATATCATTTTTATTGACTGGCGTGCGCTAATCACTACAATGTTTATCATTTCCGAAGTTTTCCAGATAGTTTCAGAGAACCTACACAAACACTCGCTGATAATGATGTATTAATCCTTGACGAAAGCAAAACATTACAAAGCTGCAATATTTCATTCCGTATGGGAAGTCTATAACTGCTTGTTTACGTGTTGGCGCTTCCAAAAGCTCTCGGCAAAGGATTGCGCTCCATGATGTGCCGCGCTGGCAGTCTCAAAGCGAAAAATCTCCTTGATTTCTCTCCGCGCAGCAACGCGCAGCATGACCTCCGGTACTGCAGGCTCAGTGCTTTGTTCGCACTACACCAAAATAAAAAGATATTCTCACACCATGAATGAGTTTTTCCTGCACCGACAAAAACGTCAAAAGCAAATTGCTAATATCTCTTCCAGCGAAACTATTTGAACAGCACATTTGTGCAACAAGCAGGTTTGAGATGGTACTCATCTAAGATACGGAATACACAATAATTCGTGCTTAAAATTGGTAACTCGAGCTCCACTGTGCCGCAGTTACCACTTCGTAGCCATCAGCACTGTCCATGCGTAGGCAGAGAGCCTTGCTTTTTCAGTACAAAGTGTAGTCTTGACAGTAGTTTTGAGTCCGCGCTCGAGAGCTGACCGGCCAAGGTATGGCAATATTCAATATTAGTTCACTCGGCAGCTTTTTTTGCGCGACAGTTGCAGGCACTCATTATAAACGGAACTGTCAAAAACACACGAAATCAGTGACATCGTCTATGAACCCTCACAAACTGAGATGAGGACAAAAATTTCAAAAGAGAAAAGCGCTCAGCTGCAAAAATTGTTTACAAGGGTCGGCTGCAGCAACGCCCTAATAAGAAGAAAAAAACACGAGAATGAGCAGACTAACTTCCTCGTCTCCATCATACCAACTTCCCCGGTAAAAAGAGTTTGAAATTTTTTTATTGTCCTACTTTCTTTATATTGACGTACTTCGGCTCTAAATGCGAAAAGCTGACCTTATAGAGGAGATTTTTTTTGTCCTTTACTATCTAGAATTTCCTGAAAACCTTACTGTGCATTTTTCCTTATGCAGATGGTACGAGTGGTGTGCTGTAATAAATTGAACGCGAACGGAGAGAATTGCTCAGTTTGAAGCAAAAATATTTTTGTCTCTTTCGCTTATATGCTCAATTTAGATGCGCATGCAAGGTAAAACTAAGAAATACGAACTAGTCCCTGAGAACTGCGACCTGATGTCCATTTCTTATTTGAGCAGCGTAGCTCCAGACTAATCCACGCAAGTATCATGAACGCTGCACTGCAATAATTGAACACTCTCTTGTTACATAATATTAAGTCATTTTTGGTAGGCATGGGAAATGCTGCTAAAGGAGGATATTGGTCTTATTCCTCACCGCTTACCAATGACATCACGTAGAGGTTTCATGCTTCATCGTATATCGGCTACTTATCGAATGCAAGCCTAGTGAAGTGGCTAATTTAAAACGTACAATATTCCTACTTTAGGCCCGGTTTCGTTTACCGGACTTAGCGTCCCAGAGCGACTCAGGCTATGAGAGGCCAAAGGGAGGGCCCCGGATAATTTCGACCAGCTGGAGTTCTTTAATTTGAACTGCCATCACACAGCACACGGGTCTCTAGTATTTCGCCTTCCTTGAAATACGACCGCCGCAGGCGGGATCAAACACGATCGAGTCTTTTGGGCCAGCAGATGAGCGCCATAACCACTGAGCCCCTGCGTCAGCTATTCCTATTTTAAGTCTGCTCTGTGAATAAAAGTGAAGTTGTGCAAATCTTCTTTTAGTCCTTCTACATTGCCCAGGCTAATAATTAAATTTTGATCTAAGAGGTATGAGATGCTGAGGAATGTGGTTTTATTTTGCGTGAAAAGCTTTAAAAAATTTTGCCGTTTATTTTTTTTTCAACAAAGTGGTCAGCTCATCGGTAGTGTAGCTTTTTGTGCAATTTTTCTATCCGAGTGCTAAGCTTGTGGATAACGTGAATGTTGTACAGCGGCGCTCAGCCTATGGCATCCCCGAAATGGGCTTTGAGTTAAATAATGCTGAAACTAAGCGTGAGCTTTTGTGAAATATTCACCAAAAATCTTGAAGTTTTGTAGCCGGAAAGGTTTATGGGATATGCTTTGCCTCCGGGCTAGGCAGCGGCGACTCAGAATACATCTGTTGCAAAACCTTCTTTCTACCTAACTTGTTTTCATAGTGGTTGCCCACAGTACGATTCCCTCATTGTCAAAAATCTAGTCCAACCACGATAAATCAAACTTATAAATGGCTCGCCTGAGGAGAAATTTATTGAAGGAGCCTTCCGCTGTAATTTAGCGAATTATTCATATTTCTGCATTGGGCAACAATTATTCCAGCACTGGTTGATTGATATTCGTTTATTTCTGTGAACGTATTTACTTTTGATTTTCCTAAATGGCTTAAGTACTTTTAATTATCCTTAATAGCGGTGACTAATGCCACTTCTAGTATGAATTCGTGCACGTATAGCAATTTAGACTTTGTATGGAAAAATTTCTGTTTCTTGAATTTTATTTCATCGACCAACAGCACCTTCTTGGTTCGGATCGAGGTGCTCTGATTATGTTTTTCTAACAAAATACAGAAACCGAACCAGTCATAAATATAACCTCGAAGGCAATAACGAGATCAGCTCTCGTGAATAATGACGCACGACCTGTAGCTGCATATCCAAACGGAAGCTGCTGTGCTTTTTTTCCTCTTCGTCAGAGGCATGTCACCTGGACGACCTGTTCGAATTAACCACTGTGTATGCGCACGCGCCCAGTTATCAGTCATTTCGCATCCCTGAAAGCAGGGTTTATAGGATCTATTTCTCCAAAGAAGAGTGAAAAACCCATGCGTCAGTATTTAAGACACTCTAGCAACATTCACCTACTTAGAAAGTTGGATTCCAAAATGATTTTCACTTTCTCACGGCACTTTCTCAGCAATGCCTCACATCACTTGAGTGGCGCATGTCCTCAGACTTGCGAATTTATGCGCCATAATCGCAATAATCACCAGTTGTGCTTTCCTCCCTTGTAGTAAACAGGCTGAGCGTGTTTTTGACTCCTCATGCTCTCTTCCAGGTTGTACCGACTTGGCACGACTATTAGCTCTTATCCAGACTATGTGGGCAGCGGATTAACTATTAGACGAAAACAATCTTTTAGGGTGCACTTGTTCGTCCGAAGGAAGCAACAATCACGCGGCCAAAGGGAACAACAATTGCGAGAGGAAAACGCAGTCTGTAGTGACCGTGGTGGGAATGGTACTGCTGTCTCATCGGTTGAGAGCCTTGTTCCTTATTCACTCCATTTTTGTTTTCCTCATGCGGTATTTGTATGAAAGGCTGCACTAGCTTGACAGAAACACAACCACTCATGACTAATAGAACTAAAGGGATGATGAGGAGAAACCGCACTTCAAGAGCAGAAGCCCGTCTGATGGAAAGTTAATTTCCTCATAAATGTCCTTTTGCTGGGGCATAGGTGCACAAAAATGTGGTCTGGTGGGAATCACAGGTTTACCGGTGTGGTTCCCTTGCCTTACAATCCAGCCCATTCAGAAACAGTAAACAGAGGCACAGAAACACTCTGCTTGGAATCGGCGCTTCGGAGATCGCGTGTCCATGAAATGCAAGCAAGTTTTGATCCTCAGTTGGAGAGGCTGTTTTGAGCTGGCTTCGCTCGGTCAGTCGTGGCGGCCGGGTGTCAAACGCTTTTGAGGCAAATGAAGGCCGGCGTTCTCATGAATGCTGCGAATACCACGGATGAAACAAAAGAGGCCGGTAGTAGTTCCATAACTGCACAAGATCTCCCACAACTTGAAGAAGGTGGCTAATCGTTTAAGCGTTCCGACGGACCTTTCAGCCTCCAAGAAGCTTGCTCATCTGAGCAGTCTCCTCACTTACGATAATAGAAAGCAATGCTGTAAGAAGCAGCATGAAAACCGTTTTGTCGACTATGCCGCCAACGTCGTGTACGATATCCTCCTGTTTGCGTTAAATTGTACATCGACCCGACGGGACGATGTGTGAATGACCGACTTAGGAAACACGCAAAAGAACTTCCTAATAATGAATGCAGGCACCTTGTGTACCAATGAATTGCTTGCACCGATTGTACACAGCGCTTCCGTTGCTTAAGATTTGAAGGCAGAAGTGGGTAAAAACTGCTCGCTAAACATTGGCGGCTTATTTCATCAGAAAAGCGGGACAAGATTGTGTCAGTGATACTTCGCTTGCTCTCTACGATAGAGAGATAAATTTTCTTTCACACCTTACCATTTAACTTCCTCTGTTCTCATTTCCAAGATCCATTGTAAGGTGACGCCTGCGCAGGTCTGCAAACATATTATATGCTTTGATCTTTCCTAGATTAAAAAATTTTCAGTAGCGCACGTATTTCTTCCCGTGTGTTCCTTTGTTTTGTCTGGTGTATGTTTTGCGCTAAATGAGATTAATACAATACCTTGTTTAACCTTCTGCCACGTGAAAGAGCCGCTCAAAACGTACGAGTGACATTTCAATAGAGGCGTCACAAGGGAGGTAAAACTCATGAGAACAGCGGTTTTGGATACATTAGGAGAAGCGCCAAACAACGTCATGTAATTATGCACAAACGCGCATACTACCTCGCTCGTTGTGATCAATAAAAGCTTGCTATTGGAATTTGTACCAAGCGCAAGGTTTCTACTAACATTACGGTCCCCATGAAGCAAAGCTTGACATGCCGGTAACAGAGCAAAACATGCTTTGAGGCAGATCCAACTGTGGTACCCTTTTATGGCTCCCTATCGCGCTTCTTCAATTCACATTTGACATCCAATTTCATTCATATATGAGCCAGCTGGTGCGCATTCAAATTCCTAGAGGTTGAAGAACATTGTTTGAAGTTTCCTGTGATACGACCTAACAGAGTGAATTTGTATTCCTATGCCATGTCGCTTGAACATTTCTTGTGCTTCCTCCTATTGCTTGCTCATTATCCTTCTGCTTCGACGGCCATGCTTGCTACTTGCTGTGTCATGGTTATCACTTGAGTCACAAGCATGACGCATAGTTCTTCTGAAGCAGCTTGACGGCGACAGCAAGTCCATCAGCCACTGGAGCAGTGCACTGGTCTGCAAGCTGCTGCCTTGGAGTGGTCGCAGGGTGTATAGTGTCTCCATTGGTACTCGCAGAGATTTCGTGGAAAATGACTAGGCATCGGGCTCAAGGCAGGTGTCGCGCTTTCTTGCACATTTTCATCGAACGCCATGCCAGTACTTTGTTTCTCGTCAAGAGGCTATGTACTGGCCCTGGAAGACTCGGCAACGGTGGCGTCACGAAGGTCGTCAAGAAGGTCAGTACTTCCGTGGCATCCATAATGTGTATCGGCAATTTCATCATATGCCGGACGTGATTCCGCAGGTTGTCAGCGTTTGTCACGGCACACTCTACCGCTTAAAAAACACGTTTTGGGGCTAGTTGGTGAAGCATGGTTTCTTGACTTTTTCTTAGCGTTGTAGTTTACGTAGCGCTGAAAAAAACTTCTTCAACAAACCACACTCTTCCGCTATGTGACTTAAGCGTTGACAATCCTCGCAGCGTGGCGTATGACAGTGCTGATCAACTCGCCCGACAGGGTTGCGGTGAAGCCAAAATGGTGGTCAGCCAGGATTAAGGACAAGGCTGTGCGCGCTTCACACGCTTTGTTGATGTGGAACGTCGTGAACACCAACCACTTCACATTTAGCAACTGACAGACAATATACAGGCAGAGAGTTTTCGTTGCCCTACGCCTACGCACCTTGCTCGGCAATTGCGTTTAGCATCAAGCGCACCACGATACTACCCCCCCCCCCCCCTTTCCCCTATGAAGCCCATGGCACAGAAACCGCAAGAAGCGAGCGCTCTAAAAGTTTGTCCTTTGATGAGAATATTTCGTGATTTCTGATGCCTAATATTTTAATCGAATCGAAAATAAAATAATTCAGTATTTGGAGTGTTAAAACACTTTACTAGCCCACTTGCTTGTCGAAATTATTGAATATTTGCGCCACCAGACTGAATACATCATTAAAAAGGCAGCAATCACACATTTTTATCCACCCAAACGCAGCTGTACTGCTGCAAAGGAATGCTATACTGCGTCAGTATGCACTTCGAGTTATTGATAAATTCGCTCGCGCCCTATCACGCACTACCCGTCCTAGTTATAGAAGTCGATAGAGTGGCTGCTCCGGTGAGGCGGTGATCGTGGGTCCACGTAAATTGTTTCTTTAACTACGAAGTTTCTGTGGAAGCTCTGTCCCCTGCGTCAGTGTGGCTGCGCTTGCCTGGACGAAACTGAGTAATTACTCAATTATTACAAACGAATTTCATTTTGCGGATTCCCATAAACCATAAGGTATTCTCCGTGTGCCGTTGAAGAAATAATAAAGATCTGATCCTAGTTGTTTTCTCAGTCATAATTAGGCTATCACGTGCGGAGTTTATTTCGGCTGGCATGCGAGAAGACATTTTCCCCCAAAAAAGCCAGTGCGTGCAAGGTTGAGCATTGGGGGGGTTTGCGAATGCTGAAAGATGTGAGAACAAGAGTTTTAATGAAGATATTTGGTTTCTGGCAGAACGATCATGTTTATTATTCCATCTTATTACACTTTCTTCTGTAAGGTCAAATCACGACGAAGCCACCGTTGTGCTGTCGACAGGCGCAGCAGGCGCTGCTTGTGAAGCTGCAGTTGAAGCACTTTCAGCTGATGCCGTGCTTTGTGCCACGTTTTCAGTGGTGGATACCCGGTCAGAGAGTAGGCCACCTTCGGTGCTTGATGAAGTACTCTCAGTCGTACTGGCGCCACTGGAAGCTGATTCATCCGAAATAGTGGTAACTTCTTCAGACTCAGGCAGCGAGGTGACTTCGGGAGGTGCTGGCGAAGTATCCCACTCAGAAGGACTCTCAGTCTGTTCCTCATCCTCGGGCTGGTCTGAGTTCACTAGCCAGCAGATCTTGAAAAACATATACTGTAAACCAGTAAAAAGACAAATAAAACAGAGAAAAGTCTATGCATCCAGCCAGTACGGTAATGTACGCGTACTTATACTTTCTTGACGGGCTAGGTTTGACTTGCTTGTATCATCTCTAAGAGCGCCCGAGCTTGGTGCGGTGCATGTGGACCATTTTCAAGGCTTCCCATTGCCACGCACTATTTGGGTTAATACATATAAATATAAATAATAAAGTTCTGTATTCAGGTGTAGTTTACAATTCATTTCAACTAAATTTGTAAAACGGAGTGATCTTCTTTCACTCAGCACAGTCAATTGTGTAGTCTCGTAGAGGTCATCTCATGACTTGTACTCTTAATCGTGTCAAAGTAAACAACACAAAATCGTATGCAATTTTGACACCTTTGCCGTGCGCTGTCGAGTGTAATGGCTATAATGAATAATTATCTAGTACGTCATGGCGGGCGATTTCACCTGAGAATTGATTAACTCTTTTTTCTCAGTGAAGCAAACTGTGAAGGCGCATATGCTTTTCTTTGCCCATGCCGTTGTTCCCTCTTCATTCTGTCCTTAAATTATCTTTTCGTATTTTGAACATGTCACTAAAACAAGCAATAATGTGGCAACTACTGTGTTATATAGGGTATGAATTTAACACTACTGAATAAGTCCCTCTTCAATGGGCGCATGGTCCTGTCATTTTGTTTATTAATGTATTGATTTTTTGCTGATGTGCCAATTTTGCATTATTTTTATAAGGGGTGGGGCAGCACATTTGCTAATCAAAGCAGCCACAAACATGAACGCAGTGTACTTCTAAAATGCACGAAGAACAAATCAATCACAACTTCTAGAGCGGTGCATTTCATACAACCAAAAGCCTCAGCCACAACTAAAAGATGGTGTAAAGTTAAGCCTAACTCTGATAATACTCTACACAGTGACCTGCACACACTGCAGAAGATTTTAGGTAAGTTGTCAGCACACAGAATATAAGAGCAAACGATGTGACAAAGTCCAAGATGGATAGAATTTATCTTTCAGCGAAATAGCTACAATTTCTGAGTGGAACACACTGACGGGTACGTTTGGGAAATAATGTGTTACTGAATGTGGCTGTCTTGCATTTCTATGCACACCCTTTTCGTTATGGACTAGCCGAGCCGAAACGTAATGTGGATGGACAATGGATATACCAAGGAGGATGCCGATGTGAGCATAACATATGCTGATGAGCTATTTCAACCGAACCTTTGCTCTGCAGCGGCAAACAATTCCCGTTTTCAGGAATATTTTGGTATTTTGGCACTAAACGCTCCACCTTAGTTGAAGTATCGGAGACGTAGTGAGCTGCTAAGGGCTCACACTTTCTAGTTTTTCCATAACAGTTTTGGTAAAAGGATCCTACAAAGCCAATGTATATTCCAAATGCGATCGAATATTAGTTTTCTAAAGCAAGGCGCCAGAAGCCTGTGAAATAGAAAGCGTATATCATCCCGGAAATCCAAAGGATTTGGAGGCCTTTTGAACAGTACAATCGACATGATCGACGCCAATTGAGCGGGGATGCATTCAGCTGCCGACAGTGAGGTTTTTCCAACGCGAATACGTCCTCCCAAATTATTCTGAAAACACTGCCCTGTATACTTCTCTGCCTAAGTTTCTGGCTCACTCTCAATTCTTCGCTGCAGGCTTCATCGGGTTTTTGGCTCTGCCTTTGTCACGGTACCAAGTAAAAGCACCTGATGAAGTTTGTACCACCGAACCTTGTTTTTTGAAATGCTGCACGGCACCCGCTGCAGCAGAAATTTCCGCTAACTTTTGCACTGTACTTATCTAAGAGGCGTTCTAGCAACTACATTACATTGCGCCCCTCTCACCGTTGCTAAACTAGTTGAACAGTGGCTTGTTTACCCAGAACACTGTGGAGTTCGAGTATTCAAGAAAAAAAACGGTTCAGTGAACTTGGTTTAAGAGAGTTGTAACGCAATATTATGCAGCTACATGAAACTTTACTCCGATTAAGTAACACTTTGCACACAATTTGGTCTCTTTATACGATAAATTAAAAATGCTCCGAATGGTCTTTTAAGTACGCATAGGCCGAGGACCATACCAATCATCACTAAGATATAGCGCGGTAGAAAAAACAGGTTTGGTGTAATCTGTAAATGTAACAACCCAACACTCCCTATAGGCTGTAGTGCAGGCCGTACTGGAAGACTCCGAATTGAATTCGACCAGCTGGTGATCCTTAACCTGCCATTATGTTATAAAGCACGCGGGAGTTATTTCGCTCGAATTCCATCATAATTCGTCCGCCACGACTAGGAATCAATGAGCCGCCTTTTGGCTCAACAGCCGAAAGTTATAGGCTGTAAGCCGCCGCGGGGGATTGCTACAAAAAACAGTGTAAATTAAAAATTCACTAAGGCATCCTGCACAGCACTGCAGCTATCTGTTTTCATATTTTCGCAATTTTATATTGCTCGTTATTCTGAAATAGAGGAGAGAAAGCATTGGCAAGTGACCTATACTACTTTCAGTTCCTTTCATCTTATATTCATAAAGCCCATGGAAGGACATTTAAAACACATTATATCTAGATATGGAGGATTCGTTTTATTCTGAAGAAATAATGCAGCGTTACCTGACGGCACCTGAAATGGAACCGCCTCACGGAGAAATGTGGTCGCGCTGAAAAAGAAAACAAAATATCCCTGTTTATAGACGTTATCAGAAGGGAAGCATTAATAGAAAATAAATTACGGTCACCTATGCTTTCCAGCATGCCTGACTCTGTCTAATGAAATCAAGTTACTTTTTGTCACTGCAGCCCCGCCCTCAAAAAAAAAATTGCTGCAGCCATTTCGAGTATCATTTAAACTTGATGGCTTTTGCAAGGCACATTAGCTAACGTCTTGGACAGAACTAATCAAGCAACGGGCTTTGTTTATTAGCCGTGAAGTGGAGCATTTAAGGAGTATCTTAAGTTCTAAAAAAGGTATAACCTAAGAAGAAGCCTCGCGCTCACCTTTTGAGACCTTTAAATCTTTATGTGTTCGATAAGGGCTCCACTGTACGGCTGAGAAGCAAACCCTGTTTATAGGTTACTTTTGGAAAGGGCGGCCTCTCAACCAATTCTACGCAGTCAAGTTGCCAAGACTGAGCTGAAATCAAAGCAACCCATTGCAGACGTTACAGCGTCGGTTGCCTTTCTATACGCATTTCCTGAACACTCACTAAGCTAGCAAAATTCCGGCATTTTATTATATTTTACAACACAAAGTACTCATAGATAATTTCGCCTAAGTTGTAAAACTGAACGAAATGGCTTACCTGCTGCAAGAACAGCCATCGATAAGAAAAGAATTAAAAGAGCGGGGCGCATTGTTAGTTTGGGCTTGAGACAATGCTGGCGAGACCAGTGAAGTGGTATCGAAGCTGGTAAAAACGGCACTGCTTAGTATTTCCCTTCTTTTATTCTCAGCCGCTACCTCTGTCGCCACAGCAATGGAATGCAGGTGTTTGCGTTGGCGGAACTCATATTTCAGACGTGTGATCTCTTTTCCTCCACTTGTGTGGCTGCAAGAGAGACACGTGAGGCATGTGGGCAGATTCAAAATGAATGGCTTCTGCAACGTAGCGGTACGCGAAGCAATGCGCACGTGTGGTAGACTAGGGAACAGTACATTGGCAATTGCGTGGTGTAACTCAAACTTCTTGTGAAAGAAGCGTAACTGCAGATTCGGCCACCAGCAGACGAAATTAATCTTTCTGTTTCCGAGACGACCACGTTCTCTCTGACACAAGTGTTTGATGTTGCGTTTCTCAGATATCCGGATCCTGAAGCATACATCCGCTTAACAAGTTCATGCTAGTGCAAAGCATATGGGGGGAATTTCCAAGGCGCGATTGGTCTTCTTTACCACGTGCACCCAATGCTGAAACGAGCCGGATTTTAAAATATGGCCATACCATATCGCCGCTGACATGCATTGTCAGTCTGAACTGATCATTGAACTGGCCCGTTGAGAAAAAACAGGTTATATTCACTGTTAGAGTGCGCGCTTTCTGCTTTATCAAATTTCTTGTGCTTGTCGGGAAGAGAGGAGGTGGCGGCACCGTTTCGCGCATGGCTAGTATTGAGGTAGTAAAATTATTATAAGGGCAAGGCGCCCGCGGTCAAATGAAGGCACATTCCTAACGTTTTATGGCTGCTTCACGCTTCTGCCATCAGCAGTAATCACCAAGTTTTGGTAGTATTGCGCATACTAATGACTTTAACAAACGCCAGATAAGTTTCTTGGGAAAAATATGCATGCACGTAAATGTATGTTATGCGTTTTTTTAAGGCGCGAAAACCTCAGCAAAGCAAGTGTTCACACTTTGCCGCATTTCGAGGTCTCGTATATCCTTTCATGTGTTGATTTGAAGAATAAACACGTCGGTAACACTAACACGCTCTTTAGGGCCGTATTCTATAGGGATCCAGTTGTCCATTTTTTTTATTTCTGATTCATTTGATCCTCTGGCGTTGATTCCTGTAGTTCGGTGACGTAGCTTCGGCTTGCCAGCGTCCGACAGGCGCGACCAAATGATTACTTTATTGGCGACCGGACCTCGCCGGTTGGCTGCATATAGCACCGACTTGTTAATCTGTGCGTGTGGCGTGTGGCGGAGGCTATCGTGAACGAGGGGCCAACCACCTTGATATTTATGCGATTCGCTGCTTGCTCCTTTCATGTATTCCCGCCGTCACTTAGACATCAATCCAAACGGAATGAATCTCAATTCCAAATGAATCCTTACAGAATACGCGCCGCATGGTGCTCATCTTCTGCAAGCAATCTTGTTTGTGCGGCGTACATCAAACGTGAAAACGATGCAGTTTGCCCTGACATCTGAAACTTTACAAAAAACGCACTTGCTCTATGTGCAATAGCAAACACGAAAGTGTGTTTACTATAGAGAATTCCATGTTTCCATTTTCCTGCATAAGCGATTCTCACGTCACGCTGGAACGTCTCCAACGCCGCGAACGTAAGAATGTGACGACGCGTTTGGCAAGTGTGACGACCTTTATCCTGACTAATGCCGTGCACGGAAAGCAATTGTGCGGTCGTTTTGCGGATACGTGGCGGCGTGTGGGTCCAGTGGATCGTTCCGACTGGATGCGGCGGGAGGAGGGTGGTTAGTGGCAGGGCGCATTGATGGCGGAAGAGTGGTCGACCCACCCCCGCCCCACCCTTTGGCGAGTGATTTTGTATACGTAAAACCACGCTAAGCGGCATCTTGTGGAATAAAAATGTATAAAAAGAGGGCACGGTGCAAATGAGACCACTACTCCCCTCCCCCTAACCGGCTGTCCTAAGAGTAATCTATAAATGTGCCCCCGGATGAGGATGATGCTACAACCGGGATAACACTGCCTACGGTAGGCCGTTTGCATACCCAGTTCCTATTGCTTGCTTTTTTTGGCGATGAACTTGATGACGAAAATAAACAAAAAATCTAATTTTTTCAAATATTGGCCCCTTTTCTAAGTCTCAAATCGTTCAGAGAGATACTGCTCATCGCTACTCTTAAAGGCAAGTATCACTGGCTCTCCTAGCCAAAACAGCGAACAGAACGAGGCACCATTCTTAGGATTGTATTGCCAAATTGATCCAGTCGCCGTCACACGGACGCTGCGAGGATGGGCAGCACAATACAACCTCGAATGCGGTGTGCGCTGTCCGACCGTCATTACCTCCTGGCATTAAGGTTTAGGTCACCATGCTTGGATGCGCTTGTTGAAAAAATTTCCTCATCCCCTGTGTTACTCATGAGAAGAGAGAAATTCTTTCGTAATAATAGAGGTGTATTGCGGAATCAGGCGCCTCTCATTTCAGCTCCTGTCTAGCGCTAAATGCGGCACATGATTCCGAGAGTTTTTCCTCATGTAGGAAGCGAAAAAAAAGATGCACTAACATTTCAATGAACTTTTTCTTCAAAAGACGCTACACAGCTAGGAGAAAAGAAGAACAAGAGACAAGGCTGGACTAGCAACTAAACATATAATTAAAAGAAGAGGCAAACGAAAACCCACACAAAGATTTGCGCGCATATAATACAAATTATTGAAAGGGCGGATAACAAAGGACAATCAACTTTGTGCAAGTACGCCATGTAAAAAAGCAAATTCCTTCCGGTGATGGTTGACAGACGGCTCTGCCACACTCGTGTGGTTAGCCTTGGCGTTATAATACGCCTCAGTTATTTCCCTACCTATCACTTGTCACTTCCATACACGACTGAAGTGCCACAGAAATCGGGCATGCAAACTGTCGGGTCTTCCTCTAATTTACATTCGTGAGATTGGCAGTGCAGTGACATATTAGAGGTTGCGTTCCCCACCAACGAGTTAAGGTGCTCATTCAGGTGCTCATTCAGATACCTACCTGTCTGCCCGTAGTAGTTCCGTCGAAAAGACAGCCGAATGTTATAAATCGCATTCTTCTTGCAAGTGGTGCACCTGGATTTATGGGATATTGTGCACTGCAATCTAGTTATCGTGGTTTTTTCAGCCTCCTTTTAACGGGGGCGCAAAGGCCTCCAACCCTGTTCTTAGCTGTCAAAAAACACCAGCAGCATTAAACTTGTGGGGATCTGCCCTGCAGTCCTCTGTGTAGGCTTTCCCGCGATGCACCGTGTAGCAGCAGCCTCGCCTTGAGGAGGGGCACATTCCCTTGTTAGTTACCTTAACTATCGAGAAAGGGCGCCAGCGTCGCAGCGCAAGAGACTGCTTGAGCTCGCGCGCGGAGAGAGGATGGGGCTCTTCGGCTGGGATCGTCGGCGCGAGCGGACGTGTCGCTCTTGGCTGCGCTCTTCGCCAGCGGGACGAGGAAGGGGCGGGGTGACTCGGTTCCCGTATCTCGTCCCGACCGGCTTCGGAGTATCCCTTGTCCTAGCGCGGGCGAACATTCGCTCGTAACCTTACTGGTGAGTCGGGCGACCTCGATTCATTAGCGTATCTTGTTGCTAGCTGGCGTTATTGTTGCTGTAGCAATAAATGCGTGTTTGTGTCGGCCAATGTGTCGTTCCTTTGTTCCCTCAGAGCAAGGCCCGCCGTGGTGGGCGAGCGCTCGGTAGCGTACGCGAGCACGGGGTGGCGTCTGGCGGTTTTGAACTGTGTCCGCCGCGATTAAGCGGGGAGAATCTATTTATCTCCCTAATTACAACCCCACAAACTTTGCACTGCTTTCTTTAGTCGATGTGAAATACTGTGAAGGTAAGGTAAAGCAGCCACCTTGCGACGCCGCAACAACACTTAAGCCTCTTTCGACCTTTTCTTCTCTTGCTCAAATCGAGTGAAAACGCGGTCCGACAGGCGGGCGAGATCGACAATTCACATCTCGGCTCCCAGTCACCCAGGTTGCTGAGCACTAAAGTTTGTACTGTCTGCGTGCGCAAGTGCATTTAAAAAGATACGCTTACAAAGGAGGACGTGCTGCTTTAAGACGGGCGCTGTATTCACTTCTTATTAGTATTCTTAATTGCATCAATATATATGGTTGGGTTGGAATGCAGTAAAATAATAATAATTAAAACACAATATACACGTATAAACATTCCCAGCTGCAGAATTGTTGGTACACACTGGAAAACATTATCTTAAAAGATAGAATGAAATTGTCCAATTAAGGTTCAACATAAGGTAGAAGCTCTGCTGGCACATTCAGTTCCATTTATTTGCGTGGAAAACACTGACGAGTGCACGAGCTACGCAGTATTCTGGAGGATATGCCAAATATTCATTGGTTTTATACTACACGCATTTGCCGCGTTCAGGAGCGGCTCTCAGGCCAGGGCTGCTGTAGTGGCTGCCGTCAGCTTGAACCGGTCCACCAGCTTGCACTGCTCATCCAGGTCCGAGATGAACCGCTTGGCATCCCAGTGGGCTGTGCTAGGGATAGTGGGGACTATCAAGTTGAATTCGCACGCCCACGTAGTATGGTATAGAGAAGGGTATTCTTTACAGTGTAGGTATATGATTGGGTAAAATGTGGGTTGTTATTTTACGGCATATATGCAGAGAAATCCTGAAGCGTTTATCCCTGCAGCATTGCCACTTTTCTCCAGCTGGAAATCAGTGGGCCCACCTTTGCAATCTTCTGCAGAGAATAGTGACGACAGGCGCCGGTATTGTTAGCCACGTTCTTAGCGTGCTGCGAGAGTAGACCAATCTAATGTTGCATGGGAAGACACCTCTATGACATTCAGGCAGCAGCCTTGGATTAAATACTTGCGCATCACAGTAGCTTAGTCACTTATAAGAGGCGAGTTACTCAATCCAATATCTCTGAAAATTCGGTTTCTTAAAGTACCGTGCTTTTAACTTACTAAGGTGTCGTTATTGTCCTTCTGCTGCGTTTTGATGTACCATGTAAGTGAACGTAACTTTCGCCTCAATAAGAGTAAGGCACACAAAGACGTTGCCCGTGTTAACAAAGCAAGAAAGTTAGAATCCAAAGAAAAATGAATCAAAATCCTCATATGCCGTCTTGTACAGTCAAAAGCACACGCGAAAAACACATTTCAGTGCGCTGGCACTTATTGTGGCCATTCCCCGCATTTGAGTGTTGTCTGTCCGTCCGTCTGTCTGTGTGTGTGTGTCTGTCTGTCTGTCTGTCTGTCTGTCTAGCCAGTTTTGTGGCAAGCTGCTCACCTGCCCGCCGTGTCTGGCGGCAGCCCATTTAGTTGTGAGAGGCTGCTCGGGAAAAGCAACCTGCTTCGCAACCAAACCGAAACGACCGAAATCCCATCGATGGCAACACCTGCCATAGCGCCTGCCTTGTGCCGCTCTCCCAAGCAGCAGAGGTAATTGCTCAATATTGGAAATGTATTGGCAAATGCCGGTCCTGCATATGACCATAGCAAAACGATGGATTTCCAATATTGGGCCCGTTACCTGTAGTTCATGGGGTGCCACTGCCCGCCGGGTGCCTTACTTAGCGAAGTGTAGCCGGTGGAAACCAGGCGAGAACCTGGGGCGCTAATTAGGCGGCACTGTGCCTAATGAGCAGCTGGGGCTGGGAGTGCACACTAAACACAAATCAACACAGATGGGTGTTTTTGGCTTGTCGTCTAGCGTCCTCCCAAATCGAGGTTCGATATGCACCGTTAGACTTGGGGTAGATTTCAACCCCCAAAAATACGGAGGACTTACGGTTGGCGAAGGGAGCAGATTTGGTCTAGATTTTTACACCAAAAAATACGAAGCACTTGCGGTTGACAATGGGAGCATATTTGGTGTAGACTTTTACACCAAAAAATACGAAGCACTTCCGGTTAGCAATGGGAGGTTTCAACCGCGGCGATACGCTGAGCGGTGGCTGCGGTGTCGTGTTTATGCAGGCGCCAAGATTTCGCAACGCCAGCATCCAGGAGGAGGAGGTGTTGACAGCGGTTCGTTTTCTATGTTGCATTTTTGCTCTTTCTTACAGGGCTACTAGAACTGCTAACTATATAGGCGGAATGATGCCAGTTCGTTAATCACAATATTAAGGTTCGAATGTGCTTTGTAATCATAAACAAAGCCCAATCGAACATCAATGTTGAGATATAACAACTAGCCCCGTTCCGTCCATGCCGTTTCGAAGTACTCTTGTAAAGAACAGGGCAAGAAAGCTGGATACAAAATGCGTCGGGCAGCTGTCTTCACCTCCTCCTGGATGCCTGCGTTGCACGATCGTGGCGCCATGCATATACACGACGTCGTAGTCACGTCGCAGCGTACTGCCGTACATCGCGGAAACAAAACGAGACCAGCGGCGGCCGCAAGGAAACGCCTTTAATCTGACTCCGCTGTGCATACGACACTTCTGTAAAAAAATACACAAACCATGGCTCCGGCGCTAGCCGAAAGTATCTTGACGGGGTGGTTCGGAATGGGCAAGAAAAGCAGAGTTGGGGAGACGACAGGCAATGAAACTGAAAACAAGACCGTGGTAACCGATCTACGTGCCCAGTTCCTGTATCACATTTTTTATTATTCCCGTAAAATATACCATCTCTTCGCTGTGGTCCAAAAACCGAATTCCTGAAGTTAAAGAACCTGAATGGTGCACAAGCCACTTGCAGGCAGATCCACATTATACAAATAATGTTTGCGATCTCTCTGCCTTTAGAAGTTTTTAAAAAGAATGCATTCGTATATTGTATCCTTAAAATCCCTTCATTACTGTCACATATTTTTGCAGTCCATAATGGACCTTTTTAAAGAAAATTTTGAACTTTGTGCTCAACTCGCGCATTGAAAATATTTTTCGAGCACTATTTTCATTCAGTCTATAAGTCCTCAAAGTCGATAAAAGCAGAAGGATTCGCACTAAGGATTACACAAAAACATGGCATATAGCTTGTGCTCTGTGGGTTTATTTTCGGACAAAAATATAGTTCTTGGATTTTACCTTCATAGTGCAAGGTAGCTGTGTAAGTTTGTTAGACATTTTTCTTCTGAGATTGCAGTTTTAAGCATTTTACAAATCATTGTTACTAGCACGTCCTCAAAACATTGTTCGCAATTTAACTTGTGCATGCGACTTACATTCATTCCACTGGATATTTGAAAACACTGAATTACACTGACCACCGCTACAAACAGCACTAGATTATCACAAATGTCAGTTACTAACCTACACACATATCTGAAATATTAACACCAGCAACATTAAAAGGCTGCTTAACATGTCAAGCTTATTGAATTGAAAAGAAATTGAAGAGCCTGCGTAAAGTAAACAAAAGGTCACGAAGACCTGTAGATTGCAATTTTATTTATTTAAATGGAGGACAATAAACAACATTTGAAACCACAATTCTTGAACAGGTATTAGAGATAGGGACTAACTTGAAATCAGCACCAAAAAGTAATCAAAACGATACAATAGCAAATCTTGAAAAACAATGCAGAGTTGACTTGAAAACTTCTTCGCTACACTTCAGGCCAACTGGTGCTGTCAGATAAGATTAGCTAATAAAACGTTATGCACCAGACAATTCCCATAGGCTAATTCCAAGTGGCTAACTTCAAGATGCCGGTTACAAACTACAGTAAAAGAAATACTAAACAGACATCCTAAAGCAGCCAACTAAATCTACAGTAAAATATCACAGGTATCCAACCTCTAACGTTGGTGTTTGTTCTTGAGAAACATATAGGACAAACATAACCTCAGAAAACGTATAAAATACATTCAATTTAACACACAATGACATAAGAACAACACAAAACAAAACTTTACACTCAATATATGGAGGCCTATGCTCTAGAGAAAGTTTATGTGCCCCGAAAAATATGTTAGCCACCCATTTGAAGCAGCCTGTCGCAAATAAAATGCAGCCCTCATAACTTTTATGGAAAAAATTAGAATACAGAAACACATGCACACATGCTTTTCAATCTAGCAAACAAGTAATGACTAATGCTGAAACACAAAGAATTAGTCAACCTGGTATTACCTGACTGTGCGCACTACAAGCAAAGCAAAAACACATGGGCTAATGTCAAAGCGCTAAGCACACAGGTATTCTGTTTGATCGGGAGAAAAGCATTTATCACCTTTACTTTAGGACGAAGTGAAGAAAAATTCCAGAAAAGTTCCCATGGCAACTGATCTGACTAAGGACTAGTAACTTTGTGATTAAATAAGTAATTGAATCTCTGAATACCTGTGTCTAAGCGCATATTTGCTTGAAAACTTAGTTGTTCACCAAATACATTATCACCATTATTTTTTTCTAATTAAAGGATATGTATAAATGCTAGCAAATATGTCATGTGGCAGAACGGGAAGTCTATTAAAAAACATAAAAAATTACAAAATGCTCACATGCTCCCAGGAAGCTGTCCGAGCTAGATGCAAAAAGATAAAAACCATTATTAGCCAATGCAGGGACAAGAAACCAGTGGGGTGATGATTCTTAGGGTCAACGAAATGTTGCTGTTCCTGTTTGTCATGTCTTTCCATGCTGTCACATAATGCGAGTACAGCATTTGTCGAAGTTTAGAGCCCAAGGAATTCGCTTCTGAGCCTTGTTGTGCATCGCTAGCATTCCAGATCTCTTGGAGCTACAGAAAATCTTGCCCTGACCACCGTGAATGTTGGACATCCATGGATGCTCACAGGCCTTATTACACGGCTTAGAAGCCAAACCCTTTGGCCCTGTACTTTTTGACAGAAGGCTATACATCAGTTTTCCTCACAGATTCATGCTGATATTGTTATTGTTTTCCTTTTTCTTCGCTCTGGCCAACTGTATCATGTTGACACTGATAAGTTATAGCAGCACAGTTTGTGTTCCACTACCAGTGTTCCAAACAGTACCAAAAAACTAGACATGTAAAACATGTACAGGCGGATAGAAGAGGCAGCTGTGAAGGAAAGACGAAGTGGTTTTTAAAAACTGATGAGCTCAAAACCATCGAAGCGTGGTTTGTTTTAAGCCACAGTCTCTAAATGCACTCTCAAGAAAGGTCAGCAGACAGAGTGCCTTCTTTAGATTTTCCAAACAGAACGCCCAGAAGGCTGCAAACAGCTGAATCCCCACAGAAGCGATGAGGTTTTCACTACAGGGTGTTGGCCAATGAACAGGAAAACTGCGCCTTGATAGGTGAGGAGGCATGCTGTAAGTGCTTGGCCCTGCAAAATTAAAAACGAAATATCACTGACATTTCTAACACTTGTAGAAGTGCAAAAAATACTGACGCATTTCAGTATAATCACATTATGACTACACTATCCTAGGGATTAATTCATGAGGGCGTGGTCTCCCCTCCTCAAAGTAAGAAATTTTACATAGAAAAACCATGCTCAACCCATTTTTTTCAAGAATAAAGTCAAAGAAATGCAAGGTTCAAACATGTCACTGACCGATTTTTAAATACAATGGTAACCAGGCTAATGCACTTTTTTTTTCCACAATACTGCAGACCCTCATTTGAGTCCAGGCAGGGAGGGCAGAAAAATACATTCACTCAACACAAAAACAGTTACATCGTAAAACACAGAACAATAAAATTGTGTAATGTAGTACATATATTTAAAATAGCTCACAGAGTGCCTTGTCAAAATCAACAGCCGAGATCACCTGTAGAGGCAGGGCGTTCCATTCGTCAATCGTTAGTGGAAAAAAAAGAAAATTTAAAAGTGTTAGTATGCGCAAAGTATGGTGCTAAGGTATGATCATGATGACGACGAGTTCTACGCGTTTCTGAAAACTGCACATAGGAGACTGGAGAAATGCCTAGTTTTGCATTGATTAGCTGGTGAAGGAAGGATAGGCGGGCTATCTTGCGTCTGAAGTGGAGTGGTTTAATATAATTTGCTGCCATTAACGAAGATGGAGAATCAGTTCTCTTGTATCTATTAAATATGAAACGTACTGCGCGTCCCTGTATTTTTTCTAATTCTGCTATGTCTTTTTTAGCATGGGGATCCCAAACGGAGCTATCAACACTGTCTAGCTTCCACTTCATTGCCCACCACTATGTGCAGGAGACCTTGGGGATAGTTTTGTATCAAAACTTTTTCATTCATGATTCGTTAGTATGGATGAATCACTTTGCGAGAATTTTGCTCGGAAACCAAAGTGTCCATATTACAGAGGCGCGACTGTACATATGATTTGTCTATTAGAGCCATGATCACATATAGTGGGCCATCACAACTATGCAAAAGTTAAACGAAATGCTGCAATGGCCTCCGTGCCATAGATTTGAAAACCATATTCTAGCTATAGGACAACTGAGCTGCTCAATCGCATTTAATTGCAACCAGTGCAGCAACAGCCTAACTGTAATCAAACTAGAGGCTAAAGAAACAATGGTGAGCCACTGCTCATAAGGGAGCGTGATACAAAGTGCGTATTCGAAAGGCACAGCTGCGCACGAAAGCTACCACTCTTGCTTTATCCGTGTCATATGATACATATGGCGACTATAGGAATTTTTGCTGAGCATCGAAGAAGCAAATGTTCTCTAGGGAATCACATTTTGAGCACCTATAACAGCCCGGGAAGCAAGACTCAGTACTGCCCATGAATCATATTTACGTGTGTATAATGAAGACTTAATAATACAAAACTGGTATGGTGTTGTTCAAAGTGTATATCGCCATTATACATAGCTTGTGAATTAGCACTCCACAATGATTGGATGTCATCAAAGACTACAACAGAAAGCACTCTTTTCCAACTGAAAATAAAAAATAGCTGCACCGTACCCAGACATTATTACCATTTGTGAATAAAATGACAAAACCACAGTCGCTAAAGCAAATAATGGTGATCGCCTCTCCATAGTTTCGTGCAAGTGTAAAGAAACCACAACCGTCTCACACTGGATTATTGGTTATTTGAAAAGAGTGGTAGTGAACACGCGTGAAAATGAGACAGTAGCAATGCAAATACTAAAATTGCAGCGTGTCAGTACGCTGTATCTGGTTTAGTCATGAAAGTACTCTATTTTTATAACTCAGCATAGTTGCAGCAGTTACACTGGCTCCTTATTCCTACTATTGTCTTTTTTAAATTGCACAAGTAACTATGCCTAATTTTTAAAGAAAATCCCTTGGGGATCAGCAGCTCCTTAATGTCACTGTTTGCATCCCGCCTCTCTGCAAGATAACAAAGCACCAGGGCTTTGTGCCAGCCCCATTCTAAAATAAATTATCACAAAACCCAAGCTTTGCTAAAACTCGTGAGATCAATGCCTAAATTTGAATAAATTCTGCGCCTAAAAGGTAGTCATCAGAAGTTCAGATAAATACTGAGCTGCTATTTTCGTACAAAGATTTCAGTTCCTGCCTATGTCCACCAATCATTTGCACAAAAATGCCTACAAGTGTTGCAGGGGGCATCTTTCTTTGCGACTTCACTCTGAACTGTTTGGTACTGCTTGTAGATTAAACTGATGCAACCTTGGAGTTATTCATAGATTAGAACCTGGATAGAACAATGTCCAGTCAGGTTTGATACCAAACAAATCATTATGAATAAAATGTATGTCGTTCGAATTACTGACTCCAATACTGATAGGTGAACAAGGCAATGAAGTATGTGATGCTTTAAAATTAAAACAGCTGTTATATTTTGACAAATAGTGACAGCACCTTTAAACTGCACCCATCGAAGTTATGCCTCAACGAACCGCAGAACATAATTCAAGAACTGACAGCCGTTGCTTTCTCGCTTTCACTCGTGTCCCAGTGACAAAGAGATTGCGCCATTGACTGAAAGCAACGAATAATCAGATTGGAATTCTAAATGTGGCGGCCGAATCTATGACGGCAGAATACAAGTATGCACTTCAGAAGCTTTGAAGACATTCACTTGCTGCGACGCGCACGATAAGCAAAATTGTTTTGTTTTTTTGTGGGGAACCACGGCATTTTAGAAAAAGCAACCTGATTTTTTTTATGTTAATAGCGATGCCGCATACCTCATTCTGTGAACATGCATGAAATTAAGAGTGGCCAAAAATGCTCCACTTATCCAAACTAAAATGACACAAATGCTTCTGACGGCACTAAAATAAAAATGCCGAAAACCTGCCGCCGCTTGCAAGATGTATTTCAGTGCAGACGCAAGCAGACTTGTACAGAGCGCTCGTGCGGTGCTTTGCGGAATGAAGGCGAACTTATAACGCAGGCAGTGGGATTAACTGACAATGCAGGTGCTCAAGCGCTGGAGCATAGTTGTATAAAACAACCCATACACTACCAGCGCGTCGTTAAGAAAACTGCGCTAATGTTTTGCTCCATTCCGCAGCACAGTGCTCCAGCGCTCCACTCAAGGCTGCTGACATATTTATCGTACAACGATATTTAAGACGCAAAATCACTTAACATGAGGGCGAGACGGATCTGAGACGGCAGGGATTCAAAGTGGGCAAGGCAACAGCAGCGGCGGCACGATGCTAAAGCGCTGTCTCTGCATTGTGCACATCCTTGGATGCGTCGTCAAGACAGTTTCGTGGGACTGTGTGCCTAGTGACGTCATCTGCGTACGCTTCCCGGACGAGTCACCGATCTACGAGCAGCACGCGTGGATCTTCGCCCGTGCATCGCCCGACTGCCCTATCGCCCCTGTGTGCGATAGCTGCGGCTTGCCAGGGGGATCAACGGCCTGGCTCTTGCGTTTTCCGTGGAACTTTGATAGCTATGCGCGCACCATTGACATCGGCAGCACCGCGACGTCACCAGTCAAGGGTATAAAAACGCCACCTGAGGCTTCGTTCGTCAGTGGGCAAGGCAGCAACAGCGGCGGCACGATGCTAAAGCACAGTCTCTTCATTGTGCAGGTATGTTACCTTGAGAATTCCCGATGCCTGAAATCAGACAATCGATCATTGCTGCTGTTCCTCTGCCCACAAGACACGGGTGACTTGTGTTCAATTGTATTGTACTGTATCAGCCGTCTTTTGTTGAGTGGAGACGTGGAGCTCAATCCAGGCCCCCCTAAATCTGACCCCTCAAAAGCCTCAAAAGAGCCCGGTAAAAGCCCGGTAAATAACGGCAATTCATCAAAGTACAGTGCGCCTAATGACAGCCCTTCTGTGCGCCCTACGCGCTCTGCCACGCAACATTCGGTTACTGTTGTAAGTTCAACCGAAGTTGATAATATTGTCACCATGCTTACTGAAGTCCTTGAAAGGCAAAAGCAAATGGCCGAAGACCTTAGCAATATTAAGTCATTCCAAGCTTCCGCGAACTCGCGTTTTGATGTGCTTGAAACCCGTGTGGCTGCACTTGAATCGTCTCCATCTAGTCGGAAAGCTAATACCAGTGAGTCTGATTTCTTGCGCTCCGGACTAAAAACATTAAGTGGAACTGTAGCTCGGTTAGTTGCAAAGAATGACGACCTTGATAACCGTTCTCGTCGCAACAACATTATCATACACGTCTTGAACGAAAACCAAGATGAAAACGAGAGGACTCTGCTAGGTAGGGTTACATTGATATTTTTCGATAAATTGCAATTACGCCCCCCCCCCCCCCCCTGCATTGAGCGTTGCCACAGAATCGGTCGAAAGCAAAAAGGGCATCCACGCCCAATCATTCTTAAGTTGCTGGATTTCCAGGAAGAGTTGTTGGTGATGAAAAACGTCTCGAAACTTGAAGGGTCTGATTGCTACATTAGCGAAGATTTTTCAGCCAACGTCCGCGCTATTAGAAAGAAAAAATTTGGGATGCTTCAGCACTTTTACGAAGCCAGGGTTCTGTGTTAAAGTTACGCTATGATCATGCTTTTATCGACAAGGTTCGCTACATTTGGGACGGTGTTTCAAAAGCTCTTATCAGAGACCCGAAGTTTTCGATTACTCGCACTTTCCGATCACCATCTCGCGATTCTTCCCCTCAAGATAAATTTTCTGAGTCACCACGTTCAGCTTCCCCCCGTTGACTACCGAATAATTCCGACTGTAACCTTTCCATTTTGAACCTAAATGCCAGAAGCATAACTAATCAATTCGCAGACTTTCTATCTTTAATCACTGCACCTTAACCTCATGTAGTTGGCATCACAGAAACTTTGCTGCATGACGACATATTAGATTAGAGTTCACGCCTCCTGGCTACGTTGCGGTTCGCACAGACAGACGGCACTCTAAAGGTGTCGGCGTTGCGTTGCGTTGCGTTTTCGTTCTGACCTCAAGTTTTCAATAAAGTCACCGCCAGATGATATAGAATCAGTCTGGTGCAAACTTTATATGAACAAAAGTCATGTAATCGGCGTCTTCTACCGTCCTCCAAGTTCCTTTGTAAATGAAGTTCAATCTCTTAGTCAGTGTATTAACGACCAGCAACTCAGTGCAGGCAACCTTATTTGCATGGGTGACTTTGATGCCCCCGGCCTCCACTGGCCTACTTTAACACTTGTGAAAGAAACCTCCATAAATAGAGAACTACTTTCATTTTCGCTTTCATTTGACCTTATCCAGGTTACCAACAACCCTACAAGATGTGATGCTCTGCTCGATTTGGTTTTCGTTAGCTCTAATATTGTTGGAAAGGGCTACAAATGCGACGTCATTGAAGGAATCTCAGGCCATAAGGCCGTTCTTGTCTACTTAAACTTTTCGATTACTAAACAGAACTTCGTTTTTTCCACATTTCCGGATTTCAATCCAGCTGACGACACTTCAATAACTTACACCCTAGCTGATATATATGATGAATTTGTTGCACTGAGCTCTACATGTGATGTTAACACATGAGTGAGCTATTTCGAATCCTTAGTTAAAAAATGTATTCACTGTTTTATTCCTCTCAAAACCAAGAAGAAAAATATGAAAATTCCCTGGATGACACGAGATATATTACATCTCACACGGCGTGTACACAGACTCAGGCGTACGAAGCGCTCAGGTAATCAGGCAGCCACTGCACGTTTCATCAAAGCGAAAGAAGAGCTTCGATTGAAACTTAACTCCGCTAAGGATTTTTTCTTCCGTGTGCAGCTGCAGGATCTACTAAAGACTAACCCGCGTAAATTTTAGTCATCTGTTTTTCCACGTGATACGACAGCTACTGCAATGAGGAGTAACAATGAATCTACAAACGATCCATTTCATATATCCAATGCATTGAATGAGCACTTCCACTCCGCATTTTCTTGTGACAATAACGTCATCTAGCCAGTCATCACTGCTCATAGTGCCGTGCCAATCGACGATATCAATATTAGTGAAGAAGGTGTTTTGAACCTAATATTGAAACTTGACACGAAGAAATCTGCTGGACCTGATGGCATCCCGAACTTGTTTTTGGTATGCTACTCATTATGGACCTGTCGATACCTTGCTTTAATATTTTGCGTGTCTCTAACTTCCTGTACAGTTCCTTTATGCTGGAAAATGGTTCAAGTTGTCCCTTTATTCAAGAGCGGTGACAAGCAAACAATATCCTATTATAGACCAATCTCTCTAACCTCTCATGCATGTAACATTTTAGAGCACATCATCTACACACACATTATGGAATACTTGGAATCACATCATTTATTACGAATGCTCAGCATGACTTCAGACGCGTTTTCAGCACTTTGACACAACTTAATGAATTCACGCATGATATTTGCAATGACCTGGATGCTGGCAATCAAATAGATGCAATATTCATTAATTTTTCGAAGGCGCTCGATACAGTGATCAACTCGGAACTAATGTATAAACTTAACGCCATCCTGAACAACCCCCGCCTTCTCAACTGGATTTCAAATTTTCTTTCTAATCGTTCTCAATTTGTGTCTTCCAACGGAAGTAATTCTAGAATAGCAGACGTGCCCTCAGCAGTTCCACAGGGTTCTGTATTGGGTCCCTTGCTTTTCTTGATTTTTATTAACGGCTTACCTTGTGACATCACCTCTAACCTACGTCTGTATGCTGATGACTGGGTGTAAAATCACAAAATTACATGCCTCGATGACCACTTATGCCTTCAGAAATCATTCTCAGAATTTAGCTCTTGGTGCGACACATGGCAAATGACGATAAACACCCGCAAAACCGTTGTTATAACTTTCACTACCAGAACAGCACCTTCCATATTTACTTACAAAACAAGCAATACCACTACCCAGAGCGTGAATCAATACAAATACCTTGGTCTTCTTTTTACAGCGAACATGTCATGGTCCAAACATGTAGACTTAATAACCTTAAAGGCACTTAAAAAGTTAGGATACCTGCGTCTCGCAACAAAAGCTGCTCCTAGAGATACTAAACTACTAATGTACAAGTCGCTAATCCGTCCGCTACTTGAATACGCCTCTCCTGTGTGGAACCCGCCTAAACAACGCGAAATTAACCAAATCGAAACAGTCCAGAAAAAAGCCATTCGCTTTATATACCACAGGTTTGATAGGGATTTTTCGCCTTCCACAGCACTTTCATCACTGGGCCTGCAACTGCTCTCAGTTCAAGGAAGGGTTGAGTCTAAAATTTCTGCATTGTATTATTAACTCTTCTTGCCGGACCTCTTCAAATGATTATCTAATTCCAGCTATACCATCTAAAACTATAAGTCACCAGAGCCTAAATATCACTTCTTATTCTGCCCCTACGAACACTTTTGAGTACAGTTTCCTTCTGCGTGTAATCACATGCTGGAATTCTTTACCTGGTTGTACGCGACCTCTTCCCTGAAAACTGTTTTAGAGGCTATTGAATAGTATTGCCTTTTCTTGCATACGTTTTTTTTTCTCTACTCACATTGTCTCTGCTGTTCGCCATTGTTGTGCTCCTTGTTTCTCTACGTTGTGTTTTTTTATACCCACCCCTGCATTAGCCCAATAGGGCTCCAGTATGTACAAATAAAAATATCCTTCCGGGCAGCAGTCTCGAGGTAAAAATTTCTCTCCCGCTGGCCAAGGGCGCGGCAAAGCCAGCGCTTGTCTCAATTCGCTCACAACGGCGCCATACCGCCATTCGCAAACCAGAGCGAGGAGCAAGCTCAGCCGTCCTTTACGATATCCACTTCAGTGAACTCGGTTAAGCATCTATCTTTCCTTTCTCCGTCGCGCATCGAAAAGCAGCCGTGTAAAACTCGAAGTCGCCGCTCACGATATCCGTTCCAAGAGAGGCTGCAGACAACCCGCCGTGCTCAATTCTGCGACGCAATCCGAGACGGCCCCGCTGGCTCTGCTAGGCCTAGCGCCTACGTCGCTCACAGTCTCAGCGTCCGCACTCACGACTCTCTCGCCTTCTTCTGATCCTTTGCGCCGCCTGCTGTCGATTGCATCTCGACCGAAACCAAAACTTGCTACTTCGTTCCGGAACTAAGCGAAACAAATAAAGGTACACAGTTCCACTGGCGCGTTCTTTTAAACAGCAGCAGCAATTTTACCTCGCTTCGTCTCAGTTGCCGTACGGTGTTTTTTCTACACCGTTCGGAAGGTTCGGAATGGGGCAACCACTCTGTTAGAGACGGCTGATGAACGATTGCAGACCTCGTTAGCACACCGTCCGTTCTAGCTGGTGTTGCTTCGGTGTTTATGATATCATGTGCACCGGTGAGATGCGGAGTTTTAAAGCGGGCGAACACCGATAAACCTCCCATCTCATGTCATTCGTGTTTAGTGTGTAGATTGTGATTCGAGTGACTCTTGCACAGTAGCTAAACGGAAGAAGTGGAGGTGGTAATTAGGTGGTAGCCTAGTGCCACCTAGTATGTCGTAGCTCCAACCAACAATTGACGCTATGCTAGCGCAAATGTCCTAATTACCCAAATCGACTGGCATTTTTTTACTAATAATGATCCCAACTGATCATCTCCTCTGTTTTGCTCGCTGAGAGTGATTGAAATCTTTTTCACGTTCTTAAGCCATCATTTTATTTACACTTGCCTGAAGTGCGCTTTATGACGATCTATGTAAGTCGCATTGTGAAGCAAATGCGGCTCATGTCCTCCCTAAAGAGAAGCTTACTACGACCTTCTGCCTCTAAGACGAAAGAAAACAAAGGAAGTGCAATGAGCCAAAAACGAACAAAAGCTCTGTCTGCCCTAGGAAAAAAAAGCTTCATGATGCAATAACCTATTAGATATTTCATACAAACGCCGTACATTTATCATACAATTATTATACAAAAGTCCTATGTTTTTACACAATAATACACTTTTAATTTAACTGTCATAAAAATATCATACAAAATATGTGGCAAATGTACGACAAAGCCTGTATCAGGTTATTGCATCATACAGCTTTTTTCGATAGGGTGAACACACTAAACAGTCTCTCATAACGAATCGACACCTACGCGTTTAGAAGTGTGGCTCACTGCGTAGCACGCTGCGGCGCGTACATGCGCACTAGTCACATAGACGGCTTCAAAAAAATTGCTGTGGTTTAGTTCTGGTTAACCCTAGTTTACTTGCGAAAGGTTCGTTTCCTCGGCACGTCGTCTACGCAGCGTCTCATTCCCACGCTCTCGAAAACTTAAACTGGTCTCTTACGCAGTTGAAGAGTCACTCCGGGACATGGCACGACTTCTTCTAGCCGCATCTCCGTTACGACGCTTCTCGAGTCGTGCGTCGCGTCCTGCTGCCGTCGCTTCAGCGCGTTGTCTTTTCCTCACTTCGTTATTTCGTTGTTGCCTCTCTTTCGCGCTCTCCATAACGAATAGAATCCACTGAGGCGAAGCGCATATTTATATACCACCCGCGAGGCGACACCTCCTCTCCCTGTACCCCAGCGGAGCACATCTGGTGGAGCGAGCGGCGACGCCGGCGCCTTCTGTTGGAGCGCGGCTGCGGTGTTGCTAAGCAACGGCAGTTCAAGATCGTTCGTGGGCCACGGCACACGGCTGAAGTGCGACCACGCGATGAGCCGAGCTGGCTGGCGGGCTGGCGTAGTGTTGCTTTCGCAACAAAACAGTTGTCTACGATGCTTTTCCAGGATCTACGATGACACCGCAACCACCAACGCCGGGAACTGCTCTGCGTGTCTGGGTTGCACTGCATGTCCGGATTGATAAAACGCGGCATCAGTGACGGCAACCGCGACAACTGCGCGTGTGAAGCACTACTTGCTCTATGCGACCGCAACAAACGAAGCAGCGAAATAAAACGTGGTAAGACGCCCGCCCCGAAGACTAAGACGCCAGGGCGGTCGATTCGAATGCCAGAAGCAACGACCTTATTTTGATGAAACTTAAATGCTTAAACATTTGTGTAATCCGCAGTATAAGTTCACGTTAAGGAACCTGAGCCCGTGGTTCTTGAAACCAATCTGGAGCGCATTACTAAAGAGTGCGTCATAGCTTATATGCTCCTTATGGACTTCGATTTTTAAGCCCTGGAGGACAACACTGGAAAAAGACGAACTTGACATGCTTGTACCCAAGAATTCTGGACAAAAGTATCTTTGAAAGGGACAAAGTTTATAAACGTAATTTTTTCATATATAGTAAGATTTCATTTTAACAATTAATATATCCGCAGATATCCCGTCTGCAGGCTTGGTATTTCTTTCCTATTAACGTTTTTGTTATTGTCAAAAGTGTTCCTAAATAATTTTTTATTGCAGTCTTAACTGCTCGATGCGAGCAATGGTAACACTGGAAAAGAAAGATTTTGATACCTATCGGAAGAATGGAACATTATATTCAATATTTGCATTTCGTAACTTAGAGGTTCCCAATATTTGAATTTTTTGTCCAACAATGTTGGACATGGGAGTGCTATCATTTCAAATTCGCTGTGTCCGGTCAAGTTCGTTTCTTCGTGCGCTGCCTTTCTGCGCTTAAGAAAGCTTGTTCCAGTAATGCACCAACTAGCCTGAAAAAACATCCTCGCGGGTTATGACTCCTTTTGGACGTTAAACTTTATATACAAGTGCGGAAAAAAATAAACTGACTACGCTATTCCTTTCAAAAATTTGTTCCCTATTACCTAATTACAACTTGCAGTTTTGGTATGTGCCGGCTTTTAGTGGAGGCTAGGGCGGTTCCTCATGGAAAAATTATGTTTCTTAATGTCCGATAAGGTGGGATTTCAATTAGGATGATATATCGCGCTCCGTTTGTGTCCGCACCTTTAAAACTAATTTTGCATGAGGGTGCTGGTTGCAATGGCGTATCTGCAGCAGGTACCCTAGTACAAATAATAAGAGGAAATTATGTATATAGGAATACTATGAATTCGAAACTTAACACGATCAGAATAAAACTTGATAATCCTGAAGATGATATGGGTTACGTACAGAAACAATGTAATCAAATCCGAGTCGGTCACTAATATATGCAGCCAATAGAGGAAAATTATATCTAATTTAATTTGCATGCATTGCATCTCTATACGCGCCCGAAAGAACGTCACAGATTTTAAAACCTCACTCTTAAAATACATTGTTTCTCTACTAAGAGCGCATTGCTGAATAGAACAAGCCTAAATTAGAATCAATCAACAAGGAGCAAATAACGACGAAGAAATCACGGCATTTAAATAGCAAGTTGGTGTCAGCTTACAGATACAAGTGGTATTTTCGTATAACTCCTACTGGTGACTAAAAGCAAAAAAAAACAATATTCACGTATAAAATCGGCATGTTTTCGCTGGAAGTAAAAAAAAATACAGTGATACTAAGCATTTGGAAGCTGAAAAATATATATCCATAGGAGTTCAAATATCGGCTTTCAACGTGAGAACGCACTCAAATTTGTCCGGCAGAAATCGATAAGCGTTGTATTAAAATAAGACATTAGCATCACTTAAGAACACGGTCATAAAGATAAAGAGGACACCACATATTCCGCTGGTTTCTTCGAGGCTCGCTGTTTCTCATTGCATTTAGTGTGAAGACAGCAGAGGTGAATACCAGCGTGGAAAAGTGCACATAGGCTAAGCAAAGGACTCAGAAACGCTAAGTACAAAGTGCGCCACCATCAAAAGTGACTAATTTAGGCGGGCGGCGCTGCGATAAGTGCTGCAAGCAGACGCTAGAAAACAAAACTGCCGAAAACATCGTCTGCGTAGGAACATGCATTATTAGTAATTACAACCGTCAGTAACGATGCAGTGCTACGTGAAGCCAGGCGACAAACACGCCGCTGGGAGTCAGATTTTGTACGCCGCAATGCAAAATGAAAATCTTGCATCAGCGACGATCATCCATCCTCCAGCCGAAAATTTCGAGCTCTGAGCACAACTCTCGCTTCGAGCCGAGTGAGAGCATTGGTGCTCGCCTCACCTCGCTGCACCGGTGCCCGCCTTCGTATACGGATGCTCACGCCACTGAATTTCACTTTCCGGCAGGTCAGCCGCGCCAAGGCTCTGCATCTCAATGGTAGAACTGTAAAACGCCCCAGCTCATGGTTGCTCTTCGTCACGTGTACGCAAGTGATCTAGCCATCTTGTTCACAAGGCGGTAGCATTCTTCCACCTCAGCGGTACCGCGTGACGAGCAGCATGGTGGATCGTCATCCGAGATGCCCCATTGGCAGGTACCCCCTGCTGCCTTCTTCTGTCATTATCCGAGCAGCTGCAGCAACCATTTAGCAACCATCACCACCATTGTGCAGCGCCTCTCGCGTTGGGCACGCCGAGGTCCGGACAGAACTTCCATGGACTCGGAGCTTAGTGAACCCGTCGTTCTCAAGCTGACAGGCCTCGCCGTGCCACTGCCTGCCGTCGAGTGAAATAAATGCGGCCTTCGTCATAACCTTACTTCACACAACGCGCTCCCTTTTGTGCGCGCCAATCATGGCAGTGCGCTTTGAAGGATCACAGTGGACGCCAGTTTTGCGACTCTTTGTAATAATAAATTTTGGCACTTTTTACCCGATTATGTTAGCGATATATTCCCACACAGTCTGGAATGAATACGATGCGTTCGCGATAATCATGCAAGTACTGCGGGCGAACACGAACAAAACCAAAGCGACAAACAATTATGACAGGCGGTCATAGATTGCGATGCAGCATTCCTGGTGCACCAGTAAGATTTTAATTCTCGTCTTTTCAAATCCCGTTTTAATATTCTCCTTTTAGTTGCGTATCTTTCCTATGTCGGCCAACTGTAGGGTTGCTACTGCACTCGCCTCCTATTCCTTTCCCGCGCATCCTTCGTTCTCTCAGATCGGTGCGTCTAAGACGCGGTGGCTTGTTCCTCCCACTTCCGCTGGGTGCGCTGTTGCTGTGCACTTCTTCCTTTCTCCTTTTCCCTCGCACCCGTTCGCTAGCTCCGACGTGGTGGCTCCGTTGCGAGTGCAAGTTACTGTTGCTTCCACTAGGGGCGTTATTGCAGGGCACGCATGCATCCTTACATGCGAAGTGATAAGAATTACGGCAACGGTCGAGGTAGGCAAAGGATTAAGACAAAGTTGTTCTCTATTCCCGATACTATTCGTGCTTTATGCTATAAATACAGAAATTAGTCTACAACAATGTAATCAAGGTTATCATCTGTTATACAGAGTTGGCTGAAAATACCTAAAGCAGCGGCTTCCCGGTTTAATTTATGCGGACGATATTGTACTGTTAGCAGATATCCAGGATAGAGTTGCAAACTCTAGTTAATTTTTGTGGACACGAAGGAGACGCTCTAGGTTTAAGTTTTAGCGCAGTAAAGTCAGGTCTGATGATTTTCAACGATTCAAGTGATCAGATGCTTACAAGTACATGAAATACCTAGTGCGCCAGAATGAAAATATCTCGGGGTATGGGTAAACGAAGGGCAAATGTACACGTAAAAGCACGAACAGACTGTTAGGGAGAAAGGAGAGAAGAGATGTCGTGATAAGGAAACATAGGACATCATGGGGTTATAACAAATGTGAAGTACTGAGAGGTGTTTGGAAAGGAATAATAGTGCCAAGGCTTACTTTCGGCAATGCGGTTTTGTGCCTAAGGCAGAAGTTTGGTTGAGGTTAGAAAAAAATCAGAGAGCTGCCAGAAGATTACCACCAGGTGCCCACGGCCAAACCACAAACTAGGCAGCACAGGGGGATATGGGCTGAGCATCGCTCGAAGCACGGGAAGTCAGAATGAAATATTATATAAACAACGACTGCGCACGATGACGGGCGGTCAGTTAAGGTATTTAAATACTTGCACAGCACAAAAAGCGTTCGCTCACAGTGGGGAAAGACGGAGAATTAAAGACCTTTCAGCGACAGGTAAAAAACGCAGAATGTCAACACTGGGTTAATCAGTGCCCAAGCAGCACAGGTAATCGGCCCAATATTGCAAAAGGATGGTCCCATCCTGGTCCTTTCTAGGGCCGCCCTTTGCCAATACGGTTCCAATTACCAGTGCTGCTTGGGTGGCCGATGCTGCAAGGAAATATGATATTGGGGAAACTTCAGAATAGGTTCAGAACCTGAGAGGGCTTGAATGGCGCTAAAACCGTGCCTACGCATTCTAACAAAATTGCCAGTGCGGAAAACGAGATTTTGTTTGGAACCTTTTTGCACATAAGTAGCGCAAATAGGGAGCTTTCATGAAACATTTTAAAGAATACGGGATTGGGAACGATAATTGGGATACTAAAAGAGAAAATTTAGGATATTAAATTTCGAGTAGTATGCGAAGGAGTAAGGAACAGAGGTACGGTCGTAGATCAAAAGGGAATAAAACAGGGTTGCACGTTATCAACAATGCTAATAATTATTTACATTACAAAATGAGTAAAAGGCTATGAGAATGTAAGTAATTATATTCTCTCTTACTTTATACGTGAAATGGCGTTCGAAAATTGGCTCCCAGGCAAAAATATCGACAGGACCCCGAGAGTATTTGGCGAAGGAAAGCCGAACCCTAAGCTTTAAGCTCAGTCGAAATAAACCACGCTTACTTATATTCAATGATAACAAGAGATGCACACCTTCTCCTTAAGCCTCCTATCACGCGAATACATATGTCCCAAATGAATGCGATCGAAACAGCGGTTTCTGTCGTAAATCAGTCACAAGGTAGTGAAATAATCCTCCAGATCAGCTGGCGAAGGATAGGTAATATGTGTAGGCATAGGGTAGCTGATGACCAATACGACAAAACATGCGGAACATTATTGTAGTGTCATGCCTACCTGAAGTCGTACGCAAAAAAGAAATTTCAGAGAGCGTGATTCCTAGGGGGCTGACTGTGGAGTATGGATGTTAAACTACGTACTTAGCAAATTGCACGTGATATGCCGATATATCAGGCACTAACGCGAAGAACAAAAGAACCGGCAACAAGAATTGATAACTGCATTCATTGTGCATCACCCTTTATTATGCTGTGGGACTATTAGACAGGCCTAACTGACGGGCGTAATAATTAAACATTTCGCAATAAATCAATCATCATCACCATGCTTGGAACTTCAGAGCCTTCCCATCGAATGCAGCGTCGAGTTAGGACGCGTTCAAGGCCATCAAAAACCCAAATATAAAACTGCTGGCGAGATACTGGAAGCTCTTACTAAGTAGAGAAAGAAAAAGTTAGGGGCTATCAAATATTTTTTTATAAAACATATATAGCTAGAGGTGGGACGTTTCGGTTTCAATCGAAAAAGAACGTTAAACCTACCGCGAATTTAGGTATTGAAATTCGGTTTTAACCCGGAAAGCTCGGCAACATTGTCGTGCAAGGCATAGCTTTCGGGCTTTTGAGTACGCTTTACACTCAGTCAAGGTTGAAAATTAACTATGTAGGGAAGCCAGGGCCGCGAGGAGACAGGGGCATTGTTCGATAAGCCGCTAAATTGTGCGATTTGAGCCTTTTTTTAGTTGTTTACACTGCCCTGCCGACTTGAAACACCACCTTCTCGCTGCCTGCTAGCTAAGCACTGTTTAGTCACTGTCAGTCCCACGCATAGCACTTTGTAGGTTAAGTAGGTTTATCATCTGCTTGTAGAACAATGACACGAAACCGTGCGTGGTCATCCTGAAAGGTATCATTTTCGGGCTACCGCGACGATTGAGCCGCAGTTTCGTCGCTGCTATCAACACGCCGACCACGTGATGCTCCGCCCTCTCGCTCACCTAAGCGCGACAACCAAAAGAAAACTTGTCTGCCTAGTTTTAGAAGTAAATTCCACTTCCGTTCTTGACAGTCGGCTTCCTCATTAAACTTGCGTTTTTTTTTTTATTACGAAAGCAATTTCTCCTGAAAGCACACCTCCAAGTGCAAACTGACAGGAAAATTAAGTTAAATACATGCAAACGAACTGTTCACGCAAAAAAAAATTTCCAGAGAGATTCTAAGCGACTTTTGACCGCATAGAATTGCCATCACATTAAATCACCGAAGTCAGTAATTCATTCGTATAAAACATTATTCGCCTAGAAAAAAACGAAATTTGCATTCTCAAATGAACGAAAAAAGTCCTCCGAATTTTCGAAACATAAAAACTGAAAAGTCCGATCCCTATATATAACATTAAAATGTCCGGAGGGCCACTCAGTGCTATGAAAAATATTTCAATTTCTCTCCTCTGCCTGCTGTTCACTGAAAGACAGCGCCCACTACACTGCTTATTGGCCTTTCTTCTGAGAGAGTTGATGTTAAATCTTTCCTCAACGTTCCTATCGAACTCGTTCGCTTTGAACGATAGCGCAAAATGATCGATAATACGCGATCCATGCCGCTTGTCGGCAAATAACGCTATCCAGTATGTTGAATAGGAAATCTATTTCGGTTTCAGTTTAGGGTTTTCTGTAACCCTTATAAAACAGTATTTTTTAAACTCCCCGCTAAACCTGTCATTGCGGAACGACCACAGCGATCGCGGCATCCAAGGTGGCGGCCCCATCTCCAACCGACAGTGATCGGCAACGGCAGTGCTCTCGCCGTTCCGCAGCCCTAGCAATTCATTTCAAACTACATGCTAGCAAAGTTCATTCTTTTGGTTTTAGCTAAGAAAGAGAACGCTGCACCACCGAGCCCGGACACTGGACAAGTGCCCGACTGTAATTTCCTGTTCGCAATTCCCGAAGAGATTCGCTGCTTTTCACGCCAGCCTTGCGGTAATCATTAACGTAACCATTAACGGCAAAGGCCGGTCCCTTGTCTCTCCAATTACCTCTGGTCTTTGCCAACTGCAGCCCCCGTATCTCCGAAAACTTCTTAATCTCATCCGCCCACCGAACCTTTGTACCTAAGATACCTAATGGGTTAATGCCCATATATTCTGAGCTGGTCTTTCCCTACTTGACATTCATAGACCCCTGGGAGTCCTCATACAACTCCTGGCGCAGTGTTGCAACGGTAAAGCGATGCGCCACGGCCCTAGGATGGCAGCTGCTGGTACCAGTGGGGCTTGGGCGATCCAGGTTGTAACGAGCAACTTCGCGTGGCCAATAAAAAATTTAGCACTGAAGAAACTACAATGAAGAAATGCGAAAGCATGAGTGCTTGCTGCGACGTTGGTGGCTCCTAGTCGACCTTGGTAGGTCTTGTTCATATGATGCCATATGGAATCTTCTAGAACTATTTGAAAACCTGCATATCAGTCTACTTCTCTGACACCGACATTCAGGGCTCCGTTTTTTGCTTTACTCTAAGTGATTGAAGGCGTGTCGTCATCAGACTCATAGGATGACTTCGAACCACTATGATGTCTCATCGTGTCACTAATTAGTCGCATTAACCACCCTCATCAATTAACACCATTAATTACCTATATTATTGTATTTTATTATTAGCATCAATGATTAGTGTCATTAACAATCTAATTAGCGTCATTATTTATCACAGTTAGAGTCAATAATTAATTATTACTGTTAATGACCAATGACTAATGACTCTGACACGATGATGTTTAGTCACTGACTTCATATACTTCACCACACCGCTCTTGCTTCTATGTTTTGCGGACACTTCCGGTGCCGACATAGCCTAGTAATGCTTTCGCATTAATGATTTGACCACCCTCTGCCAGGTTGCATAAGGACGCCATCTTTTATAGGTGCGTTGGAGTGCTGCCACGCACACGCACGCGCGCGTAGGCACGCACGCCCACGTACTCGGACGGGTTTTCGCTCAAATGGGCAAGTACGGCTTGCACCTTAAAAGAGAAAAACTCTGCTATTGTACATGCACGGAAAATAACTAATCCTTCTCTCGCCAGAATGTTCTTTTAGCACCCACCAAGATACGTTCGGACGCCACTTTCGATGTGCTGTGAAGGTGCTAGGCTGCATTTGTATTCAGCATCCTCGGGTAATGCCTTAATGTGCTTCACCGGGATTATTGTTCTCTTGCGTCGCAAGGAAACATTACAGCTTATGGCACAAGGTGCCACTGTTGCCGCAAACGAAAAAAATATACCTTGATTTCAGTGCCGCACAAGGGGAATTAGATTGTTTATTCAAGAGCAGAGGCTTTGATGAATCGTTCTCGTTGTTTCATAGTTCGTGTTACGGACCTTGCTTTTCTGCTTATGCCTTGTTTTGCGCGGCGTTCTGAGGCGAAGAGACAACGTCAGTGACCGACGCTGCTTATATGCTGGAGGGTGTGCTCGCAGCGGAGCTGCCTTCGGTTGCATTTAAGTCCTGGAATGCGGTGGTGGCTTCCGAAACTGGCTGTGGGGTAACATCGGTCGCTGTCGAGGAAGCTTTGAAAGCGGAAGTATGGTCATGTGCTTTCTCGTCGTCATCATCGTCGTCATCGTCGCCATGCTTCTCGTCGTCCTCGTCGTCGTTATCGTCGTCATCGTCGTCATCGTCGTCGTCATAGTCATCGTCATCGTCGTCATCATTGTCGTCATCGTCGTCATCGTGGTCCTCGTGGCCATTGTCGTCGTCGCCATCATCATCATCGTCTTCGTCGGCATCATCATCGTCATCATCGTCTTCTCTGGTGTTGTTTGCGTCATCGTCATCTTCATCTTTGTTCTCTAGCGCTACGTCGGAGCTGTCACTGTCTTCATCGTCTCCTGGTGTGTCCGTGGTCCAGATGCAAACCTTGGTCGAAGGAAACTGCAAGCGAGATAAAGGGCAAATGAACCGCCGTAGATCAGTGCATGCAGCCAAAATTACAATTTCTTCTTTTTTCTCATACTGTGCAATGCTATTCTCATTCATATGTCGACTGAAAGGGTACATGAAACTGTTAAGCTCAGTGTGACCAGTCTGAAATCTTTCCTAATGAATTGTAGGCTTTTCATGCACTTTTAGGGTTCTTTTGTATGCTGTAGGTCACGTACGCGTACACAGTTCTGTCCAAAGAGGTAAGGCTGCAATTTTCACGTCAACAGAGCAAATAACAAATGCCGTCCTCAACAATTACACTGCATTCATTGCGCTCCTAAGATAAAAGTAAATGGCACAGTTACATTCCATTTATGGCCATGATCAATTAGGCCGCGTTGCACAGGGCACCCCAGTGATTTTTTCACTATCCCGACCGCATTAAAATACACACACGCCTCTGCCACCCTTCCTGTGTTTACAAGAGGAATTAAAATCTAACCGGCTGATAAATCTGAATATTATTATAGGGCACGCAAGACTTCAGCAGCTTCTGTTCATTCCGCGGCAGCTTAAGATTTAAAGTGAATAAAGCACCAACTGGCCACGCAAAAGCGCATATAACGAAAACGCATGCTTCTGCAATGAACACAAAGGGGCGTCATTATACGTTAAGGCGAATAAATAATGTGGGAGAAGGATTGTGCCAAGACTTTGCCGCATATAGACCTCAGCCATTACACCTTGCTAACTATGAGCGGTACCAGAGCTCTTGCTGTAGCGAATCTAGTTCGCGGTGTTTTAGCGATGCAGAAAGTAGTGTAGTTCGATTTATTAAATGAAAGACAAATTTTTCTGCTGGCCAGCATTTTAATAACGAAGTCCTGAAATAGACTACTGCATTTACGTGCTTGTTTTACAGGAAACCATTAGGCGAGGAAGAGATCAGTGTATCTTCCACGGGGTTTGGAAAAGTATTTATGGTAAACGTATCTCAAATGGCTCTCTGTGCACTAACAGTATAACATTACCTGGAAGCAGCGCTTGGAGACTTTGTTTGAAGGAGTTGGCAGTGCTGAAAAAGAAAACAAAAACAATACCCCCTTCTTCATGACAGCACCTAATGCAAATGAATCAAGCGCCAAACAAATCTAAGCTTTCAAATGTTGTCAATTTTGTTTCTCTATTCTGAGCTGTATTTCAGTTGCCGCCGTTCAAGAAAACGCTACTTGTAACACAGATTGGGGGAAAAGTTATATGCGCGATAATTTGAAGCTGAAAGTTGTTCAAGAAGTCACAATAAGTGATTTTTAGCCCACACTTTGTGCCTCCTTGACTATCACCAAACCTTCAATTATTTTCGACATAGTGCACGTTACTGGCGATAGACAGAGTTCAAATCAAATCAAATCAAATTTTATTTCTGCCTTGAAAAGGTACAGACAGCGGAGGCGCAGAAAAAGCTATAAGATACAGCTTGACAAAGCCAAAGCCCCCTTTTGCTTGTCAGCGGCTTGACAGCAAGGCTTATAAAACAAAGACAGTTGTCCTAAACAATTTATCTGAAGTACCTTAGGAGGAAAAAAATCACATACCTGCTGCCAGCGCTGCCATTGATAGCAAGACAAGTAGAAGTGTGATGCGCATTTTGAATTCGACCTACAAACAACGCTGCAGGGAGCAGTCAAGTATTAGCCAAGCTGGAAAAGACGCTGATGGTTGGCGTTTTCAGCCTTTTATTCGCAGCTGCTGACGCTGTCGACCAGGTAACGCAATATACATGTTTGGTCTGGCGGAACTCATAAACCAGGACTGTCAGCTCTCCTCCTCTTGCACGTCAGCAAATGGTAGGCAGGAAACATGTAAACGGATGCAAAATGAACGTATCGTCCAACACAGCAGATGGCGATGGAACGTGCACAAGTGGTACACTCAGCAACGGCAAAATGACGCTTGCCTAGGTGGTAGTAAACGGGACAACTGTTTGCGGATGTAATTCAACTGTGGACGAGGCAGCGACGACGGACGTCTAGAAGCCACCGATAAATATAATATTCCCTTTGCTGCGAGGATCAACGTGTCTGGACATAAACGTTGAGATTGCATTTCTTGCATAATCCGAAGACCTTAATTTTGTTTAGGCTTAGCCTCATATATATATTTATGTAAATCCCAAACCGACGAGGTTTCTTTTACGGCCAGCACCCGCTGCTTTGCCCAATTTCAATGCATGATCCCGAATGATTGTCGAACACACCCGCAGTAATTCTAAACTGTTCAGAGGATGAAACAATTGTCAGTCCACATTGAAAATTCATTCTTTTCAGGCGCGTTTGATGTTTTTAAGGTCACTGTTAGAGCCACGGGTGGTCGATTGGGATTTTTAGCAATTGGAAGATGCCCCACTGGAATAGCAAGGCCTGTGTACAGCGAATTTTCACCACGTGCTGCTTTTTTTTTTTTGCTTTGGTGACGCTTCCATCGGCCATAGGCATGACTGACAACCTTTTTTCGATATGCGCTTTGCAGCACCCGTAAGAAATGTGCGACATTTTTTTGCAGGAAACATGCCGTAGTTAAACATTTATTCCAAATATACCTCTGACATGAAACGAAATAACCTAATATAGCGTGCGTTCCGGAGCGACCGCATTTCCCAGTTATTTTTATCGACTTACATCCAACTTTGCAGAGCCCAGAATGCGATGATCTTAAACAACTGCAGTGGTCGTGCATTTTATGCTCGCAGTGACAGAGTTTAAAATACTGCTGCGTGACGAATCCTAGGCCTGAAATTCTTGCAAACTGAAAGAAGTTGAGTTTTGTTCAGCCACCGCGGTAATGCGACGCCAAACCTAAGGTGCTATAATCTTAGCTTGAATGAAATTTTTTTTTGAAGGAATTCGTAATAAGAACCTGTTAAGGTGGCAGAAAAAGAGGTCCGAAAGCGAAATTTGTGCTTTGAGCTGTGAGTTTATTTTTATTTCTGTTTCAAGGACTGCCCATGGGGCATAAAAGGACACTGTCGATAAGCTGTCGTATAAGTTGTTCTCCTCCGGAAACCTGAGCAGCATCTGGCTTTTAGCGTTGTCCCTGAGCCACACGGTGAAGTGCTGCTTCGTTGTAGCCGCAAGTCCAGCTTCCAGTGATCGCCCCGTTATTGAGTCCTGCGCTCCTGGACACGTCCTCAAAAGGTGGCGAAGATTTACCTCAGCGGCCAGCGTGGAACTTGTGGGACATGTGCTTTGGTTACTTGTGGTTATGTGTTAGGTTACTTTCCTATTGAGAGCATGCATATCTTGAGTGACGCTTAGAGTCTTAGTTACTCTTTTAAGTTGTTGCAAACGCGCTAAGGAGTCCGTGTAGGTATGGGCTTCTCTTATACTTGCTATTTTATTTATATACTTCATCGCATCACAGATAGCGTAGAGCTCCATCATAAGCGTGGTCTGAAGGCCCGAGACGTATTCACTGCGTGAGATTAACACAGAATGCGTAGGGCAAGTAATTGCCGTTGCTCCTCTCTCTACTACCTCTGCGTCCGTATAGGCTATGCACGTTCATGGACTTATATGAAAAACTTGTCGAGTCGTCGGCTTTGCCCTACAATGGAGCTTGATCGCTTTGTTTGTACCTTGCAGTGTTTGCCCACGGAAGGGTCTAGCATTTTCTTTGAGGGTGTTGCCACCTCACCGTATAAAGCTGCAGCGGGAGTAAGGTACTCTTTCTTGAGACGTATTGCTGTCTCTCTCTTGTCTGCTGTCTTGGTGTTGTCTCTTCTTGTCAGTCACTGTATTCAGCTGTGAATATTCCTGGAGAACCGTGGAGGGTTTAAGTTTTCGGAAGGCCATGATGGTGTGCACTGCGTTGCTATTTATTGTTGTAGCGCTGCCTCTTGTCGTCTTGTCAGTCGATGAAATTCAGGCTGGTAGAGTATCCTGGTTTGAAGTAATTGAAGGAATAAATTTGCGCAAAGGGACTGAAGAAGAAAGAGTCGTGAGGACACGTCTTTGCGCAAAATTATTCTTGTGGGCCAGTTTATCCCTTTAATTGCTGTAATGAACCAACTCGCCCAGAAAAAAGTGCTTATTGTGTTGAAGTACTGAACTTACAACACGTCTGACCATCTGGGTCTTGGCCCCTCCGCCCCATGTACAGCGTTCTTGGACAAAAGTTTTCAGTATTAGAATGGTGTGAGGTACTGTTATAGGAATATTGAAGGTAATGGCCCGCTCTTCTGATCCGTTGCAAAATCTTTCTTTTAAAGTTTAGCCATCGCTCGCAACAAGTAAACAAGACTACGATAGAAAACCTATGGGAAACCTTTCCGACGATAGCAGAAACGTTAATGGACGGATGTTTCTGGACTTCCTTCGAGTGTCCAGTGTGTACCTATATTTGTAAATACCTTATGTCTGCAGGCACACGGTCGCAATAAAAAAAAACGTTAACAGCAAAAAAAACTTAAGCCTTCCGACGTATGATTTGTGACTATATTATTTATTAAAGCCAAATCTCACAATATATGAAAAAACTGCGTTCGTAAACCCTTTCCCGTCGAAAAATATTTTTTTGTAGCAATGTTTACTGCCTCAGGGCATAAAACTGTGAAGTGAGAGATGAGTAAGATGCTTAAATAAATGAAAAAGGTGGGCTGTTGTGATGAAACCAAGAAGTGAACGATGATATGGACCCTGTGTCCAGGCAATATAGCAATCCGGATGGTCCGGTGAGAGTCCCACTGCCGCCAGGTGCCGAATTCTCGTCGGCTTCAGTGCCGGGCAGTCCCACAACAGGTGGTGGATATCCGCCTCACAGTCTCTGTTCTTGCATACTGGACACCCGGGGCGGGGCAGGGCCGGAGTTAGGGCAACCCCGACCTGCATCCTCCGAAGTGCAATCTCCTCTGCACGAGTAAGACCACGGGGGAGTGTTGCCGCACACGGAGGGATTAGAGCACGTGTGCGGCGCCGGAAGTGTTCCTTTCTTGTTAAAATGAGGGTGGTGTCATCCATAGTGAGGACTCGAGGCAAAGACGAGGTTGGGGTCGAAAGGCCGGTCGCAGAATCTGCGCGGCTTTGTGCTCTCAGGAGGTCACGTGGGACCCACTCAATACGGATTTCCTGCGGGATGAAAAATGTTTTTGTTCAGAATTGCTGCCTATAGGTCAGATATGTTCAATCAAGAGCAACGTAGTCGCTACTGCTCTTTTTCCTATGGATTCATTGCATTTTGAAGCTTGACTTATGCATGTCTAGCACGAGAGCAGCCAGCTCATCTACACCTTGTAATGTCTGGTTACCCCTCTTGAGATGTGACTTTTCGTCTATGAAGACTGACAAAGAAAATTTATCCGTATCGGCACCACTCGTGCTGTCACAGTCAAGTGACCGCAGTTAGCCAGTAATACCAACGCCGGGACGCCACAGATAGACATGTATTATCATCACTGGAAAGCAACCGGCAGAAAGAATTAGTGACAAACCTGTGTAAGCTGGCTGTCCGATGTCTACTACCGCGAGAGAAGCAGCGGCGCCGGTGAGTTTCATACTAGGTTACTAGTGTACTTTGGCGCTGCAGTCGCATAAGCCAATGAGAATATTTAGAGCTCCCTAAATGTCAATCACTTAAGTTTTGAATATCCCCGAAGCTTGTTATTTTAGCATATTTTTTTTTCTTTCGTGCACAAAGGTTCTCGTAATGCCATTTTCTAGTGCTGCGGAGAGAGTCAATTCAACCTATTTTCACAGGCGCGTAAGTCTGCTTACATATAACTTTTCTGTCCTCCAGAAGCGGCTATAAAAAGTATATCTTGGTGCGTCTATTACCGCTGGCGCTACTTCTTGGTTCCCTTTAGCTGTAATTTTGCTTTTATTGTTTGGAATCGAATAAACGGTAAAACAGTTTATTGGAGAATTAATGCATATATAATATTAAGCCAAATTAGTCCCTAATTGTCTTAGAAAAGTTTTAAACATTTTTTGAAATAATAAATTCTTTAGGCTGAAAACATTCCTATTGAAACCTAAACATCACAGTTGCTGCGGCTGGGCTGCACTGCGGCGGATTGCCGTGCAATATTTTCGATATATAGCGACGCGATTTCAACATATCATTTTATAATGAGAGCGGTCATAAGTATTTGTATCGAAATACGCCGAAGTGGCACACAAATCACGATTTAGCCTCGTTCAAAGCCTCGATGTAGCGACGGCGCCTTCATAGTTTCCGTTCCGTTTCTCCGTTTTGGGGCTGTTTCATTCAATGATGCTGTGGATTATGTCTCTCCCGTGTTTATTCGGGCTTTCTCTTCAATCTGTATTGTTCAAATATTCCTTATCTTCTACTTTTGAAGGACAACTTCGATCCTTTTTTACACCGGTATATCTGAGGGGCTCTTGCGCAGCTTTATTCCGCCCCCGCTTTATTACACACGGGACTTCCGCGATCCCGTCATCACCAAGCACAGGTGCTTTCAGCACCCACGCAGAAGTAGGCGACAGCAGCTCGAGCGCCCACACGAGAGTGCAGACATCTGCAAACATTTTTAAGTTAATATTCGGCTGTAGTACGTTACTGCGAAATGTGTTTAAGCTCCAAGCGGTCGCTGCCCGCGTCTCGGCCAATAATAGCCGAAAGTGTGCCTTTCCTGTTTGTCATTAGAGAAAAACACCAACTGCTGCTACTCAGGCCACCAGCAGATGGGACCCAGCCGATGTGCAGGAATGCATAGGATACCTTTCCCTTGACGGGGAAAACAGCCTTCGCCAACTACTTCTTAAGTGGCTTCAGTACCAAACAGATCATTAGCATCTTGAGCAAAGCATGCAAGACGTGGCTCACATGTGCACAGCTAAACATTAAATCGGAATCATCCTAATTGCAGTGTTCGTGCCTCCCAAAACGTCGCTGAAATGCTTGACCGAATTCGGCACCGTCATTCTTCTTGATTTTCATCGCACTTTGCAAAACTGCACTTTCGGGAGATTCAACCAGGAGGCGACAAAAAACAAAAAATGGGTCCTCTACGCCGCGTCGAAGAGCCTTATTCATAAAGGGACCCTTATACGGAAACAACTCACTGCAACTCATCTTTGAAGTTCTCTGCCTTCGCCATTAATAGTTTCAAGACCATCACGACCATTACGACCTACTTCTGTGAGAACGGGAATCGTTTCGCTCACATACGGCGAAATCCTCAGAAAATACAAACCCATACGCACTGAACCGGCAGCAGATAGCGCTGCATTGGTAATATCAATGTTCGAGCGCTGGTAATGTGTTAGCTTCTGAGCTGTCGTATAAAGACACTGTTACGTTCGCTTCATTAACAAACACACAACACGCTGCTGGAGCTCTTTTAGCGAATTTATTGAGGCGATAGCCTTTTTTTAGGCACTAAAATATTGGACAAGCGTACATTTGCGTGAAATCAGGGACCAGCTTAGGCTAGAGAGGGATAACTTAAAATGCCTTATAATGAAGGGAAATGAGTAATAACTGCCTCACTTTCGATGTACGTCTGAAGGGTATTTTTAGGAAAGAAATGGTTTAGAGAATTAAGGAAGGAAGGATGGAAGCAAGATACGCTGGAGTAAAGCTGTTGCTGCTGCTGTTTCTGAGAGGAAGACGGAAAAGGAAAGTGCATGGGACTGCCTACTGGCTCAAGCCGAGCCACGCTCGGTGCTTCTTTTTTGCCTTCGTATGAAAAAAGATGCGCCGGAGAAGAACCCTTCATTAATGCACATGGAGCTCGTATATCTCTTGCCAAAAAACAGATTAGCATTACACTTTGCTTTTAGGATTTTTTTCGCTGAAAACTTGGCGATTACAATAAGCAAAATGTAATTCTGAAGATATCGCTTTATCGACATAGATGTATGGGCTAAAACCTAGTTTCATAATTGATCTGGATAAACCCATTCGCACCAAATTGTGTTTTTGTTCACGGCACACCCGCCGCGATTGCTCAATGGTTAGGGCACTCGGCTACTGATCCGAAGTACCCGTGTTCAAACCCAACCGCGGCGGCCGCGTTTCGATGGAGGCGAAACGCAAAACGCGTCCATGCGCTGTGCGATGTCAGTGCGCGTTAAAGATCCCCAGGTGGTCCAAATTATTCCGCAGTCCTTCCCTACAGCGCCACTTTCTTCCTATTTTCTCTCAGTCTCTCCTTTATAATTTCCCTTACGGCGCGGTTCAGGTGTCCGCAGAATGTGATACAGATACTGCGCCATTTCCTTTCCCGAGAAAGCAATCTCCATTTTCGGGGCGCTTTATATCTATTTTATCTTGTTCAGACTTTGCATTAGATATGCTTTATGACAGCCTGTAGATTCATTAAAATGTAAATGTCATTCTTGCCGTCAGCAAAAAGGACATTTCCTACGCCTCCGCCGTACAACAGGAAATGGCACAAAGAACGTCATGGTAATCTCAGTAAAAGAAGTATTTATTATTCGGTGGCAATAAACTAAATGTGTTCCGGAGATATAGTGAGAGCTAGGCCCTGAGATATAGGGTTGGCTGCGCATCGCGCTGCGGTGTATCTACCGATTGTTGCGCCGCTCAGAGAAAACAAAAACAATTCCCTCGGCCTAACCGCTCGCTTGTTATAGCTTAAATTTCACACAAAGGTGGTATTTGGCTGTCAGCTTTGTTTTTAAATTAGTTTTGGTGGAGTACTTCGCCTCATTCGGTCAGATTTGTTCAAACACCTTCATCGTCTGCGGTGACGGCGGACCAAAACAGCAAACTTTCCCAGCAAAAGTACCGGTAGCGCTATGTGCAGCCGCCGAAGGGACGAGCTGTCTGCTCGCAGCTAACGTTGAGGCTGCAGCGCAGATGCAAGGGGGAGAAAGCGGTTGAACCGTCGGTTTGAAAGTGCTTTTTGGCTACTGTATCAAAATCGCGCGCGGAAAACAGTATTTGCACACGACGGTCCCTATAACCGCACCTTGCATTTCTCTCATGCGTTCCTCCGCTGCCTCCCTGCACGCTAGAGCGCTCAATCGTACGGAAGGCGCGTGAATGCGCTACCTGCATAACTGCTGCGAAACGTTGCAGTTTTGGAACAAAATCCCAGAGAAGCGGGCGGTTAGGTGGAGATAATTTTTTTTTAGACTTTCTCCGATTCATGCAACAGTCGACATGTCCCTCAAACGATGGAAACGGTGTTAAAATAGCGCTGCAGTCTCTTATGCCTTTCGAGGATCGCGATGAGATTAGAAATGGCAACGCGTCTGAATTGATCTGCAAGTCCGGGTTGCGGAAGCTCAGCACGTGTCTCTGAAATAGCGACAATTTTTGTGAGAGATAGTCTGGCTTCACCGATACCCGAGTATCTCTCTGAGGAGGCGATGAATAAATAAACCAGGGAGAAACGTAGTTAGAGGCCCAGAACCGCGGCTGAGAGCCAACGATGTTCAGCTGGTGCTTTTCAAGGCTGCTGGATCGAATCCTCTTATTTGACTTAATTTTTTTTATTATAGTGAAGCGAACATACTCTTGGGTGCTGTGTGATATCAGTGAAATGTTAAACAACAAAATGTCTCCGAAGTTAATGCGCCGCTCTATGCTACGGCGCATCCGATAATTTACGTTTACCTTCGGAGGGCTAAAACTCATATACAAATAAAACGCAGTGAGAGTGATCTTTTCAACTCGACATTGGAAGTCATGGGCCGTATCTGCAGTCTTAATCGTCGATCCCTTTATACGCAGTTGTATGCATTGATAACGCAAAGCTCTTTTTCATTGCCTACTTTGTCTACCCCTGATTTCTTGCTTTCACTCCAATTTAACATTCTTCATCTTGGAAGTAAGGAATTTTCCGCGCCGGCTCAAGAACGCGGGAAATAGTATTTCACAAAGCAGCCAGCTTGGTATCACGTGCTCCCACCTTATCATTGCTTTCAGATTTTGCCACTAGTACTGATCTCAATACTTTTGTCGGAATTCCTTGCGCCACATGTTTAATGGCAAGTGGAAAAAATATTACGATCTCTAAGGCGTGTTTATGTAAATACTGGCGTTTTAATATTGTTGTTTCGAGCTCAGTTTTCAGTTTCTAATAAGCTTTGTAACCCGCCTACAAAAAATTAACCATTAGTATTTTATGTGAAAAAACTAACGAATGGGCCTTCTTCAGGCCTGCGTCTGCTTTTTTAGGCACATAATCTTTGTTCTCAATCGAATTAGCAAATCACACCCGGAGGGTTTAAAAGCAATAGAATATAATTGAGAATTTATTTACATAAATCTGTTCAAATAATGATGCAATAAAAAAGGCGCTGCTGCTGGGGAATTTAATACTTGCTACGTACATATATATGCAATGGACGGCTATAAGATTATGAATAAGAAAGCTATTGGTTGGAAACAAATATTCAAATATCAATTGCGTACATTCAAAAGAAAGAACGCGCACTGTCTGAAAAGGACATTTACTCAAACCTACATTATAATGACGCTCAGTAAAACGCAATTCTATTTCTAATGGGATTAAAGCACTATCATTCAAAAAGGGAAAAAAGAAACAAAAACAAAAGTGAGATTTAGATTGCCGTCATCTGCGGAAAACTATTACCGAGACTATTTAAAGAAAAATAGTTCATTACAAACGCGGGTTTTTCTTTTCATGTTGGGGTGGCTGAGTGGTTACGGCGCTCGGCTGCTGGCCCGAAAGATGCGGGTTCGATCCCGGCCGCGGCGGTCGAATTTCGATGGAGGCGAAATTCTAGAGGCCCGTGTACTGTGCGATGTCAGTGCACGTTAAAGAACCCCAGGTGGTCGAAATTTCCGGATCCCTTCACTACGGCGTCCCTCATAGCCTGAGTCGCTTTGGGACGTTAAACCTCCATAAACGAGAAACCATTTTTCATGTTGGACCGTAGCAACTATATACCGAAAAGAGAGTCGTGAAAACGTAACAATACGCTCACCATTAAGTAATTATGATCGTTTAATCCTAACTAAAAAAGCTTACTCAAAAAGCCACCCCAAACTCAATAGACATTTAAACACGTTTTGGCGTGAATAGGCTCTTGAACACACTTTCGCAAAAATTAGTTAGAGGCACTCAGATATCTCTTCACTGCGGGAAAGGAAAGCCGTTTGCGACTCCCTGCACTGATTTGAATTTGCCGCGTTTAAATTCATTTCACGACAGAAAAGAAGACCAGCTGGCGCGAGCGAAGCAGAGGAAGCAGTGACGTCAGGCTGCGCATGCGCAGCGCTTTGGTAGTTGTTCCTTGGTGGCGGATCACACTGCTTCGATGTCCTTTCGTGTGATGTGACGTCATCATCCACGTTTCCTCGTTCTTGCGCAATTATTGCCCAATTTATAGACCTTTCGGTGATTTTAAGGTCACGTGACCTTAATATCACGTGGCATCATAAGGTCACGTGACCTAGGTGGTGATGTAATGGACGGATGGTCATCTCGAGTATGAGTCGTTAAAGGCTATCGCCTTAAGAGAGAGAAATCGTAATGCTTCTTGGGTTTTTCTGTCGCCTGCAATTTTTCGTTATGAGTACTGCTCTTATAGTGCATGCAGGCACTAGCGTAGAGGAACTGGACAGGCACAGAAGAAAGAGCACAGTCACGCTTTGTGCAAACAGCGCCCACAGGAAAAGTATATGACATTTAACGACAACGCGCCATATGTGTTAGCACATATATCGAAAATATAACAACCCGGAAATATTATTCATACCGAAAGAAGTGATTACTTATGATAACGCTGATTATTAAGGTAGTGCTATCTCCCAATGGATGACGGGCACTCTGTTTTCCAGGCATTATACGCTACAACGCGAATTAACAACCTTTATGAGTGCTAAACCCCAACTTCCACCCGTTCCGATCATGGCGGTGTGCCTTGCAAGTTCATAAAGGAAGCGTCTTTGCAAATCTTTTCAACATTAATTGTTGCGACTTTGTGTGACATGATGCACGCAATCTCAACAAACACTCCTAGGAATATACTGGATAAGCGAATGGCAATGGAAGAGCTGCTGGCTGAGACGAGCAAAACAGTCCAACAGGATATTAATAATTGTAGGGTCCCATCCACGCCCGAGATGGGACTTTCGGCCTCTTGTAATTGTTGTACCATCAGTTTTTAATTGCCGTTGCACACCACTCGCCTCTGCCATACACATACTTATTTTGAATTCAGAGATCTACGTAAAAGCATTACTTTTTTCTCTTCCTTTGCGAGATGCGTCTGACGCCGAGTGTTATAGTATTATTCATTCCGCTTGTTTAATCCACTTCGTTTTACTTGGTACCTTTCGCCATACACCAGAAAACCAAATTTTACATAAATGCCACAAGGTGTTCTTAGCGTGGCGCGTATTCTCGTTCCCTGCTTTTCGCCCAAATACTAATATCGATGTGGGACTATTCCAGGCCAAACGTACCAGAAATTTGCCCGGAATCATTCCTGATTTGTTAGATAAGATTTAATGATTTATAATCTACTGTCGTGAATAATCTGGCGTGACAATTTCGCCATAAAAAGTTTCTGGGCATATGGCAGGCTTTGGAAGATTCCAGGTGAATGTAAAACTGGGCCTTATTCTAAATTGACAAACATTTATTATTTTCTTTCACGCGGCGATTTTTTTTTTCGGAACATTGCATAAGCATTGCAGTGTCGAACTCGCGAGCAATAAATTATCGGTACAAAATTTGCTTTATGTTTTCAGCTTTTTTTATTATGCCCCAAAACCTCAACAAAGCGGTATTTTTAAAAAGCGTACGCACCATTTGTGAGCCATATCACACATTTAGTCAGCTACTGACACGCGTGCCTTAGGATAAATATTTAAAAAGTGACTAGTGCAGATGACACAAGATAAATACCTATGATTTCCGTAAAATAAATTGCATTTGGCAGCGCATTCGGTCGCAACAAGTATCAACGTACGAACACGGACATTAGGTCCGCGGTTGCACGTTGTTCAAACACTAATGTTTAACTGTTATTGCTATCAAAACTAGTATTCCATTATATTAATGTTGAAAACTGGTTTTAGCTACAATTCGGAAGACCTCCGATTCCGATTTATAAAATTTTCTCTCTAAACCCAAACTTCAAAAGTAATTTATCTAATCTTAGAAGTCTCATTTAACAGCATACTACCTAGGACATGATGTCCACCATGCTGCACAATCAACCTGCGAAAACTGCATGGTCATATCTCTCAAGAATTTAAAAATATATATAAACAGATTTTCAAAACACGAGCTGTAATCTCTTCTTCTCATGAGTAAAATTTATTCTGAGACAGGGCTTCTCTGTTTTCGTTCACTCTGCCTCTGGGTTTCGCGCTAGGAAACTACAGTGTGACGCCAAACCGCCCGTGTAAGATTTCAACACTTGAATTATGATTTTCAAGAATGTTAATACGAAAAAAGGAAGAAAACGCTACATTTTAGGTGAGGGAAGCTTAGCCTGACAACGTTCTTCTGAATAGGAAGTGAGGGCGGAAATATGCAAATGACCGGCGGCACGTTGTGTCCCTGCTGGTGATTCCCTATTTTCAGCTAGCAGAGAGCATCGAAGGGTGCTAGTCGCAGCCGTCATTGGTGCCTTCTACTCAGTGAAAAGGAGCCCTGAAAGAAGTGTTTTGTAATAAGGAGTTCTTTTTTGCAGAAGCCTTTTGCCCGTGCGTTTAAGGCTCTTTTTTAGAACGATCTGATCTCCTGCATACTTGTTAAAGGTTGCTTTCGTTTGCTAGGTGATCAACTCTTATTTCAGAAAAATTATTAGATACCTCAGCTGCCGATAACTATTCAATCACATTTTCTCATCCGTTCATCACACAACATTTTATTGAGCTGCGTGCAACGTTTCAAACACTTTTCAGTTTTTGTCCGCCTGTACAGTCACAATTTCCCTTTTTCCATGAGCCATGCACTTCTAATCTCCCATTAGTTCTCTGCTTTATTTGGAGCTGCGACGCACTTACAGTCCACCTCTATTTCATCCTCGTAGTGCTTTATGTGTCATTATCCCAGCGTTTGTCTTCACTTCTTTCCTAATTGTTAGCGTGCCCTTTTTTCATGCATATGTTGCCTTCATTTTCTTATACTCGAGACGTCTATGGCCTCTGAGAGTGGTTATCGGACAGGCTGATGTTCAAGGTGCCTCATCAGGGGTACTGCCTAATATTATCAAACCTGATATATTCTCGCTAAATACAAATATTGTAGCGTCTCCTTCGTCGTTACATATATTTAAAAACTATCTCGTGAATTTAATCATATCGTAAACATAGTGCGCGACATTCGCCTTCATCTGTACATTGTACAGATCTGTACATGTATTCATCACCATCGCTCATCTTCGTTTTCGAAAGTGTGGCCGCCATCCCTGCAGGTGTGAATAAAGCTTGCTCCGTCCTGTCTCGCAGGCGGTGGACGTGCGTCGGCAACCATTCTTCTGCGCAAAGGCACAGCAACCGCTTCTGTGGCTACCGCTCAAGCTGTCACTGTTCTTTCCTCTTCTCCGTCAAGCTCCGCTATTTCGACCAATGCTTCACCTTCTGCACCTATTTCAGCTACAATCAGCACCGATCTCATGCCGGCTCAAAAAGAATTGCTTGCCGTCTTGACCAAGCATGCCGCGTCTTTCGATACACAGTCAACCGTTTTGGACCTCCGCGGCTACGCGTCGCATCTATACTGACGGTTCGACCATTGTTCGCCGTCGCCCGTAACGTGTGCCTTCTAGTGAGCGCAAAATTATTCAAGAAAATGTGGCCGACATCCTCAAACGCCGCATCATACTCCCGTCTTCAAGTCCTTGGTTTTCACCTCCTGTGTTCGTTCAAAAGACGAATGGGTCAGTACACTTTTGTGCAGGCTCTGGCACCCAGAATAGGATCCCTCGAAAGGATGTTTTTCGTCTGCCTCGGACTGACGACGCCGTTGACAGTCTGCTAGGCGCTCAATTTTTATCTAGTCTCGAGCTAAGATCAGGATACTGGAAAATATCCATGCATGAGGAGGACAAAGAAAAGACAGCTTTCGCCACACCCGATGGCTTATACGGGTTCACCGTTATGCCATTCGGCCTGTAGCATGCTCCAGCCTCGTTGGAACACATGATTGACACCGTTCTCCGCAGCTTGATATAGAAAACTTGTCTCTGCTATCTGGACGACATATTTATTTTCTCCTCGACTTTTTCTGACCACCTTGCTCGCCTCGATGAAGTTTTGAGTGCCCTTTCCGAGGCCGGCATTCAGTTAACCACGAAGAAATGTTGCTTTGCTTCAACTTCTATCAAAGTCCTCGGCCACGTCGTCAGTGACAAGGGTGTACAGCCTGACCCTGACAAAGTTACTGCCGTTCTACATTTTCCCCGCCCAACGCGCGTTAAACCCTGCGTAGTTTTCTGGGACTGGTGTAATACTTTCGTGGCTTCATCCGCAGTGTCGCCTCCATCGTGGCCCCTTTAGATCAACTTCCTGGGGCTAGCACACCTTTCGTTTGAGCCTGCGAGGCCGCCTTTACGTCCCTAAAGCAGGCTCTTACATCTGATTCGATACTGACCCACTTCGATAACAACGCCCCAACAATTTTACACACGGACGTCAGTGGACACAGCGTTGGTGCTGTTCTTCTGCAACGCCAGCACTCGTCGAGTGAGCAAGTCATTGTCCTTGCAAGTCGTACCATGACTTCAGGCGAACACAACTACGCAATCACTGAACAAGAGCGTCTCGCTGTTGTCTGGGCTGCTCAGAAAATTCACCCCTGTTTGTACGGCCGCCACTTTTCTGTCGTCACTTACCATCATGCCCTGTGCTGGTTGTTGCCACAGAAGTCCTTGTCCGGGCGTCTCGGACGCTGGATTCTCCGCCTGTAGGAATTTGACTTTACCGTCACCTACAAACCGGGAAAAAAACACAGGGACGCCGATGCGCTCTCTCCCCGCCGCTCGCGTCACCGACATTTACCTGCGTGACTGCCGCTTCTCCATCCCTCGAATTTGCCCATTCAACGGCTATCTCGACCTTGAAAGCCGCAGCGAATGGTTTGATGCCCACTCCCAGGCTCGGCGACCTCGCCTCAGCACAGCGGGCTGACCCTTGCTGTCGGACTCCCATCGATCGCCTGAGTGGCGCTAAGAGGCCTCCAAATGCCCGCCTCACTCGCCAACTTAACTGTTTCAAGCTGGTCGACGACATCCTTCTTTGGCGCAATTATAGCGCCCTCGGTCACTCCTGGGTACTTGTCATACCCCGTTCCCTTCGCCATGAAGATTTGCAGGCATTTCACGACGACCCAACTGCCGGTTACTTAGGCTCCCAGATAACATATGACCGCATCAAGAGCCGTTTCCTCTTGCCTGGTCTCTCAGCTTTTGTTAGAAAATATAATCAAGTTTAAAGTTTATTGAGTAACGCACACAGTAATAGTGATTAAAATAAAATTAGTACAGAAGGAGGTCCCATAGTAGAGGACTGTCGGAGGGACCTCCTTGCATTCCTTGCCAGCGCCACAAACGCGCCACGTCGCCTCTTGCGGGCGTCCTACAGCCTCTAACCTGTACGTCTTTTCTCCCCCTTCGAAGACGTTGGCTTGACCTCTGCAGTCCTTTACCGTTAACTCCAACGGGCAAACGTTGGATCGTCACCGCCATCGACCACTTAACGAGATACGCTGAAACAGCACCCGTTCGTTTCGGCTCTGCTTCTCAAATTTCCCATTTCTTCCTGACTGCCATACCTCTGCGCCAGGGAACCCCTCGTGTCATTATCAGTAACCGTGGCAAATCATTCCTCTTCAATGTTCTCGCCGAAGTTCTCCATGCTTCTACAACTGTCCACAAAACCGCTTCCGCCTATCGCCCCCCGACCAATGGGCTCACAGAACGCTCATATATGCTGTTTGCGTATATCCAGCCCGATTGCACCAACTGGGACACCATGCTTCCTTTCGTTACCTTTGCTTACAACACTGGAGTGCAAAGAACAACCTTTTTTCCCGTTTCTTCTTGTGTATGGCCAGCCATCTGCCTTCACTCTCGAATGATCTTTTTTTCTCGGCCCCCCGCCCCTAACCTCTTAAGCCTTCTCACACGAAGTATTTACTTCACGTCTTGCATACTGCATTTTCATTGCCCGGCTGAATACCGACGCCTACCAAGCCTCCCGGAAAAGCACCTACGACTTCACCCACCATATTGTGCTCCTTTTTCCCTTGCGATGACGTGTTGCTGTGGACTCCAGTGCGCACCCCCGTCTTGTGCGAAAAATTTCTCGGTACCTGTATTAGTCCGTACACCTTTCTCGAACAAACGGCCCTTTTGAACAATCGCGTTGCCCTGTCAGTCCTGTTACTGACCGTCGTTGCCGCGGCGCAGAGATCGTCCATGTTTCGCGTTTAAAGCCCTTCGCCCATCGCCCCACTTCACAAAAACCTGCGCCCGGGCCGGTCGCTATTGTCCATGACGGAAAAAACTGTAAGCACAGTGCCGTGACCTCCGTCTTCATCTGCATATATTCATCATCGTGTGACCTTCGCCTTCATCTGCACATGCTTGTGTTCATCTTCATCGCTCATCTTCGTCTTAGGAGGTGTGGCCGCCATACTTGCGAGCATGAATAAAACTCCTTTCATCCTATCTCACATATATATTGACTAACAGTAGTCTACGTTGAGAGTATATAAAGGCAAGAAGCCATGACGTCTGACCTTTCTTTTTAGTATCTACCAGATATTACATCCCAACCTACTGTCTCGCATCTGTTTTATATCTATTACAGAATAATGACCATTAGTTATCAGGAACAAATATGCCTTGGTCTTGAACGGACGCCAGCTGTCGCCAGAATGCCTGCAGTTTTCTAAGCTATGTTTAATTTATTCTCTCGAGCAATTTCCTTTACTATTATGAAGGGAGCCAATAGCGACCGAATACAAGGAAAACTTAGGTGAATGTTTTTAACGTGTTGCGTTTATCATTGAAAACAGCAGTATATTCAATTTTTTTTTACCGGAAGTAAAAAGTATTAGAAAGTTGAAGAAAAGACAACAACAGCCAATGAGATCCGAACACCGGACCTTCGTACACCGCGTACGGTGCTCTACCAAGTGAGCTATGGCGGCGGAAGTACAACCTTCCATTTTTTAGTGTATTTGTGTTGCGTTTAGCGTAACATATAGAGAGCTCACCAGCACCACCTTGTGCATAGCCGCGAGTGTAGAACGTCCACTAATACAGCAAGTGTCACGTGGAACGCGACAAAATGCCGAGGCCGGCAGCCGTGCGGGAACCCTCATATGATACCTGAGGCAGCATATACGATAACTACCAGAACCGAGACCGTGGTTAACCTATTTAGGAGGCAGGTCGTTCTATGTTCGCCGCTAACGAAGCCGGTGACGCAGGAGAACACTCTCAAGGTTGGGTGAAAGTGAAGGAATGTTTTTAACGCCCGGCCGCATACTGCGAACGCTACGCCCCGCGCCCAAACCCACTGCGTTTGGTTTGGTTTTATGGCGTTTCACTTAAACAGACTCAAGCTATGAGTGACCATGTAGTGAAGGCCTCCGCATAATTTAAACCGGGTGCGGTTCTTTAAAGGGGCTGCGAAACACTGCTTGAACGGATGCCCGTTGCACTTCAAATGGGTTCTTTATGTCACACAGATGCTGACTCAAAAGGAATTACGAGAATCGATGCATAAGAACGGGAGTTATTCAATGAAGAAATTTCAAAATACAAGCAAACAAAATGCTGCTCTCAACTCGATTTTCGCGCAGCTTCCCATTCCCATTTCACTCTCCCAATGACGACACACTGCGCGACCAATCAAAACAGCCTATCTGAGCACGTGGCGGAAGTCTGCACTCCATGGTTGCCTGTTCTCTGTAACTCGTTCATGCCAAAGCTGACAACGCCGTTTGCATGGTTACAACAACTATGTGAACGCCCAGCTGACCCAGCGATGCTTCATCGTCACGTCGACGGCACAGAAGGGAAAACTGATCAATGACGTTCCCTTACTTATGGATCCGAACTCGAGCGCGAGATACTGCGACGTGTGACGGCCTGCGCAAGATATCAGACACACTTAGCATAGCGCGTACAGCTACTGCTTACCGCCTACCATCGCCCGTCGCTCCTAGCGCGCGGGTTGGTCTCGGCGAGCAAGGAGCGCGCGCTGTTGACGGGAGCGTGGCGCCATCTGGCGCCGCCGCCCGGTGATCCTCCACAAGCTGACGATGCGCACTGTCTGCTAAATGTGAAACGAACGCATCCTTTCTTGTGATCGAAATGAACGCTTATAGAGTGCAATGGCTGGATCGGATCGATTCCGCAAAGCCACTCTCAGATACATAGAGAGTACCCATAAGTGTTGAGTGCTAGGTCGTAGGATGTTTACAGAGAGGCGCAAAGTCCTTCGATGCAAAGAGTAGCCAGAGCCTCTGGTGGTGTATTTTTGTTTTACTTGCTTTACAGCGCTTTTATCTAAGGCAAACAAGTTGTTTTGTTAATGTAATATAAAACACAAAAACTTGACAAAACGCATCTCTACTTATTAACACAATTTGCAGTATATTTACTCTTTGTCCAATCATCAAGCGCCCACTAAGTGATGTCATATCCGCTGCTAAAAGCCGCCACTGTATGGTGACACCGTCAGCGCCACGAATTTGCTTTTGTGAGCTAATTAAAATATTAAAAACCGCAGTATACGCGGTACGACCGATGCTAATAGCATCACTATAACTCATTCTATGCAACCAACAGGCAAAACAATGCACTGAAAATGTGTTTCGGGGCCCCTTTAACATGGACTGATATCGCACAGTTCACGGGCCTCTAGCATTTCGCCTCCATCGAAATGCGATCGCGTGCGGCCGCGATCGATTCTACGGCTTTCGGGTCAGCAAGCGAACACATTAACTACTGAGCCACCGTAGCGGCTCAACGCCTGCTTCCACTGTTTCTTTCATATTAGGGATGTTATAGCGAGCCCCTGATTTCCCTCCCCTTGCCTGTTCAATTCTGTTAGCAATGTAATATTTCATACGAGATACTTTCTCATTATGCATGTACCGTAGGAGCACCCTATTCATCAGTTCAGATCACATTTCCGTGGATATGAATTAAACAGAGGCCTCGGTGGAGCAGTATAAAATGCAATTACTGCACAGAAAGCAGTATTCGAAAACACACCAGATACTTGTTTATTATTATTTCATTCTCAAGACCTAACGCCACAAAGTTTTTCATATCTTGATGACACCAACTGTGACAGCAACGATTAGGTACATTCGTTGGGGAAAGACAGCTCGCTGCGCTTCGCGGCACCAGGGTTTTTTTCTTGATGCTCAATTATCCAGCTTTTCTTTTCGTTCAGTGTAGACCACCGCAAGAGGAGGAAAAAAACGGCCGCAGTAAAATGAAGACCTGCTAAGGAATAGTACAGGCTGTTATATGATCCATGTTTGTCTCTTAAGAAACCTGCAAACAAAGTAGAACAAAATTGTTAGTAGGTGACGAAATATAAATTCGTTTCAATGCGCAAAAATTATGCAAGCATTACTCAATAAATACTAAAAAAGTATAAACGGATCTACAGTGAGCTCGCAGCAGCATGGTACTACGTGAAACCCTATTCGTTTTTCTCTCTTTAGGAAGAATTTACCGCGACAGCTGTTACTGCCTCAATAGCGAGATCATGGGCGCGTAGGTGAACGTTCTCGTCCGCAGTTTGAAGAAGAAAATGTACTGTGGGGGGGGGGGGGCAAAGGAAGACGCGCGGAGGAGCGACATGCGTGAAACTCGACGTGGCGTCTGCGCCGATGATAGCAATTGCCTTTACAACACATGTGCGGCGCCCAATTCTGTGTGCGCGTGCTGCAAGAGTGACTTAAGTTTCGGCGGCCACAGCTAAACGGAAAGATCAGAGAGAGCCGTATTTTGTGCCACGTCCTGCAAGCTCTGAGGTGCGAGCTGGTGACTACTTCGGTTGTACACCGCGGCGGGCGCTTGCGTGTGTTCATTTCTGCTTGTATTATCCTCATCTCTCTTCAACAGCAATGTGCTGCCTGTGCACCAGCAGAGTTTAAACCAAGGAAGACGCACTGGCGAAGACGGGTACAAGTTCGTAGGTTGCTTGACAAGCATATGCAGTGGAACCATGGAAGCCAGGTGTAATGGGCAGCTGCCACCGCACGTGCACCCAGTTATATAATGTACGTCTGCACTAAGCCCCAATTTTTAGCACCTCCAAGACTTGCTCGGCACAAGAATGCGAACCACATTCCCTCTCTGTGAGAGCACTCATTGCCAGATCATTGGTGTCTGACGCCCTCGACATACACTGGACCATGCCATTCGGGTGGCTTCTGACCACGTCAGTAAGCCAGACGCTGGTCGACCTCGAAAACCTTTCAGAAGTAATGAATTTGTGCACTGCTGAAAAAGAAGTTTGAGGCGTATCATCGGAGTAATAGAGAGAAAACTTGGGTGCGCTTCTTTTACGTTTTCATCAGTACAACTAAAAATGTGGTGAAAGTAGCGTTACGAGTTGTATCTGCGCCGTCAGCTTTTCCACTTTGAATTCATTTATGCCCATGATGAGCTAGCAAACTAGAATAAAGTAATTAGAAGCTACCGGGAGGTTAAACAACCGCGGCTCCGCAAAATCTTTCGAGGGCATTCTCGAACCCGTTGGTGCATGATAGGAAACAGCTTACGCATTTTTTAAATACTCTCTCAGGGCAAACCAGTTGCAGCGCATCAAAATCATAAAGAGCATCCATGAAATGCGTCAGAGAATATTTCCAGAGGAGATAATTAGTTCTTCTGCGTGCCGATTTATTCTGTAGCTACTAAGGCAGCGTTATGCACTCAGATTCACAAATCTGTCAACAAGAAAACAAAGTTCGATACAAGAAGGTAAACAAAAAGAGGAAGAATGTCCACTGCCACATCATATGGAGAGAATCTTATTCAAGGACCTTCTTTTTGCATATAAAGAAATAATCCGTCTTCTCCGAGCTCCTCGTGTGCAACTCACCTAATATTGAAGGATTGCAAAACAGCATCGGCACCACAAAGATGCCTGTGGTAGCCCACGCTGCTGGAACAGCCTCGATGCCGAAGTGGTCAGCCGCGACCACGTGCTTCATGGTCGTCAGGCTGCCAAGGGATATCCACGCCACTGCTGCGCAAGCGGCATACGCACTGAACGTTCTCGTAAAGCCGAGCAAAGCAATGCTGGCGGCGAAGAGGCAATAGCAAGCGCCGGCGAGTACCGTGCGGCTTACAAAGCCCACGTCTGCTAAGAACGGCAGCACCGTGCGACCAAAAATCTGCGATGGCGCCGAGCACACTATTGACATGTCGGCCTGAAAGCGTGTTGCGCCACGGTCTAGCGCCGAGTCCACGATGGTCGCCAAAAATACGTACTCAGAGTAGTCGGCCAGGACCGCCCCGAACACAACAACCCAATACACCGGCCTCAGTAGAAGCGTTGCCAGAGGCAATGGGTTCTGCTGCTTGTCCCAGGCTCCATCTTGTGAGTTAGCATTCACCTTAACGGCGTTTCTTTTGTGGTCATTGTTATGCTGGGCGGGCATCCTGCTAATTACTGACAGGGACTGTGAGCACAGCTCATTTCCTCTTGATACGGCTAAAGCGTTCCGGACTGAAATTTCACTCGTTGAGTTGCTGTCAGTGCTGCTACGCTTTTCAAAGACCCTGTCGTCTGTTCTTGCTACAAGACTTGGTGCGACTCTGTTTGTGTCGTGTGCACTCTCTTCTAAAGAGCTTCTGACATTTAGAGCGCCAGCTCCAGTTTTATCCTCCGAAATTTTGCACAGTCGTCTTTTCTTCATGTAGAGCGACTTTCGGCTCAGGGCAGGCTCTTTAAGTGCGTACACAAGAGGTGTAACGTTCAGGCTAATGGCACCCAAAAGTAGAAACATTTGACGGAAGGAAAAAACAGCCTCAAGTTGAGAGAGAAGAGGTGGGTAGATCAGCGACGCGAGCGAGTATCCGGCGTAACGAATGCCTGTGGCTGTTGCCCTATATTTGTCGAAGTACCTCATCAGGAGCACGGTGACTGCCACGGCCACAATCCCAGATCCTGCGCCTGCGAAGATGAAAGGCAATGGAAGAATGTGGTAGGAATGCAAGTGCTTAGCAGATTTTGTTTGACCTTATGATATGTGATTGTCCAAAATGCACTCCAAAATTTTCGCCTGATTTAGAATGATATTTGTCAGCTTTAGACTGCATTGATACCCGATTCTAATCGAGCTGCAGCGCTGGGCTGCGTGAGAAACATTGAGAAACCGGCATTTTTTTTATAATAGTATTCACAGCATACCAAAGCAGAAATGTACAAAGGCATTGTTTAGCGACAGGGGAACCTCCACAATGTAACATTTATTGAACACCTACGAATTGGTAGTGCAATGGCCGCAGCTGACTGCTATCATGAGCGAATACCACCAGGCCTAAAGGGCGTACCTGAAAGGGGTGCTCTGCCGGGCGGCTGCCTACATGCGCTGTCTCTCCCACTGAATATTCTCGCCACAGTATTCGGTGGATCCCAGCCCGAGAAGCCATAAAGAGCAATGACGTAGCTGACAAGATAGCTCGAGGCCACACATTGCAGCCCCTGTCGCCGTCCATCCCCGAACCTTCATCCCCACTAAAGTAAGGAGAAATTACAGTGTATGACAGACTTAGTCGCAGGAAATAAGCAGTCCCCGACAAAGACCTCACTGGTCAGAAGGGCACTATATGGTGACCCATGAAAGTTAGCTCACTACCCTAGCCAGCTCGGAACAATAAGATCTGGCACGCGCAATTCCCGTCTAATGAATGCCGGGCCTGCGGAGAGATTTGAAACTTCCTCCGCATAGTTTGGAACTGCTCCGCACAATCTAAACCTTATAATTATCAGAAGCAGAGCAATGAGCAGTGGGAGGCGAAGCTGACTCACTCAGATCTCCCCCTTAAGCGCCAGCTGATCAGCAAACATAGGAAGGCCGTTTGCGACAATGGCTTCCTAAACCTGGGCGAACCCCGCGTGTGATCTCTCGAAGCTGATGAAAGTTTATTCTCTTTTTCTTTCCGGTATACCCGTTCCTGGGTTCTTTCCTTGCGTGTGCTTGTGTTGATTGTGATGAACTCTTTTGATGTAATTGGCCGGGTATAAAGTACTTTCTAATTCTTTTTTTCAAATGATTCGACCGCTTTTTTCTCCTGTCTACTTCATTCCAGCCTATAAGAAATAGCCAATTTCCCTGGCTTTTATCTCGAGACAGGTGTAATATTCTGGTACATAAGGGTTTCATACAGGAGCTAGTGCAGAAGCGACTGGCAACCAGTGCCATGTTAGAGCTTAGCGCTCGACCTTTACGTCTGTTAAGAATAAGCACCTTATTCCTACGTTGTTTATATGAGACTCAATGAAATGGCTACAGCAGCCCTCAGGCTGGTTGCGATGTCCCAGCCAAATCTTGTCACCGAGGTATGTCTCACAGACGACCTTTCTGACGACGCAAGTTTGTTACACAGGATGTTTTACCGAAGACTTAACACAATTTTTAAAAATAGGCTTTTTGAGTTAGAATAGAGCTTTTTTAGGCGCAGTAAGGTCAGCGGTGTAGTACATCAGAATACAGCTAAGATGTGTAACTAGCAGGCTGGTTAACTAATATTGAATAGTTAACTTTTTAACTATTACTGTTACGCTCCTTAATTAATGTGAGGCATGTAGCCCACCCTAATTATTATCCATATCAGTTTTTAGAATTTCGAAAACGCGGTTACCCTTGGAGCTGTGGCCGAACAAATTTTGCCTACATCGCGCCAAAATGCATGCGCTTTCGAGAAGCTTGCAGGCAAAGCAATCTCTCCAGTGCAAGTAACTCGTGGAAATTGCCAAAAAATGGTTAGGCCACAGCGCCGAGGCCTGTTTTCGAATGTTTTCGAAATTCTAAAAATAAATATGTATATCTTACGTTGGACTACACGCCTTTCAATAATTAAGGAGCCTAACAGCAACACTTAATAAGTTAACTATTCAATATTTTTACCCAGCCTACTAGTTAGCCAGTCTTAGCTGTGTTATGATGTACTACACCGCTGGAAATGCTATGCTGAATACTGCACACTTATGATTGAAAAAGCCTATTTTTGAAAATTGTGCAAAGTCTTACTTGAAACAACCTGTACTGTTCATAGAAGAATTTAATAAACAAGCTCTAAACGATCTGTTTACTTTGCGCCTTCAATTAAAATGAATTGCCGCCGGGCAGGCACTTTTAGTTCACAAAGTGGAAAGATGCATAATCAGCGCGGGACGAAAAACGGAGTAAAATGTGTTTAACCCTCACTCAGACAAACAAAAATGCGTGGAAGTGCGTTTAGCGACTCTCATGCCAGGTCTTCCAACAGCATTGTAGTAGAAGAACTTCATTTCAACGTGTGTTATCCTGACAGTTGTTTGAAAATTGCCACTATGGGTTTTACGGTTAGAGAAAATGGAGTCTGGATTGAACTTGTGCAAACAAAAAAAAAACGTTGTTCATGTTCTTACACCGCTAGCAGAACCTCTGTTGGATTGAATCTCCAGGCAGCAGTGTGTGCATTACGATCGCTGTAGAGTACACGTATAATACGCAGTTATGTAAATTCTAGGAAAGGGTTCACAGTTTATCGCATTTCATCATTTAGGTGACTAGAACCACCAATTGATGCTGCTGCAAATATTTACTTTAAAAAATGGTGCTCACCTTGCACTAATCCGAACGTGAAAGTCATCCAAAGTATGTTAGGAGCCCATTGTGATGCGACAATCCCAGACCAAAACAATACGCTTCCAATGAGGCCAATCGTCGAAATAGCAAACTTATTCTGCAGGGCAACCGCAATCAGGGCTGTGGATAAAAATAATTAAAACGTTTACCACACCAAATAGAAGCACGCGACTAGGCATGTATAAAGCGTTTAATGAAGGCTTTGCCGCTCCAAAGTGGCATTTGGGCAAAGATGGAAACTGTAGGTATCATCATTATCATCAGCCTGATTAGTCCACTGCAGGACCAACGCCTTTCCCATATCTCTCCCATCAACCGTGTCCTGTGAGAGCCACGGCCACCTTCTCCCCGCAAATTGACTTAATCTAATCGGCCCACCTAACTCACTGCCTCAACCGGCTACGCTTGCCTTCTCTTGAAATGCAGTTCGTTATAGACTTTATAGACCGTCGTTTATCTTTCATTCATGTTACATGCCCTGCCCAAGCCCATTTCTTCATTTTGATTTCTAATAGGATGCCATTTACCCGTCTTTGTTCCCCGACCAACTCTGCTCTCTGCCTGTTTGTTAACGTTCCACCTATCATTTTCCTTTCGATAGCTGGCTGCGTTGTCCGTAGTAGAGGTATTAAGATTAGTTTTCACAACCTCGAGATCTTTACCGCTCGCTGACAAAGCACTGCAGAGGTTCATGCCGTGTTGCCATCACAGGCTCACAGGTTCAGGTCAATAAACTATCAGCTGATCTTCAGTGTTTGTCCTGCGTTTGTCTCTTTCCTATGCTGTGTATTAGTTTTGCGCTGAAAACCTGCATTTGTCTTACGAAGACAAATTAGCCGACCTGTGACTTTAACCCAGGCACAGTTTCAGATTTCGCCATCCAAAGCAAGGCTGCTGCCGTGGCCGGGATTCCGACCCGAAATCTTGAGCTCTCCAGATGAACGCTTATTCACTGGTCCCCTTCAGCGGGATACGAATATACTTATGATAAATATTGGTCTCACCAAAATGGCCAAGTTCAGCCGTAAATAATGCGTTATTTAGGGGCCATTTTAGCGGCGGTTGCAGGCAACGTTGAGAAAACATTTGTACCATGAGCTCACCTGCAGCAATTTTTTTCACAGCAACTTGCCCGCATGAACATTCGTCCACACCGTATATGGGTGGCGCTTTAGAAGACTATCTCGGCGCTGGCACATGTTTGGAGGATGGTGAAATGACGCACGATAACCGGATTAAAATTTCAATAATTAAGTTCTGGCGAGACAAGTGTCGCTTATTAGGGCATCTGTTCTATTTTTCCAGCTGATTAACTGAACCCATTTGAGCTCACGCTAACTTTTCGCATTATGCACGAGGAATATATGGAATGAGCAAGCGCATAAAATATGAGTGGCATAGATAAAAATGTACCTTAATGCCATGAACATCATGCGAGGAACTTACGGACAGCAGATGTTTTTCAGAAGACCCATTGAAAACATATGAATTTCCAAATATTTTTGCCCAGTTCTCACTAGGTATGGCATTAATATCAAATTCGGGGCAAATATGGAACATTTCTTCAGAGAAAATTCGCTATCGCGTTCTATCAAAGCTAACAAACCAGTCTTTCACTTAAGGAGAAGACTTTTTATTCGAACCAGCTAATACAACTTGTATATCCTTGAACCATCTAAATATGGGCCTTTCCTTGATTTGGTTTTCAATTCTGTCTTGCGAGAGGATCGGCACTTGCTATTTTGTGAAATTAAATCTTGGGCACATAATTCCCACTTGCCAGAACTGAATTGTCACTCGGCAACTGGAAACCTAGTTTAAGCGTTTGCCGACGCAGATCTCAGTAAAATATGAACACCCGCTTCTCACCTGAGCCTTCAGTCATGGCTTGGGAGACGCTAGTCAGCCATGACGCCCTCTCACGGCTCAAGCTGTATTCTCGCATGAATTCCACGTAAAAGAAGCCCGTATTCGAGTGCACGGCACCTGAGATAAATGTAGCTGCGCACGCAATCATCGCTCGGCCCCAGCTTCTATCTAAACTGGGCATGGTTCGCTGATTTCGTTTCTCAAGCGCTTGTTTCGGTACAACGTCGTCTTTAGGTTCCCCAGCGGCCTCTGTGGTACCGTGGCTCTTGATGTTGCACGACCTGCAAGCGACGAATGACACGGAAAAAAATACAGCTTTGTTTAAACCGATGAGGCCAGCATATAAACAGCGCAAGTGTTTCTAAGACAAAACACGTGTTATACCTCGGTGTACGAAATTTTAGTGTACATGGAGGAAAGTTGTGAACAGATACGTAAGAAACAATTGGGAGTGGCTTAGCTCGGCCATGCCAGGATATACGTGGCGAAAGCTAAGGGCTAAGGCATAGCATGGTTAGCCTTGGTTAATCTTGAATGCAAGTCCAAGTTATTCTGGTTGTCTAGCTATGTTGTTTCCGCATTAAAGACGGCACAACTGTTGTTGAGGTGCACGCAAGCTCTCCTTTTCGATCCTCCGACATGTTATCAGGCACGCGACGCAGCTGGCGAAGCGAGCGGAGGCGAGCGTAACGACGCGGAACGCGGTGTGACGTCGTACCAAACGGCGGCGGCGAACCGCGCGGTGTGACGTCATGCCAGATGGCGCGACGAGCGCGCAAAGCACAGTAACCATATCAGATATCTCGGTGGACACCCGAACCGCGCCGTAAGGGAAGGGATAAAGGAGAGAGGGAAAGAAGAAAGCGCGGTTCGGGTGTCCACCAAGATATGTGAGGCGCTCGTTGTGACATCATGTGCCTCATCGGAGTGCGGCCACGGCGAAATCCAAGTTCGCGGCCAGTAAAGCTTTGGCTTTAAAACTTTGAGGTGACTGCGGCGATCCGCATTGGAGAAATGCGAAAACATTGCATTGTTTCTGTGTGACGTCAGTGGATATGACGTCATGAAACTTTCAAAAACGCGATTATTTTCAGCGACACCAGTACGCGTTTCAAGACCTCATCGGGTGACGTCCAGTGCTATGTCGACGTCCGTGGCTGTTGTGACGTCCAGATGTTATGTCGACGTCCGTCTATTGTGACGTCTAATCGTAATTTTCGTGTTTATTTAATTAACTAAGTACAACTCATCAACGAAATTTTTCCCACAGCAAGATCTCATCTCGCACAACACAATCAAACTTTTGCGCATTTACCTTAACAGAACGACGTAATCGTGCGGACAAGTTTAGCGGGCGCTTAACACGGGACCTAGCCTAGTAATGTTTTCGCATTAATAACGTTCTGCGGCGGCCCAAGGCTACTCCCACTGCGGCCAAGGCTCACTGAGCATATCACGCGGTTAACTAAAAAGATACTCACTGATCAAAGAGAGATATATTTCTGCTTGGTGTAGTTGTTGCACAAGGCCATTTCTGCCCAGTGGAGGTGTTGGATGGTTAGGTGGGTGTGTGGTGAATAAATGTCATCGCTATTCCCATTTCCGAGCCAGAGACGATTTTACGTGTTCCTATATTTGCACGCTGCTGGCGTTTTGTTCGGGGAAGGCTGCTGAATTTTGGTATTCTTATGCGGTGAACGTGTAGCGTCAAGCCACTTTCATTGCTTGAGCGGAGTCGCCCGTTTCTGAGTAGTTGGCATAGGTTGCTGCGAAAGCCGCGATACACCTTTAGTAGGTAAAAACAACAGGAAAAAAGAGAGAAAAAGTAGCGGCAGAGAAGTTATCCTGGCAGTGCGCGGTTGGCTGCACCACGAATGGGGAGAGGGATATTGGAAGAGAACGAGAGAGAAATCTTAGGTTTAGGTTTACTCATAGAACAAGAACATGTAGCCTTTGGTTATTTGAGAAAAAAAATTCTATACCTAGTCTACAATTTGGCGGTAAAACCTCTCTCCTAAAAAATTTAGGATTGGCTTGATGACGTCACTACCCTACCAAGGTTAAGGCCATGGGCCAGGAATCCACGGCTGCTATAGGCGACCGCATTTTAATATGCGCCGTGCTGCCTACAGGTACACAAGTTGACTGTCGAAACGGAGCGGGGGCAGTCGCGCAATAGGTGCTCTATTGTTTCCTTGGACCTGCTGTATCCACAGGCTGAATGGTCTGCCATCCTATTTATAAAGAAATATGTATCTATGAACATCATTGCAAGGCAAAGGCCACTCAACATTTTCGAATAGATGCGGGTGAGAGGGTGCGTTGGCTTCAGCTGCAATGAGTGATCTAGAGTATCCGAATGGCATTCGGAGTTTCCTGGGGTACTCCATGAAGCTCGCATCGAGTGCAAGCAAACAAAAGAACCTCCCTTAACTAGTTCGCTTCTGGCAGGGGAAGGAAAACATTCTGCGCCCTTCCGACAGCTAAACAGCCAGTATTTTAGCCAGGTCATTGCCTACAATGCTGTTATTACTTAGCCGCCACATGAAAATTATCTCCGCAACTTTGTCAAATGAGGAATTGTGGGTACGCCCCAACTACGCAACCAACTGCTTGTAATTTCCTTGGCGCACGGATAATTTCATGCACAGTAGTACAGTATTTTAATCAGGGGTACAGCTAAGGAAGACGGTGAAACTCCGAACAGGCTATGGCCCATGTCCATGCGGCTCACGCACCGACGATCTTCCCCGCTTCCGCACAATCCTGTTCTGTCATTTACAGACACAGCCAAGTCGGCACGCACTCAGGCGTCCACGGTCATTGCGGCAAATATTTCCTCCCTTTAGCTGTCGGTAGAGGAGAAAAAAAATTGCCAAGTGCGCATAGTCATCGCATAAGCACAGGTGATGATGATAACCCTCAATTTGGACCTATGATTCAGACTAGAATGTAAATGTGAGCCCGGACTCAGTTACGACTCGCGTTATGGTCTCAACCTGAGCCCGGACTCAGGCGTGAGATCTTGTTCTGAATTGGAGCCCTAGTGGTCCCTAGCGAGTCTACTCATGAGTGAGATGCTCTGACTTTTGCATAAAAGTCGTGGGCTCGTGATCCAGCTGCTTTTTCCGCAATTTCATACGAGTGCATTCCTCGTGCAACTGCTGCTCAACTCTCTAATCAAAATAAATTACAAATACTGTGGTAGCAGTATTTATGGCATGGACCCGGTCGGATGCATCTCAAACGTTATTAATTTCATCTCCTTCCTGTTGCGAACCTGTAGCGTCCACGGTGTTCGGCCCTAACGAATGTCCTCCAGAGTGTTTTACGACTCTATCCGTCTATTTCTATTTTTATATAACCGGGCTGGTATTACTAGCTTCTTTCTCTTTCTCATGTTCAACACTGTCCAATCGCCAGTTTAGAGCATCTTAATTCGAAATTACCGGGTGCATAGGATTTAAATTTTTATGCCCATGGTGATCACAGTATCAGTGAGAATAAATGTAGCTCGTAAGTGACATTAACACCCCTGGAAGCGGGTGTCGATAATGAATTTGCAGTCATCAAAGCGACCTTTCACTGAACGCCTCAGTCATCCTCGGTCTTCTCAGTTTTTCCGTCATTTTATTGGGTCTATTTTGCCCGTGCTGCATGCGCGCAGTCATCCCTAGAATGTCATTCATCGCACTGTGGCACATAGGTGTACTGCTGGGTTCCTGATGTACCCTATTTTTCACCCTGCTCCTTTCCATCACAAACCATAAGTGTCGTTTTTGGCCAGCAAACGTTACTCCTCTGTTTATTTACACATAGTCGTGCTCCCATAATGCATAATCTGGCCCTGCTATACATGCGGACTGTACCGCAACTTCATTTCTTATTTTCTCCGCAGTTGCTTCATAATTTCCACATACTACAGATAAAATCTTTAGCATTATACCTACATATTCTTACACAAAATCTACGCCCTCAGACGATCCGCCCTGATTGAGCATAGGCTTGATATTATGAGCAAAGCAGTGCTTGATAGTCGCCTCTGCCGTTCATCACCGTCGAACATGGGTGCTTTTAATCTTCCTCTTATTTTTTCCCCTTTAGGTTTATTCAATGAGAGTACTTCTACTGTGATGGAGTGTTGTGAAATTCAAGTCGGAGGGCTGTAAGCCCGTCTTTCCGTATTGCGCAATCATTCACAGCCAATCTCTTCCTGCTCGGTATTCATTTATTATAGGTGTACACGCTGCATAACACGGTCGCCTTTTTGAACGTTACTATCCGCGTTTTTCACACGGCCGTTCTGCGCACGCGGGCCCGTCCTCCTGCAGCTACACTTGTTGGAAACAAACCGCAAGCCCCTACTGCGCACGTGCAGGTCGTGTTACCTTCAGGTTCATGCCACAGATGGCGGGAGCTGTCAAGCACACACTTGCACACTTCCTAGGTACCATTGGCTCCTCGTGAAGCGGGATCGCGACCAACGTTGATCACGACTGAGTCCCCTAAGACCGTTTTATTTTTCAACCAGTAGCACACGAATTTCTGCCACTTCCCAGAGAGCGCCGTATATTGCGGAAAAGGCGGATTCTGGCAAGTCGCTTCCCAGTTGCTTTACTTTTTTTTGGTGCATAATGACCTTATTTTTTCAATTCTTTCTGTATCTTATGCTTCCAATCGTGTTCGTTTTCCCCAGATAGCTATGTATGCTGTTTCTTTCTTTCCTCTTTCCTTTACACGTTTCCTTCTTTGGTACCGCTATTGTTTTCTTTCTATTTCTGACTTGTTTCATATTACGTGTTTCCTTGTAGTGATATCACCTGTGTTCAGTTGTCCTTGGTATTCTCCCGGTACAGCCATATTCTGGCTCTTCGTTTTTTTGTATTTTTAGAGGCCCCTGCCGCCTGGCTTCTCAGCTGCAGGAAATCATCGCTATCATTCTCTCGTCTTCTTACCTTTCGATTTATATTTGTAGTCCAGCCGCCTTCATCAACTACTGTGCATATTTTATTTTCAAATTAGCTTTTACTTTTATTTATGCCTTAATTTTGCACTGATAATTTATTTTGACTGTTTTAAGCCAGTAATAGCTATGTTGGGGAAGGTATTCACTCATATTTATGTTTTCTTTCCTTTTGAATTAGGCTTTTCGTAAATAATACCAGCAAGAGGAAATGAAAAAGGTTCCACAGTGCCATAATTTCGAAAGGGGGCAGAAGGATGCAGGTTCAGGCACATAGGCAGGAATCGATCCGCAGGAACCGATGAAGTCGTTGAACATTTTTGTGCCAAGCTCCTTCATTCTATCTGCAGGCCACTGCAGTTTTCTCGAGACGTTGGCGGACAGTGGTGGCATTTCAGATTCTTTCAGACATGGCAGCGTGCAAAAGGCCATCTCGATTAAGCTAGCGTCAGGAACATCAGCGCCACTCTCAAGATTTGTTAACGCCCCAATCTTACGATTTATGAAGAGATCGGTCGCAACGCCACGAGTTAGAAGCGACACGTGCAAAAATTATGAATTGAATTTACGTGCCCTAAATGCGTCATTCGCGTTTGACCAGACAAGAAGAGCCATTATATTCGTTTTTCCTAAGAACAAACTTTGAATGGTGTGGTCTTCAATGTCCCTTAAGTGGAGGTCTGGTGGCTTCTAGAGCGATAGCTCTACTCAATGCAAAACTCGAGTCGAGTGCCGAAGCATGCTTTGACTAAGGCCAATGTGATGGTGTCTCGAAATCAGGCACGGGTCGTGCCCAAAATGTTGCCCATTCCACCCTCCAAAATTGGCTCACCCCAGCCTCGAAATTCCACCTCAGAAGATTTAAACAAAAATCGCTGTCCAACGTGATTAGAATGAGCCCGATACGATGGTAGTCTAAATTTGACCCGGACCAGTGCCAAATTTTGTCCACCCTCTTAATTTGACCTTCATCAATTGGGACAGGATTTGATGTCCAGGATAAATTGAACGTGCTCAATGCGATGGCAACCTCCCAATTTGACCCCGGCGACACCAAAATTTGGTCCATCCACCCCTAAATAACACCTTTGATTTGGACTGACCCATGTCCAGGCTAATTGACTTTAGTCATTCCGTTAATTTGACCTTGGTTTGGCCTTTGAGAGGCCTTGACATTTAAGAAGAATCAAAAACATGTCGTTTACCAATATTCGCTTAAAACACTATCGAGAACCACTATCGCTAGACCATTCGAGGTGAGATAGTTAAACCGCTGCTCGTATTTTTAAACTACTGTTGGGAAAGACGAAGAGGTATTACCGATAAAAAAGTTTCGTATATCATCATATATCCCTGCTACGGCTTGAGAAGAGCGGCTATGTTATTTTCGCAATGACGTTCTACTTAATCATGTGGAGAGTGCGTGGTTCACAGTAGAGGTTGACATTATATGTGCCTGGGCATGATGAAGATAGGTTAAGCAGCGTTAACTTTGCTGTACGCTGACGCTGAGTCGTTCCCGATTTTTTTTTTTTTTTGCAGGATTACGACGACCGCAGATAAACAGCTGTTCACTGCCAGAGTTATCAGCGTTGGTGATGCTAAGCTCTCCGGTTGTATGACGTGTACCAAGAGAAATGAGCCGGAAAGCAAACAGAAAAAGCAGGAACTATTTCAGGCACTTGTTCTTTTATAACTCCGTTCATTATTCAGAAATACAGATGATGTAAACGCAGTTGCCGCAGGACGTAAAGCATGTAGGGAAAAAATTGCACTCTATCTCCCCGTCGTGAGTGGGTGCACGCATAAAGAGCATTTCAGAAAAGTTGCAGCGCAATATAGCTCGGCTTACAGAGGCCAGTGGCCACACGCGGCTATGGGGAACTTGCGCTGAAGTTTGCGGTGCCGATTGCAGCGCCATAACACACTGCCTAGCGAGAAGAGCAAGCAGTTTTGGGCAGTACTCTTAGTACTTTTCCGCGCCACCTTCAGGCATTTATTGGCTTGAGCCTCCGCGCTCTGTCGAAGGCGCACGTGCTGTGAGTCAGGTATCTGGGCTACGCCGAGAGAAGCTAGGCAATGAATGCTGTCAGCCAAACGCGGGTATCTAATCGCGCAGAATGTGTTCTCGCGTTTTCAGCGGCCCAAGCGGCTGACAAAAGCAGTTTTGACTTACCGAATGGAACAATTGCAGTGCCACCTTGGCAGCGCAGGTTCCCCATTGGCCAAACCCTGCGGCTATTCAACATGACGTCGCCTTCGTCCGCTTCTGCTTTATTGCGTGAGCATTAGAGGCCCCAAGTCTGGAAAAACGCCCGTCGTCTAGTGCTGCCGCGTAGCTATGCATCCTGCTCCGACATGACTTGGAAGGAGGAAAAGAATTCCTTTACGTAAAGACTGAGCCGGTTGCCGTGGGAACGGACGCACTGCGCAGGGCAGAACCGCAGAGTGGGTGCAGCTCTTCCCCCTTGACTGCGCATGCGTGGGCCACGCTCCACGCCTCACGTTCCTCGCGCCATGCGCTTAAAGAAAGCAAGTATAAACGAACGGTAAAGAAATTAAACAATATAAGAAAGCGTGTGTGGCGAGTGTGCAGTGGCAACGAGCCGCGTTGCTTCGTACTCATTTGCTTCGCTGTCTTCCGAAACAGTGCAGCAGATGAGATTGATTTTGACAGCCAGAGGCAGATGAGAGCTGAATTCGTTATGCTCTGATTAGTACGCTTTTTTTTCCATGCATGCTGTAATTTTTTTTTCACGTTCATGCGTTTTCGCTTTTCCATTATCGTCCTATTCCGGCCGTCGCTCTGGTCTAAGTAAAGCTCGCAACCTAATTTACAGAACGCCAGAACAGCATTAATTATATCACCATGCGGCAACCAGATCCGCGAAGCACCGATTTCAGTCAATCAGCCTTAGCCTGCCATACTGGTCTTAAAGTAACGTTTCCTAAAACAAAAGCTTTACTAGCCTAGACGGTGTCGATTTCGCTGTGTCTGCACGAATAACCTTGAATCGGAGGAGCGGAGCTGCGTAGGCAGCCACGTGACGTACCACGTGACACGCTGCAGCCGCGCGCTCCGCCGTTGCCGCGGCCGCTGTGGCCGCTGCGCGCTGCCTATCCAGTGACTCGCTTTGGACGAAGCAGGTCAGCCGGAGTCGATGTCCTCAGTATTGGGTACTAGCAGACGTCGGCCCGAGTGTGATGATCCGGTCGAGATTACCAACCGTGCGAGGGATTTACCAATCGATAGGGAGCGTAAACTCGCTAAACGAGCAGCCGGAACCGATGAAGAGAGGGAGCTTCGCCTGGTTAAATGCAAGCGGAAGATGCCGAAAGAAAACCGCGATGAGCCTCGGAAGCAGCCGTGGCGGATACTGGCTAGCCGTTGGAAGTGAGTTCTCGCAGTGCGGAAAGCGCAAAGAACCACGTGGCTGTGCAAGCTTTCGCTTTCCTAACTAGGGTTAGCTGAGCTAAGGCGCAGCCATTTTTTTTTTCACGTCTTGTACAGGTGAAAGGGAAAACCATGGCACACAACGTTCGGAGCCTTAATATTCAATAGTTTGCCTTCAGCGCCAGAAGTGACATAATGCGCCCCTCGGCTCGCGTTGACGATGTTTTCGTGAGCATAGCACAACGTCTATCCTGTGTTGCTCCTTTCCGTTGCTTGAAATGAAAGGCGCCTTTTCTTCCGGCTCCAGCTGCCCCATCCGCTTAGCAGCTAATACTTCCTTGAAGTGAAGATTCTAGTAAAGAAACATTTTGTCCACACATTTCAGGGCACCCTGAGTGAGCTGTAATTTACAAACATTTTACCCAGTGCCTATTGCTGCTGTTTTCTAGTAATAAAACGGATATCGCTTGTGGCACACTAAGAGCTTTATTATTTTTCAGTTGGTACTTGGCTGTGCACGCGTCAATAAAACATTCAGGTTATATTCGGTTCATGATTCTTCAAACTTTCTAATGATTAGCTCGCTTTCTTCTTTTGACTTGAAGGAGAAACAATTTTGCTGCTTTCACATATTCTGCTGTATAGGCCGTGCTCCTCAATGAAGCTCAACGGTTTTTAAATTAATGGATACAAGCTTTCCAGCCGCCCGGTTATGGGCTTTCTCTGAGGGTAAAAAGCTTCGAGGATGAACTTAAAACCAAGTCGATGCTTCATTGGGTCGGCGGTTCGTTCCGTCATTGAACAGGTTACTTTGTTTTGTTTCCTCTTGTTTGAAGGTTTAAGTGATTAATTTAAACGAAGAGTTGGCTACTTTACAATTGGAACGCGCCGACTGACATCCATTGTTCTGCATTCTGTCTAATGTTCAAGCCGCACTTCTCAGCACCCAATGACGTGCTATTGTCCGCATTTCCACGTGCGTGTAGTAAAATAAAAATTGGTTCTAAGTGCACGAAAAGGGGGCGCAATAATTGTCTCACTTCTTGATGGAAACATGAACCACGCCCTGAGAAAAGGGCTTAAATACTGGGTGCACGAAGGAACAGAGAAGGAGGTGCCGTGATTGAGGATTCCGCAATAATAGTTCGACTGCCAGAGGAACTTTAACGTGCACTTCAGACGCCTAAGGCAGTTAAAAAAGAATCTGCGTCGGCCTGCCTGCGGCGTCCGGCCCGCTCTGTCGCGCTAGCTACGTCGTCGTTGGGTGGAACGCTCGCACGCGATCATCACGTGACCAATCAATGCTAAATGCAACCCGTGCCTCGCGCCTCGACGTGCGTTCAGCTTCATCAATGGGGGGTACAGTCGCAACAGGACACCACCTAATCACTCTCGGATAAAAATGCTGGAATTCGTTAAGTCAACCTTCGCGGGGATCGATCGCAATTCGCTGTTTGTGTTTTTTGACGGCTTCAACTTCGACAGCAGGAAAAATTCGTCCTCGATGTCACGTGAGGAGACATTCCTATTGCGACCGATCGAATGGTGCCTTCAAGATCATGAAACATGTGCAGCCATCTGGAGGTCGGAAGGAAGTCAAAAGTGATGGCGCTAATTTGCACGTATTTTGCAGGCCGCAAGGAGGCACCAACTGCGACGCATGAAACGGATACGGCAACGTTGAAAATTGGGCCAGTTGGTAGTAATTTACCTTGAAATAGCGTGCACAGAAAGGCACAATACACACATCTAGTTTTTCAGTTCGTTGCCATAATGCATAAACACAACGCCACAGAAGCCAACCCTGCACTGCGTCGTCGTTTAGTCGACCTTTCGCGAACAACCTAGAGTTGATCATTCGTGGTACAATTTGCGTAAGCAAGCGTCATGTTTTTCTGCCAGATACCACTCGCACGAAAACTTTCAGAATGTTCGGCTTCATGTTTGGAGTCATGTTCATCGCCGATGGTTGGTTGAGCTTGCCGTGAATGCCAGCCCTAAAAGTAATTACGATAATGAAGGAGATGGTGGTCTTCACGCTTGTAACCTTCACATGGGATTTGGTTGAGAGAGTATTGAAGGGCTTCGGTTTCAGTTGACTACATTGGTTTCGTTAGCATGCAGTCACATCGCATATAAAAGGATGTTTTTATAGTGCGCATGGATCGAAATGCGGCGTCCGCAGTCTCGATTCGACCACGGGACTTTGGGGGCAGTAAAATTGTTTATTGCCTAAAGCAGGAAGTCTTCAACAAAGCGAAGTTATAAGAGTGACTGATCAGATAAAGAGACACGAATCAGGCGTAAACAAACCGGCATGTGCATTTGTTATGCACCAAAGGACTGTTAGTCTTGATTTGAAGTTGGTGCGTTGCATTGCTTGTAGAGAAAAATTGTTATCGCGAATTTTTTGTCTGCTGATTGAAAACAGTAATAATTAATTACATATCTTCAGTAGAGTAAAAACACTCAAGGTTGATCCTAAACTTTCCGACCAGCAATGCGCAAAACTAATCTTTAAAAATAGGCTATTATACCTTTAAGCACGGTCTTTGCCGCATTGTAAGACGAGTTTTATTACCAATCGAAAAATCAGTTGGTCAGGTTGATTAACAGGCTTGATGCGTAATGTTTAAATACTATACTTTTATTATATATTGTTGGATGCCTAGTAACAATTAGAGAATTGAAGCTGCTCTTCATTAACAGAGATATAATTATTTCAAATTGTCAATACAATATTATTTTGAGCGCTACGGCTAAAACTTTTTTGTCTTTTCTGAGAGCTTTCGAAAAACAAGTCTTTTAAGCGCATGCAATACCATGCTGACCAGTAAGCGTCACTCCCTGCGCATCTGCGACGTGACCACCGCCATCAGGTCTGCGCTACGGTGCTCGCTGCTCCAGCCATGGAGTGAATTTTACTAGTTGGCTTTGCAGTGCACTTCCCAAAGAAGCGCGATATTTGGAAAACGTGTAAGATGAGCAGAATATGCTGCGTTTTTTTGTTATGTTGCTCTCCATCCAGTTGTAAAGAACTGAGATAGTCACGTATGTCACTCTGATAACCGGCCTCTTAGTAGTCTTTCAGCCTTTCACACCTGATTGCCATATCCAGACCGACATATTGTGGTTTACAGCTGAAGTACCTTACTGAAAATCTTTTTGTCACGGACCAATTGTTCATTAAAGTGCATGGCATTTTTTTTATCGGAAAAATATAGGCGTCCACAGATAGGCGCACTTATCACGCCGCACTGCGATTATGGTGAACCAAAGCGGGTAAGGTAGTTTTGACTTGCACTATTCTTAACAAACAGTCTGTCAGAGACATTATTAACATCTGTTCTAATTTTTGAAAACCCAGCTCACAGTTGTAAGTTAAAGGACTTGAAATTATTTTTAACTTAAGTTTGAGTGTATTGCTGGCTGGTGTTCAGATTGTCACAGTTCATTATGTATTGCAGATAGGCGCATCATTGCTGTTATCAGAATCCCTTCCTTTTGAGCGGTATACCACGTTGTTGAAGAAATGTTAAACGTTTGAAAATGTGGAAGCCGTACTTTTTTTCATGGGAGCAGTTATATCATTCGGATCACCAGAGTTCTCCAAACAAAGGCAATTTTATCTAGTCTAAGAGCAATTCGGGGCATGATGCGACTACTGAAGCTTTCAAGCTTTGCCTGAGAAACCGTAATTGCGAACCCTGGCGTATCATGGAGCATCTCTATGCTTTACGCTCTATTTAACTTTTTTCTTGGAAGAATATTTCAGTGTTATCACAGGATATGCCAATATTGTAGGCTTACTCGCATTCACAGTAAGTGATTGTCTTCGCTTAACTATTCCTGGAGATGTTACATTACATTTTAACATTACATTTTGACCGCAGCGGGGGCCAAATGGTTGAGCATCCGCCTCGCATGCGGGAGGTGTGGGGTTCGATCCTCAGTGCCGCCGGGTACTCACCGGTGATGCAATGTGTAAAAGCTTTCCCCTGGTCTGGTGCTCAGCTTATTTAGGGCGAAATGGTTGGAAAGTGGGTCTCTGACCCCACCTTGAGAATTCGGAGATATCTTGTGCCATGGCGCTCTTTGGCCATAGACGCCCTTGCGCCATAAAAATCCATAATGATCATCACATTTTAACCTAACGTCCTCGGGCATAAATAGCAAATACAGGACAGGCAGCAGCTGCGGCGGGATGGACTGACACAGAAAGCGAACGGTAAAAACTGACCGGTAAACGTAGGTTGAAGTACCTAGTTTCGTGTTCTCTAGCCGCTGCCGCCCAGCCAGTATGACAGATGAGTTGGGGTCGAAGTTGAGTGTTCGGCTTTTCGAAGGTTGGCAGATGAGTTCCGCACTAGTAGGCTGAGCAGGTAGGTCGTTCACTGAAGAAAACATGTGCTGACCGTTCAGCAAATCTTCAGGCAGCTTCAGAGCGGTCCTGCACTAGAGATGCCGGCTATTATTTCCGTTGGAAACTCCAAATGTAAATTGAAGCAGTTAGCGTCGGCCCCCCGTTTCCGCCGCAGCCGCTGCAGGAATAACAGCTGTGGTTAGACGACCTGCGCTTCCCGCGTTGGAACATTAGTGTCGCTTAAGGAGCCGTCGCATCAGGTATTTTCATTAAAACATCCTGGTGACTGGCAGGCAAATTTGCAGCTGTGCCGCTGACGTCGTGCTTGCTCTTCGTTTTCTGATTTTGTGCCAAATTTCTGCCTTGCCGTGCCCTTCATTCGTAATGTAGTTTTCCCCCGATGTTGGAGAGCATGATTGTGAAAAATAGCACGTCGACCTCTAAGCGGCTAAACACGGGACCAAAACTTATCACAATTAATGAAGGAAGCAACTACTCATTGGGATACGAACTCCTAACATTTAGATTCAAAATGTGGCGTTATACGGGCGATAACACCGGCTAGAGCTTGACTGTCAAATAAACACTTGAATCCGAACAGGACAGCGCTGTATTGAAAGTGCAAACATTCTTTGACTATATCGTTAGAGTTTTATCTCCGACATTCGTCTTTAGAGTAAAACATGCAAATTTGTCTCGGTGATTTTTAAGCACCTCAGGTTAAGCTCAGAAACAAGAGCAAGCCTTGAAATTCTGAATTTAGCAATCAAAAAAAGGTCGACAACGTCCCTACTTTACGCTGCGTAATTCGGCGCCACCAATGACTGCTCTTCCTTTTTTGCACAACATTTCTAGTACATCCTATGCGCGAAGTGCATATAAAGTTAAAAGGGACAATATTGCTGCATAGATTTGGACTGTTCCTTTTGCTATGTCGTACCTTGGCACGACATAGCTCCGGCAATCCTGAGAAACAGGAGGCAACTAGGTACTGTACTTGGCTGGCTTAGACTTGATTTCCAGCATTTAAATAAATCATTGCTTAACGTTAAGTGAGCGCAGGTCCAAGGTTCAGTTGCCAAACCGAGTTCAGTGAAAGGCCGGTCATCGCATTCGGCAATTTCCGCTTGAGAAATCAGTTTTCAAGCTTCATTCTGAGTTCACAACTTCGCATGAACGAATGGCCCGTTAACCGAACTATAATCGACACTCCATAGTTCTTGCTGCTTTGAACGACATATCTCAGAAATAGAAGAAAAAGGATTCTATAACGGAAGGTTTACAAGAGCACATTTTGACCATGTCTATATTTTTCGCAATTTTTGCTGCAAATATTGAATAAATATGATCTCAAGTCATCCTTGTAACCCGTTGTAAACAGTTATTCATATTTCGTAACATCCAATTGCTGATTACAAAATATTCCTTGCTTGTTCTTGAGTTCGTAGTTTTGCACTCAAACACCAGTACGCGGCCATTCCGAGAAATCAGAGCAAGCTTCTTTCTTACCGAGCATTGCAGAATAAATTCCCCTATAACTTTGTTCTGTGTAAATTTGGCTGTTTTATTCTCCAGTGTGAGCCATGAATTGTAATCATAAGAAAATAAATTCCCACAAAAGTAGAAATTATATGGCATTTAATTAATGCAGAAAGTTCCACTTAACCGTTGGATATAAGGCACCTTTGCAAAGTCATTCCTTTCATAAAAAAAGGCTAAATTTTCGTGTGCATTCAGGTATGTGAAATTTCGGGTTACATTCAGTTAGGCATTTCTGTTTCTTACTGTATCATGTCACTTAATATTGTGAATGAACACAAGCCTATGCAGAAGTACATAGAGGTATATAACCGTGGGGCTGAATATTTTCTTAACACCTCAGAGGTGCCTAAAATATCATCAGCTCGCTTCGTATGCTTCCCTAACGCCGGTTCAGTGGTCATACTAGAAGGGCCCAAGAAGAAATCGCTGAGCAAAGTGGAGCTGTGCAAGCTACTTGGTTTAACGCAGTAGATCACTTCGGCAGAAGCTGAATCCGTGGTAATGCAGACATAAATGTAGCCTTCATTCCTATTTTATGTTAGCTGTCGTACATATGGAGGTGCTTTTGTGCAATCATGATTCTTCCACTAATGCAACAGGCCGTTCACTTATAATTTTTTCTTGTTTGAGACTCTTGACAGGATGATATCCCGAGATTTTTTCACCCCCAAAGATACTACCGGTCCTTACACATCTTGTATGTCGTTTACCGCACTCTTTCTCGCACCAGGACGAGAGCATTCCTAGCTTCAACAGAGCGCTAAGGAATGTCCGAGTAGGCCCACTGACATTTTTTGGGCTCGTGTGGCATTATGAATCAACTTTGACACAAAATTAACAAAGTGATATCCGTGTGGGGCTGGCTTCACAAAGCGGTAAAAAATTACAGCCGATTTAGCTTACTTAGCGAAACGCGAAGTACTTACTTATGCACCTCGTGTTTTATTTCACTTCGTGTTCATGACTAGGGATTCAAGATCAGGTTTCAGTCAAAGATCGATGAAATCGGCGACTGGGCACCTTAGTGGTAGCGGACGGCAAAAATTTGGGAGCGCTTGACCCAACTTAATAGGGTTACTGCAACAACGGGGTGACCTGGGTCCTTGCGCAGAGATGGATGCAGATGACAACAACGTGTAACACAGAGTGGGGGAGGCTGGCAGGAAAAGACGAGGCGTGATCGGTTACGGCGATAGCATAGAAAAAAGGCAATGAATAGCACAGCACTAGGAGGTAGCCCTACTCCTGTTGGAACTCCGCACACTTCTTTTAGGTGATTTGTTGCTTAGCTGTGCAGTACTCTTATGTGTTAGTTATGTGTTAGGTGCATGGTGTTACGCATCGTGTTGATTTTCCACCAGGCAACAAAGCACGGAAAGAGAGGCACTGCAGGGCCTATTTATTCATTCAACGAATGAATGAATGAATGTATGAATTAATTAATTAATTAATTAATTAATTAATTATTTAATTAATAATTAATTAATTAATTAATTAATGAATATGGCCTGCAGTGCCTCTCTTTGCGGCCTTAGTTGCTTAGGGGCGTCGTGTCACGCATCGTGTTGATTTTCCACTGTTGTCTTAGCTTTTGATAGCATCACTGTAATTAACACCATGTTAAAAAAAAGCGGAGGTAGCATAGTGCTCTTATACAGGGTCTAGCGAAGCAGAACTGTGTACGCCGCCGCGGGTGCAAACCGCAGGCGCGACGCAGTCACGGCAATATTTCTTTTATTGCTGCTGTCCAGCTAGCTGCTGCCGCACTAAAATGGGAACTCTAAACCCAATCAGCGAATACATACTTCACTGTCAGGAATCCCCTTTCACGTGATTGTGGCATTTTCCACTCAACACGGCGCCTTTGAGGTTACACTAGCTTCTCCCGCCGCTGTGGCTAAATGAGTGTGGCGTACGAAGGACGCAGGATCTCATCCCTATAGCGACGGCTGCATTTCGATTTAGTCAAAATGCAAGAGCACCCATGATCAGTGCAATGTCAGTGTACACTAAATAACTGCTGGAGGACTAAAATAAACCGAAGCTTTCCACTGTGCCACTCTCAAAGCACATGCGCAGCGTCCCGCCTTAAAAGCCCAGATAACAATTAACACTCACATGCTCAGCAGACTACGTTTAGAGAGGAGCATTAAGTTGGTAGCAGGGAAGACAAAAGCCCAATATCACAACTTATCAGCGTAAACAGGGTGGAAACCTTCGATGCGAAAAAATATATTGGTGCTACGAAGCGCCGAAGTCCTTAAATCTATATACTATCTCCGTTCAAAGTTCCATATGTAATGTAACATTCGAACAGAAATATTTAATAGTGTCTGTACTTGGAATGTGACATATTTGCATTGATCATGTGCTACTCTGATCACTTCGAAGCAGTAAAGTTAATGTGATGCTTTGATCGCGATAAGAGACTTCGGAATCGTGTGTGTTTCCTTTGTACACGAGTTTCGTTAACTTCCACTACGCTTTCAAATCTACTTTCCACTTTGGGAACACTACTGGCATGTAAAAGTACGCGTCGGTAATGATGCAAAGGCCTCCATAATGAATGAATTTACCTGTTGCTAGCGGAACAATCAGGGACCAGGGAAGTCTTGTCTGGAGCCACAGACGGTGCTTCAGGAAACGTGAACTAGTCGGTAATCCCGAGGAAACTATGGCAGTGTGATGTTTTATATGTTTATTCGTGGCCGCCACCTGAGTCGTTGCGTGCCTCCAGCCAGATGTTAACACCAGATGTTAGCGCTGACGAAAAGTGTTGTTAAGGCGTATAAGCTCTCCTCCGCTTGCAAGCTAGCAAAAGAAGGAGATGGTACACGCGGACACTTTCGCAAAGGTTGCGTTATGCAACAACACGGAACGCTGAGGAGTTTGCACGTGTAGAAGGAACCTGTGCTTCTGAAAGAACGCTAACTGAACCTAGGGCTGCGAGTTCGTTCTGCTTCTAAGGGCGGCAAGCAGCCTTCGACTTATCTGGGCTTGATGTGTTTGTAGGATATTCTAATTCCCAAATGTTACATTTCCTGATACAGACTGCCGATAATTGACATTGTGCAGAAGGAATTCTCGAATTCAGTAGACATCTTTTAATTTGAACGAGAGCCGCTGTAACCGTAGCCGACATCTACCCGCCGCTATGATCAATCATGGGATAGTGACATGGTGGTAACCGTCCTTTAACCGAGCCATGCGCCGGTCGTATTTTAAAGTAAATAGTATACCCCTATTGTGTGAAGGCAATTGCGCGTGGCGCCTATGCTGCTGATTATGGCGGGCTGCAACATGGCGGTCGCATCGCGCTGCAGCCATACAAGCGGGCCTGGCCTGTCGCCCCCTCAAATCCTACAATAACCTACGCCACAAGGTGTTGTGGAGAAGACATTTGTTAGCGCATTTCGGCACGCCTATGAGAGAAGTAGGGTGCGCTGCACCGTCCCCACCTTCATTTATGCAGCGTCTTTTGGGCTGCGAGCAGCCCTGAGTTCCAGCTTCCAGTTCGAAATGTTTAAATAGTATGGCGGCTTGCTAGCGGCTAGTGAGTGGGGGCGCGCTTAAATGTAACACGCAACGCCTTATGGTTTTCAAATGAACAATTAGATAGTTGGATGAGATAGACAGGCAGAGCAGAACAGCGGGTGTAAAAATTAATATGAACAAAACTGCAGTAATGTTCAACAGACTCAGAAGAGAACGGCAGTTTTCAATTGGTAGCGAGGTGCTGGAAGTGGTAAGGGAATAGGTCTACTTAGGGCAGGTAGTGTCTGCAGATCCGAATCACGAGAGCGAAATATCTAGAAGAATGGGGTTGAGCGCTATTGGCAGTTCCTCTCAGATCATGAGTGCCAGCTTACCAATATGCTTCAAGAGGAAAGTACTTCACTTGTATGTTACCAGTACTCACCCATAGAGCAGAAACGTGGAGGCTAACGAGGAATACCGGCTTTGAAGACAAAACATGAAGTGGGAGAAAATCAACTTCGACCACTGACACGAAATGTCAGTAAGTATGCGTATTGATGCTGGTCCAAATATATCTTTTGTGATGAAGACCGCATTGAATAGTACCTGTTTATAAAGACAGAGGTGCTCTGAAGCATGTATAATTCGAATGACGCATATAAGATAAGAAAAAAGTTATACCAACTTTTGATTTGCTTTCGGTACAACCTTCGTATATGGTGAATAGAAGTGGTACGCTAACCGCCAACTATGATGCCCTCGGAATACACAGACGGACATTTCCATTGGCATTTGAGAGTTGCAATGAAGGACGCGTGACGTTAAAATGAAGCAATAACTATAACGAAGGATGAAAAGGCAGGGCCTATAGACTTCGCTACAATGAGCTCGTACTGCTCCTGCTGAAAGAAAACAAAAGGAGAAATTTATCGGCATCGATCATGCGACGTCCGTGACTCGCACCCAAACAACACAGGACATCGGCCCTATATTAGAAATGTGTTCTCAAAAGCTGCGCCTACAAAAGAACAGCGTCGCCACGGGTTTCCCAGTTAAGGTCTTGCCACTCTCTGGCAGCTACAATGATGGGTCTATACCTGTGCTAAGCGTCGTGAGTATTCGCAGCGCCGCTTTCTGCCGGTCCTAATAAGGCCCTACTTGCACTTTGCTTTACCAAAATTGGCAGCGCCGCATCATTACAGTGCCAACCATGGCCCTAGTTAACCAGCATTCCCAGTGGTGGAAGTACCAATCCGTTACATTTCCAATAATGGCTCAGGTAGTCCACTGTGCCAGCCACACTGACATCGCAACTCCATTACACAAAAAACTGTGGCCCTTGTTGTATAATGTTTCCCCAGGATTTGGGAGCAGCATTTTAACCAACTGGCGAAAATGGGCCATTGTTTGCCACTAATCCTCCTGCATATATGCATGCCGCATTTGGATAGACAAGACGATGTGATTTAAGCAGGATTTAGGCTTTATGGCAAATAAACAGCAACAGACGTAATCACTTGTGTTACATTACTGCCTGAAGAGGGAGGTGACCGTACAGAAAAGTTAGGTATAGCTTAGGTATCTAAAATCCTCAGAAAACTCATCATCCTTTTCAAGCTACCAAGCTGAGGTGGCTAGCTTTTTTAATTGGCCTGCAGTAAATGGCAAGCAGTGGCCTGCAGTACTTCTGAATTAATGCTGTAAATTGTTTTCTATTTTACTGTTCTTTTGCGTATATTGTATTGACGGCTCTTCCATACGTTTTTCCTCATAAGCATCGCTTTAATTAATGAAAGCATCGAAACTTGTTACCAGTCGAGATTCTACTCGTTTATGTTTGCTTTCGCGTTTTCTTCGGGCGAAGCTTTAATACCAACGATTCGGAACTGATGCATTGCTGAGTAGAACGTCGCGCTGTTCCGAGCTAGCCCCGACGCGTACGAGCGGGCCACGTGTAATAGCTTAGACCGAGATGCCTACCGTGTTGTGTATATAATGTCTTAGCAAAAAAAGCCTGTGCTAAAAATGCATTTCGAATACATTGTATTAATTTCGTATTAATTTTCCATTTTTTGTCTCCCTATACTTAAATTGCCACACGAATGCTTTCTAAGAATGCTACGAGTACTATTCTGAACATTCTTACAAATGCATCAAAAATGCAATTTCTGTCCGCTTAGCATCTTTATTATACATGTAATAGGACCGACCAGCAGGAGTTGAAGCAGCGCCGCGAAGAGGTAGACGAGGTAGACGAAGTACAGCTGGGATTTCGAGGGACGCCTGTGCCTGTGTCCGTCGTCTCGTCGTCCTACCAACGCCAACCGGCCTGGGCTTCGGCTAAACACCTTTACATACACTAAAAATATGCTAGAAATACACATTAAATACATTAAAATGTACTAAAATATACGATAAATACATTACACTCCATTAGAAATGCACTGAAATATAGAAATAATGCGATAAAATTATTTTCACTTCGGCACGGCTTAGAAAAGGTGTTCGGATTCACCGGATAATACCGAGCAATGTTGTCAACAACGGAAGTAATGACTGAACTGGTTATAAGCATCAGGAGACATAAAGTAGGTGAGTCCGAAAGAAGGAAGCACTCCGCGCTCCACTAATGCACCGCGGGTAAAGACAAACCAAGATAAAACGCGTTGTCATCAAGAAGTCTATGCAAATGCAAGGCCACTTGACGAGACCTGAACGTGAAAGATGTCGCCGCTCAGGAAATGCCGACGGAAAGTGACGTCAGCAAACACGAACTCCTCCGACAAACCTAATACTTGACTTGGCTTGGCTTGGCTTATATACCCCCCTGAGAGGAGACACATTATCTTGCCCAGTGAGGCGCTTTTTGCGCTAAAACTGTGGGACCCAAATTGTCACACAAGCGTCTGAGCTGCCGCGTTCGAATCTGCGGTCTATCTAGAACCGAATCGTTAGTCGTAACTTGGGTCAGGAATCGGTCAGAAGTCGAACTGTCAACCAAAAAATACATGGGCGTCTATGAGAGCCGGTCGGCCTTGCCAGTCGGGGCCCTTTTCGCTGGCATGTTCGGGCCCGGAGGCGCGCATGGCGCCATTTCCAGTACAATGCTATCACGCTGTCCACACGTAATTTAAATAAGTGGTGATTTCCTTTCTGCTAGAAGTTACTATAAACGAATGGACGAAAAGGGAGAGTTTTCACTGTTCCAGAAAACGTGATTTAGAGCACTGGGTTGTTCGACGGCAGCTTGAAGTGTGCTTCAAATATGCCGACGCTGACTACGCATTTGTTAGGGTTGAAGTATACTACGCATGAATTAATTTCGTACTTACGAAAGTACCTTTTAAATGCATTGCCAACATGTCATTTCCCAAAACGCAATTTCGAGCACTAACTGTTCAACAGCACCTTGAAGTGTGCTGCAAATACGTTTCCGCGGACAGCTCATTCATTAGAATTGAAGTGTACTTCGGACGAATTAATTTCTTATTTGAGAAAGTACACATTCAATATATTGCCAACATGCAAAGGTCATTGCCCGGAACGCGATTTTGAGTGATAGGTTGTTCTACGGCAGCTGTGCCTCAAATATGAATAAAGTGTGCTACAAATATGAATAAAAGGACTGCCCGTTTGTTAAAATTGGAGTATACTTCCAACGAATTAATTTCATATTTACAAAAGTACATTTCTAATACATTGACAAGATGCTAAAGCCGCATACATATTTTTTCACGTATTTTAAACGTGCTCGAAGCATGCTTTAATTGACGTATACTTCAAATGCATTAATGTCATATTTACGGAAGTACACTTTTACTATATTGACTAGATGCTAAAACCGCATTCATATTTTCTCACGTATTTGAAATGTGTTCGAAGCATGCTTTAAGTGATGTATTTTTGGCAAGTTTTAAGAATATATTTCGAATACCAAGCATAAAATTTCAGGAACCTATTTCCGGCATATCTTTAGTGCATCCATGAATAAAAATATGTTTAAAATACAATAAAATTTTACTGAAGTATACTACAATCGTATTAGGTTTCGCTAAGGGTCGCTTAGGGACGTTAAACCCGCATAAACCAAACCAGTTCTTTAGTCCGCCACTTTCTTCAGGCATTCTCACATGGGGCACGTTTTTCCGTCCCTTTCTTTCCGTACCCGCCTTTCTTTTTTTCTTCACAACCCTCACTAACTGCCACACTTCTTTCATCAACTGGGTCAGTTTGTATGTAGACGCCAGCGCCTACTCACAGCGCGATTGAGGTGTCCACTGACCCAGTGAGCCAGTCACACTTTAAATAAGAGGCTCCAGACACATACACAGACACACGCCCGCCCTCGCATAGAAGTGCTTTCGCCTTAAAAAATTTCTTTCCGGCAACTATACTGGCCAATTCGAGCACAAACATGGTTCACTTAGTGTCATGTTATAATCTATGATCTCTACATCTTTGAGAAGTAATTTAACATCGGTGCTTGCCTGGATCTCTCCGGAAGTAATGAAAAACTGCTCTCGGCTGGGTGCGCAGTCTTCGTAGAGCCGAGCCAGACAGCTGATCCGACAGGTTGCTCCACATGCCGGACGGCCAGATAATCGACGCCCCGGCTTAACGGCTGAAGGAGAGTCGCAGTTGCTTCTAGAATTCGTTTCATCTGTTCGTTGAAATTGATGCAAGAAAATATCACCGCTTTTTCTAGCATTATTACTGCACGCGCTAATAAATTTCACCTCGTTCCTTCAGTGCTCTGCGCTTACTTATCTGCGGCAGACTTCTGGAACACAGTCACCGTGGACATCAAATGTGCAGCCCATCATTGCGCACCAACCACACTATCCGGAATACGTGTAGAAGACGCATAGAAAGCTCTCTAGATCACTAAGCAGCCCCGGCGCTTGTGTCCCTCAATACAGCCAGCACACAAAAAGCAAATAAGAAAGGAGAAGGGCAGGAAATGCATGCAATTTCTTGTGGATCTGAGCGACCAACCTTTCCGACTTTCCAGGCACGCTACTTGTAAAGCACAAACATTACGATAGAGTAAGCTCTGTATTATGTCACCCACAGTTGCGTACAAAAGCCCATGCTCATGTTCTGGGAATTAACCAATACCACATTATTATACGCAGGCACAAAGAGCAAAAGAAGCAGTACAACGCAGAAAAAAATTACAAAAACGCATGAAATTCATGTTGTATTGAGTGGTCAGGCTTCATGCAAAAGCCTGACGGCATAGAACTCCTAATAAAAAGTTCCTAGTTATACCCTACTGTTTGCCGTACGAATAGGCATTTAGAGCTTTAGGTGGTGCGCTTACAGGCAATGTCTTGTGCATTAATGCGTGACTGAGCAGTCGTTATTTTGGGGGGAGTCTGATTGTTCGTCGTGCACCGTCTGCTTTTCTCTAGGGGCGGGGGGGGGGGGGGCAAATGCACCACTATTAATTTTAAAATGCCATATTTATTTTGTGTTTTGCTTGAGCTGGCTTGTTCATAATTAGTGCGCGCAATGTCTGGATGCTATTTAATATTGGTCTAGCGTTTTGTGATCGATACTGACCAAAAATTTAAAAAAACAGAAATCTTTTTAAAGTTAGCGCTCGATTTTGATTACTCTCCTTTGCCTACCGGCTCCTTTAAGAGAGTATGTGCATGAGCGCGGTACTTATAGAATACCTGCGATTGGTGTCTAAATTACATTAGGAGCATAGTGCCAAATTTCGTGCTTGTTTTATTCTGCACTCTTATGGCTTCTACGACTTTGAGATGTGCCGCTGACCGCTTATATTAAGCTGCCGAGACTACTTAGGTGATTTGTAACTGGAGTGTCCGGACGGCAGCATTTATTGCCTGAAAGCTTCTTCGGGAACAATTTGTTTTGATTTAAAAAAGCGAAATGATGGTTAAATTGCTCCTATCGCAAGGTTCTGAATAGATTTCGTTCAAAATATCTCACGAAGGAGCTATACTAGCCCTATAGAAACCTGCGCGCTTTTATCCTTTGTGTTCCGCCTTTCTAGGCATTCAGGTCGTTTACTTAATCGTCGCCTAAATGTAATGAGGAACCAGGATACCGTTTTCCTCCTTTCGCCGCATAGATTCTTTCGCTAGACTACAATGCGAGTCTTGCAATACCACACTCGCGGTATTGCAAGACGTGCTACGTCCACCGCTATGAACAAAATTGGCGCTGGTGAACACTCTCAGGGTTCACCAAAACATAAATACCCCCGAAAGCAGAAGTACGGACAACCGTTGCGGAGCTCAGTCGATAGAACACCGGACGCGAAATTCGCAGGTCGTGGGTTTGGATCCAACAGGAGGCGTAGTTTTTTTTTCTGCTTTGGAATTAATTGGCTTTAAGCGACAGATTAATACAGTATTATTCTCACATTGATCAGTACCACAAATTAAAAGAAAACATTCCCCTACGCTTCCTGTATATGTATCATTCCCTTTTCTGCGTGCATTTTGCGATTTTGCTGATCAATAACACAATATGCGACACTGACTTTTTTTGCTAAAACGGCGTCAAGGCGAAACGCGCGGTTACTGCCACTGCTCAAGGGTCACTGTCCTCGCATACTATTCTGGAGGCAAGCTGAAAGAAAGGGGGAATTTTGTTTTGTTTCGCTGAAGAAAGAATCTTTAAAACGCTCACCGTACATGGCATGCCTGTCCTGAATACTTCTCAGTGACGTCAGTGATCACGACATTTTATAGAATTCACGCTATTACCGAAGAAAAAAGGAAATTACATTTTATTAGCACTTGAAACTTATTTGGCACTCTCTCTGGCGAGCAAGAACGGTTACTATACAACACATCTTCACAATGAAGAGAGTTCTGTTCGGTCCAAAAGCTTGTGTTCACGTACTGCGAATCGAAAGAAATAGAACTACAGCGGCGCAGATACTGATATTTGATCTGACAGCATAGCTAATTTTTGCCCATATTCCTTCAACACTAATTTAATAGGCCTCATATAAGTCACCAGAATTTACTTTTCTTTAAATATTTATTTATGTGCTTCTTGGAGACTGTTAAGATTTTTTCTTGTCATAATTTTGGCGGATAACCGCATCAGTGCTATTTCTGACAGAACATTTCCTTTGAACGCTTCCGCCACATTGTTCAAAAAACGTCGCAAATTGGAATATATGACGACCTGACCGCAGTCCTTCAACACCACGTTATGGTCAATAAACTTCTCAGTAACTCTTTGGGATAACTTAGTGCGCTGCCTGAAGCAGCCGCACTGTGGTGCTGGCATCAATGGAGGAGCATTTTTAGGTGAGTGGCGGAGTAGGAGGTCACCTAACTGCATAGAAAGCGAAGTTTTGATATATGCTGATTTTTTTTTGTTCTGGCATTTTTATTAGGCATTGTACGGCAGCGTGTGAATATCTCTGTACTTGCGAACAGTTAACGATGCCTTCGCCTTATATGACGGGCTGCCGCTCCCGATAGAGGAGCTGCGACGAGAAGGTCCTTCGCTGAACTACACAAGTGAAAACGCGCCATCCTCCGAAATGAAGCTGGTGGCTTCTTTTCCGATTCACCGAAGCTGAGTGTTTGTCACAAGCATATCAATTCCACGGACATCGTTCGGCGCTACCTGTTGTTAGTAAATGGGGACGTCGACTCACTGCGACGTGAGCTGTCCAAGCTGGAGCCTGGCGCTGTTCCTAGGATATTCGAAGGGCTCCCACAGTTCTAAACCAAACGTAGACCGCGTTCTCGGCCATTAAAAAGCTACGCCTTATCACATCAGATGCCCACACAGCAGTTGACACTTCGGATAAATCGTGCCCAAGCTACCCGGCCATCGACTAGGCTACGGAATGCAATGACGGTCTGTGTCCTCACAGATCGCTCGCTAGTGGCAACGGGTCGTAGCTTGAAAAGATAAAGGAAGGCACCGGCTGTAACGAAGCCTTGCGATTTTTTAGATGCTGTACAAAGCGTGCATTCTAGTTTGGACAAAGACTGAAAAACTAGGAAACTGTTGCGCAACCTCTAGCTGCACACGAATTGCAGCTTCGCGACTGTACGGGCAAAATGCCCAGCCTGTGAAGGCGAAATTTTCAACTCCTAAAAGCTGCTGTGATGAAGCCTCTTTTTGTGCTGTTTGTAATACATGGAAAAAAAATGATTGATTCTGTGCAAGAAATACGCTTTTTGATTTTGTGCACGCACGGTGGCGAAGACGGCAACGGCTGAGGTGCTGAAATAATTTACATTAACAAGTTAAAGAAGGACGCGGTACAGCACTGTTATACGCATCTACGCATGTTGGAGCTCATAACGCCCTTATTTGAATGGGATCGGGACACTTAGCTCACATTAGAGATAGCGGCTCCCTGCTTCTAAACTGACAACGGCGCTTCTGCCGAAATGAGCCATTTATAAGCTCAAAATATTTCCAAGCGAAAGTTCCCTCTGGTGCGCAACTATCGCAAGAGAAATCGAGTGCACTGAGCTTCCCAAAGACTGAACGCGGTGCTTCCGCGAATAGCAATAGGCAGCGTGATGTTTGACGCGTTCGCTGGCTGCGGTCGTTAGGCATATATAGCAGTGCATCAGACCTTCCATTAAAATCCCACGCCAGCTGTGCTGAACGTACCGCAGTATAACGCAACCTACTGTTAAACCTACAGTTGTGTTCACTAAAGCCACGCCAGCACAAAAGCACAATGCAAATCCAATGAGAGTCTGCTGCTATCGCGATGTTTGCGGTGCGGTCACGTGATTTGCCAGCAGCAGTGATGATTTGCCAGCAGCAGTTATCAAAAATTGTGCTGATACATTGTCATTGTATTTTACTCGATTATTTCAAAAGAGTTTGCAAGAAGGGACTCTGCCAAAAGACTGAAAATTGGCTCGCGTTTTGCCCCATAAAAGTGGACCGAGAAATTTGGTACAAAACTATAGGCCAGTGTCTCTAACAAGTATAGCTTGCAAGACAATGGAGCATGTAATTTACAGTTCTATTATGTCGCACCTCATTAAACATAGTTTACTTAACCCTGCTCAGCACGGATTTCGCCAAGGTTTGTCTTGCTCTACTCAGCTGGTTGAGTTTACATATGATATTGCAGTTGCTAATGATAACAGAAAGTTATCTGATTGTATCTTTTTGGACTTCCAGAAGGCATTTGATGTTGTTGCACATGATCTCCTTGTTTCTAAATTACGCAGCTACAATTTGAACGAAAGAGTCATTGTATGGATTTCTGAATACCTATCTTTACGACAGCAGTGTGTAGTTGTTGGTGGTCGCTCCTCGAACTATGGCCCTGTCACTTCGGGCGTCCCCCAGGGCTCTGTTCTGGGGCCGCTTCTTTTTTTTGTTATATATAAATGATATTAATGCTGATGTTACTTCTTCATTTAGAATATTCGCAGACGACTGCGTGATTTATAGATTTATAGATATTGTACTTGATGTGCAAAGCCTGCAGGATGACTTAGACAAGATAGCCGTGTGGTGTAATAATTGGGACATGACTTTAAATACTAAAAAGTGTGTACACGTCACCTTTTCGAGGAAGCGCTCTTACCCTTCTTATATATACACTATAAACCATGCGGCCTTGAAAAAAGAACAAAATTATAAATACTTAGGTGTTTATCTTACTGCTGACCTGAGGTGGTCAAAGCATGTTAATTACATCGTAAAGAAAGCTGCTGTATTCTAGGTTTGTTAAGAAGAAATTTCAGCCATCTTCCACAACATCTCAAAGAACACCTATATTGTACTCGCATCCGCACGGTACTCGAATATGCATCAGTGTGCTGGGACCCGCACACACAAGAACTTATTGATAAATTGGAAAAAATTCAAAATAGGTGCAGTCCGCTTTGTCCTTGGAAATTATGACAGGACACTCAGTATCTCAGAAAGCAAAAGGAATCTTCAGTGGCCAGAACTTAAAACTCAAAGAAGAAATCTGAGATTAAAATTTTTACACAATATTTTCTATTCCAAGACTGGTATAGACGGAACCAAATATTTGCAGCCGCCTTTCTATGTCTCAAAGCGAAGGGACCACAATTTAAAGCTTTATGAATTTCCTTTTAAAGGTGACGTACTCCGATATTCGTTTTTTCTGCGTACAGTTCGCGAATGGAATGCCTTGCCGCCACATAGTGTTGTACCAAATGAAGCCTTTTTTTCACGCGTTAAGTGCATGATTTCTTGTTTTGTGAATGTGAAAATTCCCCCCTGCTGTAATGCCGAAAGGCGATGCGGGTACCAAATGAATGAATGAATAATAAATAAATAAATAAATAAATAAATAAATAAGCAACTGAGGAAATATGGTCTGACTGCTGGAGCTATCTTGCGGCGCCTCGAAACCAGAACTGCAGGCTCATCAGTCGAGTTGCTTGTGACGCCAGAATTTCTCCTCTCTCTGGCTAAGCAATGCGCCAAACATTTTTATGCTTCGTACTCTAGTTACCATTTTGCTTTGAACTAATATTCATTGTTATCGCACCACTTTTTATTGTGATAGGAATATTTGTATTTGCAGCAAGTAAACAGCTTCGCAGATTTCTTGACTGACTTCTTCCATTAGAATAAAACCTGGCGTGACATTGTCTCTTCGCGCATAAATTACGAACGCTCGACCAGCAGCGCTGGCAGGCCACGTTCACACCAAGTGAGTAATGAAAACTGACCTCCAAACGTGTGTTGAAGCAGTTAGTATCGTGTGCCCTTTCCGCCGGCGCTCCACGAAAATGACTGATGAGGGGTGAACGAAGAAAACTGTTTCCAGTGTTCGCAGCAAAGTTTCGACGTAGTGAAGTTATCAAGCAGGCAGTTCACAGAAGAGTTCTGCTGACCGGAGGGCAAAAGTTCAGGCGCGCTGCAGACAGGCACTGCGCCACGTAGCAGGCATCATCTAATCACAGATTGAAAGCCTATATGTGGCGGCAGTTACCGTCGTAACCCGTCTCCAGCGCAGCCGCTGCCAGAATAACAGGTGGGGTAGGATGATAAGCATTTCCAGCGTTGGCAGCTGAGTGCCGTCACAGCAACAGCAGCAGGTAGTTTTCAGAGAAAAAAAATCCTGCTGACAGGAAATGCAAGTTGTTTGGCGTGTCGCTGACTGCGTTTTCACCAGTCAGTTTTCGCGGTGTTCCACCACCGACGCCACGGAACCGGGGAACATCCGTTAAGTGTTGTCGTTATAGTACAAGCACATACTTTCCAACAATTTGAAATAACTTCGCATACTCTGAACGTCAGCGGGAGAGCTTACACAAGCAGTGGAGACTTAGGTGGCGAAGTCTTATCTATGTCGCTTGCGAACTACATGGGTCGCCATCTGCTACACTTGTCGTCGGCTATTGTGAATGAAAAATGCCTTTCACCAAAATATCATAGCTTCGACGGATGTTCTACTGTGTCACGATTACATTCTTCAGGTGTTCTAGATGTAGCAGCCAATTTAGCCTAAGTAAAATTCAAGTCTAGAAGGACTTTTGAAACGGGCCTCCTTCAGATAGGTACGCGGCGAAAATACTGCAGGCTTTTAGTACCCCGAAAATAACGATTAGAAAAGTTCATCAAGACGGTGCCCACATGCACTGCGTTGACAATGTTATTGGAGATGGAATAAATGTGCCAGCCTGCACCGACTTCATGTAAAATTTCTTTCTTGCAGAGGAGATTGTAAGTGGAGCTTGTCTCCGGCTTTCAGTATGTGAAACAGACGACATATTTTCGTTTCACTTTTGCAGTGGTAGTTTTAGTGGCAACTTTCGGGTAACCGATGCCAGAGGGCTGCCGCGGTGCTAACCACTGAAAGATCTGGCTCTTGCAGAGCTGTATTTAGATACATATTATTAGTGGTCGGCGGGCTTATCCACGTTATCCACTTAAGTTATGCGATGAATATAACTTTCGTAGTTTTTAAAATCTATCGACCCCTCAGCTTACTACCCGCTGCCGTCTTTCGCTGCATAGTAGTAGTTCTGAGAGAGCTTATTCGCTTGTTCTTGTCAGGGTTAACCAAAGAATATGAACCTTGCAGTTTTCAAAACCAACCGACTAATCAGCTTATTGTCCTTCAGCTTAAGGTCCTTCATTGCTGACCTATTCAATGGTGACTTCGAGGCTAACGGCAATCCTTAGATCTAAAATGAGGGCAGCGCAGAGAGCTATGAAAAGCAAATGCTTATGTGTAGTGTTAAAACCCAGGAAAGACACTAGAATGGGCCGAAGAAAACTTGCTAGTAATGACACCCCAATCTTAATAAAAAGTAAATGGGCATGGGGAGGGCGTTTTGCGCGAAGAAAACATTACTTATGGTTCCTCATGGTAACTAAATGGGCTCCAAGAGAAGGTTAGCTTAGCAGGGAGCTGCAGGAAGACGGCTGGGCGGATCAGTTTATGAAGTGGGCACAAATGAGGTGGCCGCAGCTGGCAGAGAACAGGCTTAGTTGAAGAGATGGTGCAGGGGACGTTTTCCCGCAGTGGACGTAATTAGGTGGATGATAATGATGAATGATAATCGGGTATCCACCACGGGACTACTTGAATACATTCGATCCTTAAAGGCATGTGATGAACAGACGCCTAACCTGTCAGTGTTGAGCGATGGAATGTTTCGTTGTCTTACTTGGTATATCTGATTTTTAGCAAGGGAAACAAAGAGGAAATAAAAAAATCACTGTACAGGTGCAGCGCGATGCAGAACAGTATGGCAGCTGCGGCACGGAGAAGCAGGAGGGAGCGTCAGATGCTACGGCGCACTGAAAGGTTCAGACGCAATGCAGAGGAGCATCGTGGCAGAGGTGGGTTCAAAGCTTGAATGCAGAGTGTTGAGAGAGGACGAGGCGCCACGGCGCAAAGCAAGAGTGTACTGCAGCAGCCCGGTCTCGACAAGGGCAGGAGGGTGTTTTTACGAAGCACAGCGAAACACCCACCTCCGCCAGCGCGCAAACCTCTAGTGGAGATCAGTGCTTAGCTCACATATTGCATTATTATCGTATTAGGCTGTACAGGGCTAGCGTTAGTCGCTTTTTAATTTTTCTATGCTTATATAGAAGCATGAAATTTAGTTGGCGTTATGAGTAAGGTTAGCCCAGAATGTTTTAGCACTGGCACTATTTAGCCGCAAGAAGAAAATGTTGAAATATTGCCATACAGGGACACCTCTTTTTCTAAGACTCCAGTTGTACTTTTTTCGTCACTACTGCTTGTATCTGCACACCCTTCAAGGCCCGAATTCACAAGGCATGCTGAATTCTCATGAGATTTATCCCCATAGGTATAACGCAGGCAAGTAGTGAAAGTGGTAGGGGAGGGCCCGGGTTTCCGCTCACCCGAAATTATGCGCCATACTAGCCACCCCCCTCCCCGATACAGAGACACACGAGACTTGACAGCTATTCGCTCGCGAACACTGGGCTGCTGTTACTCTAACTTTAATGACGAGGCTTGGAAGCGATCGCTAATATTGTCACCAATTCTCTTTAAGCCAAGGTCTGAGTCGGGAACTGGAAGACACAGATATAGATTCGTGATTTTTTTTTAATGGAAAGTGCACCGAACTGAGGATGTGAAACAGGCTGACACCCTCTCAGCTAAAAACGGAGGATTGTTTTTGCCTTTCTGATTATTTCCATGTATCTTCTTTCGATGCTAGTTTCCAAATATCAAGTGCTGACGTTGGAAAGGCTTCAAAGAGATCTTTCAACGATCTACGTCTCACAGCCAATGACAAAAACAGCTTACATTTATGGCCCCGTAATCTCTAGTTTTCACGTGCATTCCTAAGGGTTGCTGTATGAAAGAATAGAGAACCTCGCTGAACGGAAATTTTTGCCCTTAATATATCGTCATGGCGAAAACTTTGTGTGCTCACTACTGACGCTGGCAGTGCATGAAATGCTTGACCTTGTGGTGTTGTATTATTTACAGCCGTTCGAAGTAGATCGGGTCATAACGACTGATCCTCTCAATGCCAAGGAACAAGGCCATTTAAATATGCATGAAATTGTTTTACTGCCTCCGCGGCGGCATAAGCACTGCCCTTTGTGAGGTTAGCTGGAGCAGCTAGGCTTCACATGTATCGCGTGGGTGCGGCCCTTTGTTCCAGAAGGTCTCCTTCTACAGGGGGTACAGGGACTGCGAGGCGAAGGTAATTTTTTAGCAATTCTAGATAAAAGAAAAAGAGGACCTCTCTGTCACCGTCCCCTCTGTCAACAGCCTTCATACTTAGTTCAGATATATCAATGGTTTTGTACGACCATTCTCCATCACCTAGCAATTATTCTCCTCACGCCCCCCCCCCCCCTCTTTTAAAGGCCCACGAGCGCCCTTTCCAACCCTCCTTCCTTGCCTTGCTTTCTCTGAATATATATCCGTTGTTAGTCAGCGCCGTGTGCATGCCCTCTCTTTTGTTTGCTTTCGTTTCTCTTAGCGCTTTTTTTTTCTGCCGTGCTTACAAGAAGGTGAAACGCCAGAAAGCGGGGAGAAGCGACGTGTGATGGTAGTCGCGGAGAGAGTGCTCAGCGACGGCTATGCAGCATGTTTGGGTCAGTGGCCTCTGGCCTACAGGAGCTACTCCACGCGGCATCTCGTTGGCGTCAACGCGAACGACTTAGGGGACGGACTATAGGGGCCACTGCGGTGACAGCGGCACTTTTTTGCCTCTGTCCAAGGCCGGAGATGTGCACTGCTCACTTGACGGACGACCATGTACAGCGCGTGCATGTATACAGGAACTTGTAACTGTGATGGCTGATCGCACCGATTCGGGATAAACGACCGAGAAGGCGATGGCGGCATTCCTTTACTGTTACTCAAGGGAAGGAGTTCTATGCTATACCTTTTTGTCGACTGACATATTAAGGGGCGCAGCACCGACGAGATCGATGCCCGCGACCAACTAATTGGGCGAGGTGACGGGACCGCAGAGGGGACATCCAACGCTGAGCCTTTGTTGCAGTGAGAGACCTATTCCAAACAATGCTTCCAAGTTTTGCACCTTCCTCCTTGCTTACAGCCTGCCGCAGCGAGTGCTACAAGTTTCCGCATCCACCGCACTGCTGTCAGATTTTTCTCGTGGGGCCATTTTCTGTGCTTGGAAGGAATTTGCCTGTTTTTTTTTTTGGCGCATAGACTTTGTAGTGATGGCATCTAGCTGCTCGCAAGATTATGGTAAGTACCTCTCTCCCCTCTTTTACTTATTTGATTCATTGTTTGTCTGCATAATCGTGTTGCCGGGAATCGCAGTGACGCTAGTGGCTGTGCGGCATTGCCATAAGCGTCCCAGTCAATCCTTTTCAATCAAGTGTGTCGGTAGTTCATCCGCAGATGAAGAGGTCGAGGGTGAAGAGCTCACTCAGAAATGTGGCACCTCGCCACAGGCGAAGAACAACAGCTGAACATGTTCAGAATGAGATGCAATATATTCTGGACGAATTTTAAAGTGGCAATGTACTGTCGGCGTCAAACGAAATGCGAACAGCAGATCGCGTGGCCAAATGTCGAGTTTACGCCGTCAGCCTGTCGCCATCAGAGATCGGTGCTCTCATCCGGTTTGCGATAGTTATGCTTGTGTATTCTTTGGCGTTAGTTTTCTCGCTTTGCCACTGGAGCACCGCATCCAGTACTTTTTACTGATCTCAACTTGCGGAACGCAGCTTCGCAGGTGGCAGCAAGTGTAGCCCGCGTGGCTGGCTTTTTGTGCTTTGATTTCACTTCTGTCATTGCCAGGTTATCAGCGTCTGGTCTGCGATGCGAGTAGTGAGAAAGACCGATCGTGTAGCAGTAGGTGTCTAACGAGGTCGTTGCTGAATCGCTTGTTTCTAGCAGTGAGCAGAACTTATTCGCCGTGCCGCCACCGGAAATATGGCGCTCCAATGGCAAAGCGAGAAAACGAACGTCAAAGAAAACAGAAGCAAAACCAGCGCAAACCAGAAGAGCGTGCTTATCTCTGATGGGGAGAAACAGAAGGCGTAAAATGGACCTTTGGTCACGCGCTGCGCTGTTCGCATTTGGCGTCGATAGTACAAAGAACGATCAGTGGAAGAGCAGCAGCCCTCATAGCATGCAGTAGCTGACGTCAGTGCTCATGCCTGCTGCTCTGCAATGCAGCGTTTATTTGTAAAGGGTTTACAAATGTATATGTTTCCAAATAACTAATACACCATTTCTGAAGACTCTTGCCAAACCAACTGTTTCACTTCTGTGCAGTATTACTTGCGGCCGGTGCCACTTCTGTTCCCAGTTTCTTATTTTGTTGGCGTGGGACCACCACCATGCTCACCTGCACTTTTCTAGTATCGAATACTTAAAACTTTGTGTGTCTACCGATTGAAAACATGTTTAATATACTTCACGGCATTTCTGATGCAATCATTGCAGGATTAAGCAATATTTTTGGAGGCCAAGCTTTTCAATTACACGCAAAGAAAAATAGTGTACCTTAAAAATCAGCGCTTTTTCTATTTTATGCCGACTGTGAACCCCTGACCAGCATAATCGGGAGGAACAATGCCTATGCCTCTTTATATGCATTATTATTAGAGGTTAGACTTTTTGGTTTTTATTTTCTTAAAATTCGGCACACTTTCTTTGGTATCTATTTAAGAACCCAGTTTTCGGTTCAGCGAATATATTTTCTTGTGGCTGAATCACTTCTTTTCTGTGATATAATTTGACATCTCAGTTCGGTACAAAGTCACATATGTTTATCTCAGCCATCGTTCCAGCTCAAGTATTCGATTTACAAATAATTAATGCCTAAATAATGGTATTTAGAGCTGTGCTTCTTCAAGGATATGATATCGGCGCCATTACCGAAAGTAACAAAATTAAATTATTCAAGCGTCAGGCAAAACTTTAAGTGGAATTTGACTTCCTAAAGGCAGGTTGTCATATTAGCGTTGAAATGTTCCACTGGGTTGATCAAGAGGACGACTGGACCTCACATAGTCTGCATGTTAACAGCAGCGATGGAACTGCTGCCTAATAGTCACAGTTTCCAGAACATGGCACTTTTTCGAGACATTTATGAATGGTCTCGCAAGAGTTTTCTTATATGCAATTGAGGAACCTACTTAATGAAGTAATTTGCCTACTGGGGTAATGACAGTGAACAGCGCTACGCTAGCTCACGAAGCTTGACGAGGAGGTACATAGAGCCTCTCGGTATACAGAGGCGTGTAAGGTAGTGGAGCAGTGTCTCAAATGCATGACTGCGCTCCTTAATCCAGAAGTACCACTATGTCCCCGAGCCACTGGCTGGCGTACATGATTAATTTCCTCCTTCGACTGGGTAACTCCTACTTAATAGCAAGCTAGCTTTGTTGTGCATGCCGTGGGTACTGACCTAATCGGTTAACATTGAATTTTTAAAATAGAATTTGGCCTATCTTCTTCAGTTTTTTTCCCGGATAAACCGAAAATGCCAACCCTTAATAACTAATCCAGACATTATTTAATTGTAGTACGTATGCAAGCATCATTTGTTCAACGCCAAATTTAGAGTTTTTAAAGCACCTAATTACAGCCTGACTGGAATTAAGAAGTAAGCTTGGAGAGGTTATGAAATACTTGGAACAGGTAACTAGGGTTCTAATAGAGTGATATACTGACATCAAGGAAGAGAAAACATCGTCAGGCATGGCAGACAGACTCAGTAGCAGAAATAGGAAATTCAGATTTGCAGGGTGGGAGCAGCAATCACAGAGTAAACATAATTGAGTTAATATTAGGCAAGCCTTCATCGTGCAGTTTGTTTGGCCTATGAAAATTATGAATGGCTGCAGTGTGGTCATTTAGACACAGCGCACTTTTGCATATGTCTACAAGCTCCTTGTAATAGGAAGTCACTAGCACTATATACAGACTGTTTCACCTGGGATTTTAAACAATTTTTAAGAATAGGCTTTTTTTCCTTGGAAGAGCGCTTTTTCGGCATAGAATTATCAACGGCGTAGTGCATCAAAGTGCAGTTACGGCATGCTAACTGGCAGGCTGATTAGCTAATACTGAATACATAAAGTTTTAACTATTCCTGCTAGTCTCCTTAATTCTTCAGAGACGTGTAGCACACTGTAAATAATACCCATACTATAGTTTTTATAATTTCTAAATTGCGGTTACCCTCGGTGCTGTGGCCCAACAAATTTTCGCTATTTCGACGTGCTACGCGTGCTGGAGAGGTTGCTTTGCCTGCAGGCTTCTCGAAAGCGCATGCATTTTGGCGCTATATAGGCGAAATTTGTTGGGCCACAGCACAAAGGTAGTCACGTTTTCGAAATTCTAAAAACTGATACAGATATTAATTTTGGGTGGGCTGCACGCCTCTCAATAATTAAGGACCTAACAGTAATAGTTAAAAGGTTAACTATTCAATATTAGTTAACCAACCTGCTAGTTAGCACGTCTTAACTCTATACTGATGTACAGCACTACTTACAGTGGTATGCTGAAAAAACGCTCATCTAACACAAAAAGCTTATACAGTATTGTGCGTTTTTATCGTGAAGTCTTTCAAAAATTTCCCCGCCTCAACCGCTAGCTCATTAGCGGTGAAACTGCACACACAGCTTGGGTATTATGGTAGCTTTTGTATCGTAGCTAGTTTGACAACGGTACTTACTGAGTTGAGCCGTGCATGATGCGAAAACGTAGTCGTCTATGTAGAGATCGGCGAACCAAATTAATAATTGGTTTTTGGGGAAAGGAAATGGCACAGTATCTGTCTCATATATCTTTGGACACCTGAACCGTGCCGTAAGGGAAGGATAAAGGAGGGAGTGAAAGAAGAAAGGAAGAATAGGTGCAGTAGTGGAGGGCTCCGGAATAATTTCGACCGCCTGGGGATCTTTAACGTGCACTGACATCGCACAGCACACGGGCGCCTTAGCGCCCACAAACGACGTTTTTTTCGCGGAAGGGCGGTAGTGGCGCTATCTGTTTTCGGCAGTGGAAAGCGTGGCGACAAGGCCGCCGAGGCGATCATTGCAAACAATATTCTTTAAAAGGTAAAGCCTCGTTAAATCAGTTGTTCTGATAATTTTTTCGCTCATTTAGCCGAAAATGTTGTAAGCGCTTCAGTTGAAACAGCGCCTCCTCTATTTTTACAATGCCTGCCGAATGCGGCCGATCCGACCGTCCAACACCCTCTCCTATACTCCTTTCCTGCTCTCCCCCGTCGGCTAGCCTTGGCGCCTGCTCTACATTTGTGAGGGCGCCTGACGACGGAAAACGTACGAAGACGGTTTTTGAAAGTTGCCTCTTTCTTCGTGAGGCGGCGCTCTGCATCCCTCATAGTAATCAGGCTGCCTGTCAGGTAGGCGACCGGTCTCGAGGAGCGCGCGCCGCCGCCGCTACTCGAACCCGGCCGTGTCAGGAATTGACGCGTCATCGAGCGCGCCGTGCGTGGCGCTGCTCATCGTGGAGCCACTGCAGGCGCTGGTTTTAAAAGGGGCCACAGAGTGTGGGGTACAGCAGTGTTAGCTACAAAAGATTGTGGCGACTTGTTCGAATCGTGTATCTATTTTAGCTACAGTGCTGAAACATTCCGGAAGAAGTACTGAAACTTCTTGGCGGAAATGTGAAATCACAGGGCAAAGGTAGTTAGTAATAGGTTTGCTATATTGGTTTGTGTTTCAATCATGTTTAGTAACGAATATGAGAGAAGGAAAAAAACATGTTAAATGTCGTAAATCCTCACGAGAAGGCATTTTTCTAAACTAGCAAGTATCAACAGTTTCAAGCCATCGCTCTAGTTTTCCCAGGGTAAGCTGTCATCGGTACGACGACATTATGCTTTTTTCTGTTCGTGGCATCTGTCCGCAACAATTGTTTTAAGAAGCGAAACGCGCATTCTATTCTCAAATGCATCTCGCCGCAAGTGATGCCAAAGCACTTCCTGGCTGCCAGGTTACCGGCTTATCCTCAGTTTTATAATTATGCGATGATGAGATTTATTTGTCGTAGTATTCTGCTTAGCAGCGATTGCGTGTTCAATCCACGACCGTGGTGGCCTCATTTTGGTAAACAGTGAATGGAAAAACGCTCGTGTATTGACACTTAAGCACACGTTAATCTGGAGGCCTGCATTATGACACGCCTCGAATACGGCATGCCCCAACTAATCAACCTATTATCGCCTAAAATGTTTCAATAAGGTTGTACACATGTAGTAAAGGCGTGCGTGCCATGGTGCTTCGGCAAATACAACACGCTGCTTCGACGAGAACACGACGCGCTACAGAAATTTTAATAGAGAAGGGCATTCTTGGCCAGCACCTCGCACTTTGTGTGATACTGTGCAAATTGTGAGTATTGTTGCTATAATAACATACGCGCGTCGTCGCTAAATAGTCGCTTATAAATTTCCACGAGAAATAAGATAACATGCAGCAGTAGTGGATGTTTCATGCTTCAAAGGCGCGGTGCTTTCCGAAAGGTTGTTTTTGCGTTGCTAATTTGAGCTCGTGCGCAGCGTATGCAGTGGCTCAGGTTTTCGCGTCCGTTGAGGTCAGTGCACTCGTCGGCCATGTAACAAAGCTCCTTAAGCATCAAAACAGGGGTTTGCTCTGTTTTCAAGAGTTCAGTTCTTCACCGTTGCCGCTTCCAAACAGTCGGCTGAACTCCTTGCAGAAAGGTCATGGAGATCTGTGGGTCTTCCCCTGAAGCACTGCTAGATCAAGATTCACAATGGCAAACGTACTGAACTTCCTACCACGTGGAAGTCTTGGTTACTTTCACCACAAACCAGCTATGGACGATGTGCCCTTTCGGGTATCTGCTCTTCTTCCTGCGCTATTAAATAAAATTTCTCGTCGGGTGTAAAAAACATATTGGCGACTTAGGGAGGCAAGAGGGGGGGGGGGAGCTTCGGAAAAACCAGCGCCTCCTCTATTTTTAGAAATAGAGGGCGCGCTGGGAAAAACAGTTAAGGGGTGCGTACGTAGGAAACTCACTTTCGGCGACTCACTGTACGGACGTTCTGCTCGGTGCTGACGGCAACAAACGGCTGAGAAAGCGATACAAAAATGAAAAAGCGCTGGTAGAAGAAGAGGCAAATAAAACAAAAATCATGTCCGCTTCAGCACGTGGTCAGACGCAGTCATCGTAACATCGATGAGTGAGCGTGACCAAAGCGAATTTTCATACCGACCGGTTCAGTAACTGCTCGAGATAAGATACGTGTTCACGTCTTCAGCTTCAAAGCTTGGAAGCTAGCTTTTACCTCGTATTCCTTGCTTCTTTTCCTAAGGTGATACAGTGCAGTCTGCGGGATTCCATTTTTTGGTGCACGATGCGTTACTGCTGTGTGCCATCGTGCAGGTCGAGGACAGACAGCATCGATGCTAATGTCTCGTTTCACGAGATTCGCAGTGACGATGTGCTGCGTGCGCAATGGCTGAAAGTGATCGGACGCAAGGACTGGCCACCCAACTACGCGCCGTCTCGCTCCACCGTCTGCAGCAAGCATTTTCTACCTGAGGACTTCAGAGAGGGCTGCAAGAGGCGCACACTGAAAAAAGGGTCGGTTCCGAGTATTCTCACCTCATGTGCCCCGCAAATGCAAGCAGCGAGCTCGCCTGGAAGCTGCAGTTATATTCCGGCCAAACGTCTGTCAGAGGCGGGACACGAACTCGACGAGGACGGCGTAGCAGTCAAAAAGCCTCGCAAGGAAGAGCTCCAAACCACTTGTGATGAGCTCTCTGTTGATGCTGCGGGAGGCACGTTTAGTGGTCCTGTTCCTTACATCACCGGTGACCATATGGATGTAACCAGCTCTGTCGCCTCTTCAGTACCATCCTTGCACAACATCTCACAGGATTTTACGTCGACGGCTGAAGGAGCGTCTACAGAGCCAGGAACACTCAACGCTGTGACCGTAGTTACACCTTGCGCAGAAATGACCAGTTCGGCAGATGTATCTCGGCAACACAACCATGCACCCCCGAGCCCGTTGGTCGTGGGATCACCTTCTGTGAACACGCTTTTGAAACCTACCACTTCTCTCATCCCTGCATCCCACCCGCAAGCGATGTATACTGCAACAAACGCGCTTTCACTGCCTGGCAGTGGTCGGAGGGACGCCAACAGAGTGTCCGTGCGCCGAAACGTAACACCGTTACTGAAAAGAAGTTACAGCTGTCAGATGGACCCCATCAAAACAAGTTTCAGAATCGTGGTGGAACGCAGGAAATGGAAACGTAAAGAAAGAGCCCTTCTACAAAAGATAAACACCCTTACGCAAACGATGGTACGTTACAAGGAAGAGGTGCGCAAGTTGAAAGAAGATTCTGGAGTGAGCGCATTCTTGAGAATTGTAGAAGCTTCCATGGAAAACGATCTGCAAGCGTCATTTATGCACGATCAAGTGAAGAACTACGGACGAAAACGGCCGTCATGGTCGGAAGCGACAATCAGATATTCGACCATCCTCCGCAGCCTCTCTGCAAAGGCATACGAATACCTGCGGTCAGAATGCCTCCTTCGTTTGCCTTGCCGGAGCACTTTGCAAAAGTACCTTGGATTCACAGCCGGACAAGTCGGTTTCAGTACTGTCGTAAGCTGCAGGCTGGAGGCAGAATTGCTGACCCTAACTGCTCCTCAGGCAAGAGCATGCAGCTTAATAGTTGATGAAATGCGAATCAAGGAACGGCTGCTGTATCATAAGCAGCGTGACGCTTTTTTGGGAGAAGTCGACATGAGCCCAGAATTACAGCACTTGGTGGGCACCGAAAATGATGAACTTGCCAACAGTTTGCTATGTTTTTTGCTCTGTGGTCTTAGCGCACGCTTTAAGATTCCTGTCGCCTATTTCTTCACGAAAGTTAGCACCGGAGTCCAGCTTGCTGAGACCATGACGTACGTCATCAAGAAAACTGAAGAAATTGGTTTTGAGATCGTGCGCTTGGTGACAGACAACCATAAAAGCAATGTCGCTGCAATGGGCATCCTCTGCAAAGGGGCTGCCACGGCCATTGCTCCACACCCTTTGGACGAGTCCAGGCGCATTTTCCTTGCATTCGACCAGAGCCACATCATAAAGAATGTAAGGTCGCAGTTCCTGGCAAAGGATATGGGGGGCAACAAACAGATTACAGCGACACCGCTGAAGAAGCTCTACAAAATGCAGCGAGGCTCAACAGTGAAGCCGGTGAGGTTCCTCACGCGTCGCCACTTGTATCCGTCCAACATCGAGAAGATGAGCGTAAAGACTGCTGTACAGATTTTTCCCCTCCGGTTACAGCAGCCCTGGAATACATGAAAAGTCAGGCCGGACACACATGCGATGCGGAGTTCGTGTTAGTGGGCCCAACGGTCGAATTCATGCTGGTAATGCGCCGGTGGTTCGTCCTCATGGATGTTAGCAATACAACGCAACACATTCACAAGAACGACCCGGACAGCCGACCGTTCACCGACGCCGAGGACCCGAGACTAGAATGGCTCGAGCACGAGTTCATTTCTTACCTGTCGAGGCTGAAAGAAGAAAGCAGCCAAGAGAGCTACCTCAGCAATGAGACACACCACGCACTCTTGCTCACCACCAAATCGAATGTGGAGTGCATACGTTTTTTATTGAAGGACAAGGGCTTCAAATTTGTGCTCACTCGAAAGTTTTCCAGTGATCCAATTGAGGCATTATTCGGATTTTTGCGAAGGTCCGCTGGTTGCAACGACACTATGGATGTGGCCAGTGTAATATCAGGACTGGAAAAGATGCTAAAAACAGGCATCGTGTCTTCCTCGATGTCAAGCAATGTGAACTGCTCTACATCATTCTGCAGTGTCACTGCCATTTCTGCTAAAGTGACCCCCAACAGTTGTTCGACAAAAGCTTTTTTCCCCACTGCCGCCGAGGAAAAACTATTGCAACTGTGCATATCTCCAAGTCATCGCCTTCCGGATCCAGAGTTAGCCAGCATCTCGATGATTGGCGGATACATCGTTCGAGTTATAACAGAAAACTGGAGCTGCGAACGCTGCATTCAACTTGTACAAAAGCCAGTCGGAGACTCGCCGATCGACTGCCTCATCAAATACCAAGATCGTGGAGGGCTGAAATACCCTACAAAGGAACTTGTTTCTGTGTTGATGGCGCTTAAGGCCTTTGTGGACGTTGTGCTGCAACACAGAAAGGCCATTACCAAGCCACTCAGAATGAGCGTCGAACACGCCGTTAAAGTTTTGATGAAGGCTCCTGTGCTGGTGTGTGACAACGAAGGCCTTGCTCACAGAAGAATGTTTTTAGAGCTTTTGTGCACGAAGTTTATTAGGCCCCTCCTTAGCAACCATGCCCTTGATATTACGGACCAGAAGTCTGTCGCCAAATTATACGCGAAAAAGCCACTCTCACGCAAAGTGCTCAAACTGTGACTATTATGTGATGTTGAGGGTGCATGGATGTTGGTAAAGGTGGCATCACTTTTATTGCTGAGTCCGGCCAGCCATATATAAGAGCTAGATGATGGAGCTAGCCCAGTACAGAGAGATAGCTGCGGCTCCATCCGGGCGTTAGGTGAGTTTTGTTTCGTTCGCTATTGCGATTCGCTCGCGTACGAGGTGCTTCGTCCTGCTCCCGTGTACGAAAGTGGTGGTCCTACACTGAAAATTTTGTTTGACTGTAAATGAAAGTTAATAGACAGGAATTATGTAAGTGTAAATGGCTGTAGATGCAAAAGTTGTAATTTATATAGCATCAGACACATGCAAAGTCTGGTATGTGTTATTACTGTATATAGTTGTAAATATATGTACATAAACGTACGTAAACACCACCTTCTTTTATACATTCTATGCCGTGAATTCTTCAGCTCCACATAGATAAGCTTAAAAACTCGCAGACTTCACGCAAAACTGAAAGCAGCAGACGTAAGGCACATAATTAAATGGTGCCATTTTACTGCTGCCACGATGACAACAGTCTGTCAGCTTCGCGGACCACATCATTTACCCGCACAAAACAATTTTCTTTAACAATGCGGCCACGAAACGAACTAAAGTAACAGCTTGCAACGCTTTATTCGTCTGCAAGGAACAGCAAATATTCAGGGGGGGGGGGGGGGGGCACTTTGTTGACCGAAAGTGCGGTGAGGCGAAAACCTTATGCGCGGTGTTGCTGCTTGTGTCGCTGATAAGTGGTGGAGATGTTGATTAAAGAGTGCGCAATTGTTTATGAATTTTCTAATATCTTTACTTGAATGTAACGCAATCAGCTGGGTGAATGTCTGCTTCTAGGTCATATTTCGAGGTGGGGGGCAAATTTTGGAGTGGCCTAGGCCAAATTTGGAGGTCACTATTGTGTTCGTCGTTGTGAAATTAGGTTGAAAATCGATTTTGGTCCAAATCTGTCGAATTCATATTTCGGGGGTGGGAGGTCAAATTTGGAGGTCATCATCCTGTTGGCCGTAGTGACATTAGGTTGGACATAGATTTGGTCCAAATCGGCCCTGTAATCATGAGCCTATAGTTGCTTTCGTATTAATAAGTGGCGCAAACACTCCAAGCAGCGCCTCAAATATGCCAGCCGCAATCGTCAAGTGGTCAGCGGCGCGAACGCCTCAGCCCGCCTCTGCGAACAGCGAGCAAAGCTCCAGCCGCTGGCGCTGGAAGAAGCGCCGCGGATGAAACGAGAGCTACACAAGAAGGGGTACGAAGCCAGAATCTGACAGACGCATGGGGTAGGAGAGGGGCAGAGCGATAACCAGAATGCCAACAGCGCGCGCCTATACGTAAGCATGACGCAACAGTCCAACCATCTGGGTAGCGCCGCAGCGCGGCAACTAACTGAAGTGAGGCGTACCGGCGGCTCCCATTGCGAAGCGGGCGATTCGGCTGGCATTGTAAAAATAGAGGAGGCGCTGGTTGAAGCAGAAGAAACGGCCGGAACGGCATATTCAAAGGGCCCGCGCTTCTTGCAACGCTCACCTCGGCGGCCTTGTCGTTACGCTTTCCACTGCCAAAAACAGATGGCGCTGCTGCCGCCCGTCAGCAGCGCCATTAGCAGTAATGAGCATAGATGAAGATGGTTCCAGAAGTCTAGGTAGTGACCACAAGCGTATCAAGTTGAGCTTCAGAAGAAGAAGCAATGTAGGACTGAATCAAGATAAACAATCAGGGGGAAATTTTTACTCAGAAAAGCAATTGGAAGTAGCAGCCAAACAAATCGAGAAAGTAATTTTTGAGTATAGTGAAACAGAATGGACTTATACCAAATTAACTCGATTACTGGAGCTAGAGCTAGCTAACGTGCGAGTAAAGCTAAAAGGGAAAAGATGCAAACCCAAGAGTTGGTGGGATGAGGAGGTCAAGAGGGCAATAGAAAAGCGCAAGGAAGCATCCAGGGAACACAGATATTCCAAGAAAAGGGGGGAACCAAAACCCGAAGTAGACAGAAAATGGGATACCTTCATAAAGTGTAGAAGGGACGCATCCTATTTGATTAATGAGAAAATTAGAAGAAAGGGTGCCCAATGGATGTCAAAAGTAAATAAAAAGGATAGAAAAGCAGCCCAAAAATTCTGGAAACATCTAAATGCAATGAGTAATAAAACTAGGCTAGAACAAAGGTTTATTGTTACAGATGAGGGTATTCGACTAGAAGGGGATGAAGCAATAAAACACATAGGAACAAGGATAACAAAAATTTTCAGCAAAGCACGTGGTACATAATTTATCGAAGGAGGATAGACCGGTTACAGCAATAGCTTTACTTGAGCAAGGAGAGTGGGAAAGGGCAGAGAAGAAGGTTCCTAGTGGCACATCAACAGGACCAGATGGTATCCTGAGTATGTTGATAAAGAAGTTAGGACCAAAATCCAAGCAAACATTAATACAGGTAGTGAACAAAATGATAGTGGATGAGAAAGTTCCCGATGAATGGCGATTAAGTAGAATGAACATGATATATAAGGGAAAGGGGGACAAAGCAGACGTAAGTAACTATCGCCCCATAACAGTGACATCTGTAGTTTACAGGGTGGTGATGCAAATTATAAAGGATAGACTGCAGGCTTGGGTGGAGAACGAGGGGGTGCTAGGGGAACTACAGAATGGGTTCCGGAAACAAAGGAGGTTGGAGGACAATCTATTTTCATTGACAGAGTGTATAGAAATTGCGGAAAAGGAACATAGGCCGATGTTGCTAGCATTTCTGGATATTAGGGGAGCCTATGACAACGTTACTCAGGAGCATTTGTGGGACATATTGGGCACATTGGATGTGGAAAATGGAGTAATTAATCTTTTAAAAGATATATATTGTTACGGTGTGGGATGCCACGGGGTGGCCACGGGCCCGCCCAGAGAAATATAGCAGCAGTACGGAGGAGAGCCGGCGAAGCACGACCGGCGGCGGCCAAGCTTTCTCGTTCTATCTCCCTCGTGCTAGAGCCGCGCGCTCGCCGCTCGCGCTCGCTCTCCGCCTCTTCTTTTATTCCCGTATCACCTTTCCACCGGGGGGGGGGGGGGGGGGGGGGCGGAGAAGTCAGGCCGTGCTTTGATGCAGGGTTTCCTGGGGCGATGCAATGTGGGCTCGCAGATAGGAAACGGTCACACTCTTCGTTGAATTCGAAGTGTGTGAGCTGGGCGAAGGTGTCTGCAGTCGCCGAAGAAGGTCCCACACCGGTTAGGCTAACTTCAGGGAGTTTTATGCATATTGAGCGGCGATCCGTTTATGGGACTGCATTGCGTGGGGAAGGCATGGAGCCAGCAGGCGACGACGGCACTGATGAGGACCCGGTAGCTAAGTCGGAGTCACCGCAGGCGCCGTAGACATATCGCTTCATGTTTGAAACATGCTCTGGGAAAATGTGGTGCACACCGCATGGTCGATGCTCTGGCAGGTCTTCGAGGCGGTATGTCACGGGGCCGAGTCGGGCAACGACACGGTAAGGGCCGCGGTATCGGGGCAAGAGCTTTGCGGCACGGCCAGTCGCACGGATGGTGCGGCGAACGAGGACCAAGTCACCGGGCCGGAAGGGGGGATGTGGTGGTGCTGCCGCGTTGGCCGCTTGCACACGCGCGTGAGCCGTGAGGAGGTTGCGCTGGGCGTCGAGGCGGGCGGAATGAAGTCGTTGAGCAGATTCAGTTGGTGACGCAGTAGGATGGGGAAGGCCCAACTGCGCGTCGAGAGGGATGGAGGGCGTTCTGCCATAGACGACTGAGAACGGCGTCACATGCGTTGTTTCTTGCGCTGCAGTGTTGACTGCAAAAGCTGCAGCAGAAACAAAACGATCCCAGTTTGTGTGGGACGGAGCGACGTAGGATGCGAGTATATCCGTGAGGGTACGGTTAACACGCTCCACGAGGCCATTGCACTGCGGATGATTGACGGATGTAGTGGAATGCGCAATGCCGAAGGAGCGGAGGGCTCGCTCGAATTCATGGGACATAAAGCAGCTCCCACGGTCCGTGATGAGGCGCCGGGGAACACCGTGCCGAAGAACGAGATGCTGTTCCACAAACGCGACGGCATGAGCGGACGACGTGTCTGGAACGGGCAGTGCTTCGACCCACTTGGAGAAGTAGTCGATCGCAACCAGAACATACCGGTTGCCGGCACGCGTCTTCGGAAACGGGCCCAAATGATCCAGTCCAACCAGCTCGAAAGGTGAACTTGGTGGCGAAAAAGCCTGCGGGGGTGGCTTGGTTACACCTGTGGACGGTTTTCTGTACTGGCATGTCTGGCAGGACGCCACGTGTTCCTTGACATCTCTGGACATATTAGGCCACCAAAACCGCTCCGACACTCGTGCGTAGGTCTTGCCGCGACCAAGGTGACCAGCCGTGGGAGCGTCGTGTAAGCCGCGCAAGATTTGCGACCGCAGTGTTGCCGGCACAACTGGCAACCAGACGGGTGGTCGACCACGGAGCCGCTTCACATGACACAAGAGGTCGTCCTTCATTCGATAGACCCGGCGTAGTTGGCGGAGGCCTGCGCCGGCGGCGGTGCCAAGGGAGTGGATTATGGCAGCAATGGCGGGATCTTGCGTTTGTGCAGTCCTCAGGTCCGTCAAAGCCGTCACGGAACAAGGGTGGCGAGAAAGGAAATCGGCATCTTGATGGGCAGAGCCGCGCCGATGCACTATTGTGAAATTGTACTCTTGAAGTTGCAGGGACCAGCGTGCAATCTTGGCATTCAAATGTTTGGCGGACTGCAGCCAAGTGAGAGCGCTATTGTCCGTGACTATGGTGAAGTGACGGCCGTACAGGTAGGGACGGAACTTCTCGACGGCCCAGACAACGGCGAGGCACTCGAGTTCTGAAGAGTGGCGGCGGCGCTCAACGTCGGAAAGCTGGCGGCTGGCATAAGCTAGGACTTTGTGGTCACCAGACTCGTCTTCTTGCAGGAGGACAGCGCCGAGCCCATCTTGGCTGGCATCCGTGTGGAGGACGATGGGGGCCGATTCGTCGTAATGGGCCAATGTAGGAGGCTCGAGGAGGGCGTGCTTGACGTCAAGAAACGCGAGCTGTTGGGCCTGCGTCCAACTCCACGGTGCATTCTTCTTCAGCAGGGCGGTCAATGGAGCGCTGCGCTTGGCAAAGTCCGGAATGAAACGACGGAAATACGAAGCAAATCCAAGGAAACTTTTGAGCTCCTTGGCGGTGGTGGGAGCTTCGTAAGCTGTAAGCGCTTTTAGCTTTTCAGGGTCGGGACGGATGCCATGCCGGCTCACAACGTGACCCAAGTACGTCACCTCCGCGAAACCGAAGAAACATTTTTTTGGTTTTAAGCGAAGCCCAGCAGAGGTAAGGGCTTCGAGGACGAGTTTGAGGCGTCTCTGGTGTTCTTCAAATGTAGCCGCGTAGACAATTACGTCATCCAGGTAGACCAACGCCATAGTCCACTTCAAATGGCCTAAGACTCGGTCCATGAGACGCTGGAAGGTGGCTGGAGCGTTCGAGAGACCGAAGGGCATACGGTTGAACTGGTAAAGGCCGTCGGGAGTCACGAAAGCCGTCTTTTCCGCATCATCGGGGTGAACAGGCACCTGCCAGTAGCCCGAGAGCAGATCTAGCGTGGAAAAATAACGGGCCCCCTTCAGGCGGTCAAGCGCATCGTCGAGGCGAGGCAGCGGGTACACGTCGCAATTAGTAATAGCATTTAGCTTCCGATAGTCAACGCAGAAGCGGAGTGTTCCATCCTTCTTGCGCACAAGGACGACAGGGGAGGACCAAGGGCTACAAGAAGGGGCAATGATTCCCTGGTCAAGCATGTCGCACACGTGCTGCTGGATGACTCTCCGTTCGGCTGGCGCTACACGGCGAGGTTGGTGATGAACGGGCCCGCGGTTTTCGGTGTTGATCCGGTGTTGAGCCCAGGAAGTGCACCCGAGTTCACCGGCGCTGAGAGCAAGGCAACTGCGATGCTCGAGCAGCAAGGTCTTCAGAGAGGCGAGCTCCGCGCAGGTCAGGCTGGGTCCAAAGTTAAATTCTTCCCATGATAGGATCGCCGGCGCTGGAGGGTGGCGAGGCGGGGCTTCAGGTTGCAGAGACGCCACTGGTGACCCGGGGGCCAAAACTGAGGCTGTACCCAATTGCGTGCCGGGAGTCAGTGCGAGAGGTACGCTGCTGATGTTGAGTATAAATACGTGGGCCTCTCCTTTGAGCACAGGCAGAACGCTTCGAGGGGAGGTCATCTGACGGGCTGGGGCTGAACACCGGATGGGCTCGAACAGCACGTCTGCTGTGACCGGACTGTCAAGCTTGGCATACACCCACGTTGCCGCACCCGGTGGCAGGGTCACGGCGGACGCCACAGTCACGGTAGTGACGTCGAACGGCTTGACTCGACACGGCCACTTCGTCGCGAGGTCACGCAGAGATGCTGAGGCACGCTTGGTCGCCGACACCAGGGACTGCCACAGGGCGACACCGAGGCTGGAAACCCGGCTAAGCCAGCCCGGCCCACAGAGAGTTCGGCTCGCCCGTGGTTTGGTTCTAGTAAAATTAAGGACGACTCCGGCTTGCTGGCACCACCCGCATCCGAGGACCACTGGCCAAATAGGGCTGTCTGCGACAACAAACTCGGTGGAGATGGTATTTCCGAGTGCTGTCAGGTTGACGACGACACGTCCGACTTGCTCCACAGGGGTTTTGGCGGCTGGCAGAAGCAGGTGGGGCGCGTTAGCAACAAACGATTTGTGCAGTATATTGACAGCCGCTCCAGTGTCAACCAAGGCCTTTACGTGCCGGTCAAGCAGGGCGACGTCGACGAGCACGTAAGGAGCATCAGTGGTAATCGGAGCCGACGAAAGGAGGGGACGCGGAGAACGAAGGAGTGTGGGGACGGCGGAACGGTGCCCCCGGAGTTCCGCCAAATCGTTTCCCGACGTTGGAGGGCCGGCACAGTCCCTCGCGTAGTGTCCCCGCAGGCCGCAGCGGAAGCAGGTCATGCGGACGTCGTTACGCAGGCGTCGGATAGAGGCCGCAGTTGGGGCTGCGGACCGAGGAGCCTGCACCCGGACGCTGCGCTCGGCAGACGGTGGCGACCCCCGCGTGGCCAGCAAAGTCAATTCCGCCTCGGTGGCGAGCGCCATGGCGGCGCGGACGGAGTCAGGACGGCCAGAGCGGACCAAGCGCTGCACCTCCGGGAGTCGGATGGCGTCGACAAACGCCTCGGTGCCGACCAGGGCCACGGCGTTCTGAGGCGCTCCCGGCAGCGACTGCAGAGCCAGGCGCTCAATGGCGGCGGCGAGGTCCTGGTACGTCTCCCCGGGCTCTTGACGGCGGGCTCGCAGGCGGTGGTACTGCACACGGGGTTGACCTGAGGCACCATAGTGGTCGGCGAGGAGGCCCGCCAGAACAGTGTAAGAGCCCAGCTGGTCGGGCGGCACGTTCTGCAGCAGCTCGGTGGCGCGGCCCCTCAGTTTTGCAACGAGCATCCATGCATTCATTTGCTCGTCCCAGCCTCTCGCCGCCGCAATACCGTCCAGCTGGATGCGGTAAGCATCCCACGAGATGGTGCCGTCAAATGTGGGCAATTCCACAACGTCCAACGAACACTGCGGCGAGGACGCACCCGCGCCGAGCACGCCATTGGCGGCCACGACCGCAGGCCCAGCGACGGCAGAGCCGTAAACAGCGGCGGCGGGGACGCCCAAAGGCCCCTGACCTGTGCTCGGCTCGTCTGGCACCAGGCGACGGAGTTCGCTCCGGAGAGCTTCCATCTCCCCAGCCTGGGCAGTCAGACGGGCCTCCCATGCGTCCATCCGTTGGGTGACTGTATCCAGGAGGCGCTCAACACCGGCGTCCGGCTGCTGCGAAGAGCCGAGCCCCTCCGAGCGCCTAGGTCTAGCGGCGCCGGCCGCCGCGTCGTCGGCGCTAGCGGCTGGTGGTGGACTCCTGTCGGCTGGCACGTCGGGTGCTTGACTCTGGGAGCGGGTGAGCGGCATGATCCCACCGCTGCCACAAAAATGTTACGGTGTGGGATGCCACGGGGCGGCCACGGGCCCGCCCAGAGAAATATAGCAGCATTACGGAGGAGAGCCGGCGAAGCACGACCGGCGGCGGTGACCAGCTTTCTCGTTCTATCTCCCTCGTGCTAGAGCCGCGCGCTCGCCGCTCGCGCTCGCTCTCCGCCTCTTCTTTTATTCCCGTATCAATATAGAGGTAACAGAGTGCTCATAAAATGGGAAAAAATGTATCAGGGCCTGTAGAGATACAGCGGGGGCTTAGACAAGGATGTCCTCTGTCCCCTTTGTGGTTCATGTTGTACCTGCAAGGTTTGGAGGCCAAGCTAGAGGGGAGCGGACTAGGTTTCAACCTATCTTTTTTCAAGCAATGGGAATTGATTAAACAGACATTACCGGGACTAATATATGCGGACGATATAGTGATAATGGCTGACAACAAGGAAGACCTGCAGAAGTTGTTAGACATATGCAGTACAGAGGGAGATAGATTAGGCTTCAAGTATAGTAAGGAAAAATCTGCAGTCATGACATTTAATGAAGAGGGCGGTGAGCATAGAATACAGGAATTCGTGCTAAAAGTAGTGAATGAGTACAAGTATCTTGGGGTGTGGATAAATAACAGTGTTGAGTATCTGACAGAGCATGAAAAATATGTAATGAATAAAGCTAGTAGGAATGCAGCTGTCATGAAAAATAGGGCACTGTGGAATTACAATAGGTATGAGGTGGTAAGAGGGATCTGGAAAGGGGTGATGGTCCCTAGCCTGACCTTCGGGAATGCGGTCCTGTGTATGAGGCCAGATGTTCAAGCAAGGCTGGAAATTAGGCAACGGGTAGTAGGGAGGTTAGCTTTGGGAGCACATGGCAATACACCAAATCAGGGGGTACAGGGTGATATGGGATGGGCGTCTTTCGAGAGCAGAGAGGCTAGCAGTAAGATAGCATTTGAGGAACGATTGAGAAGGATGGAGGAAAAGCGGTGGGCTAGGAAAGTTTTCAGATACCTGTATATAAAGAATGTTGACACGAAATGGAGAAAGCGAACTAGAAAATTGACAAGCAAATATCTGGACAGCAGTAAGGGGGCAAATCAGCAATTATCGGTTAAGAAAAAGGTCAAAGGAACAGAGACAGCTTTGTGGAAAACAGGGATGCTGACGAAATCTGCACTAGAAACATACCGGACCTTTAAACAGGAAATTGTCAAAGAAAATATCTATGATAATTGTAGGGGAAGTTCTTTGTTGTTTGAGGCCAGGACTGGAGTTTTGCGGACTAAGACGTATAGAGTCAGGTACCAGGAGATAGACACTTTGTGCATTGCGTGCGGAGAGGAGGAGGAAACAGTTGAACACTTGATACTTTTCTGTAAAGGGCTTCACCCTACAGTGGAAGGCAGCGGGGCTGACTTACCCGAGGCATTGGGGTTTAGGGATAGTGAAGGGAAAGTGGATTTTAAGAGGTTAGAAGTAACCAAGCGAAGGTTATCTGATTGGTGGCTAAAAGCAAGACAGGAGTAAAATTTCAAAAGACATGGCTAGGTGGCTTGAGCCACCGCCCGATGTAAAGGGTTCAGCCGTATCCATCCATCCAGCGAAAAAAACGTCGTCTACGGGTTTTGGTTCGCCGATCTCTACGTAGACGATTACGTTTTCGCATCATGCGCGGCTCATCTAACTAAGTATCGTTGTCAAGCTCGCTACGATACAAAAGTTACCATAATACGCTAGCTCTGTGTGCAGTTTCACCGCAAATGAGCTAGCGGTTGAGGCGGGCCAAATTTTGAAATTCTTCACGATAAAAACGGACTATACTGTATATAAAAATTGAGTAAAGTCTTAGGTGAAACGCCCTGTATATTCTCAGCAGCCAGCACCATGATTTCCACTAGAATAGTGCGGTAATGTGGCTTTCTTTTATATTTCAGTGCAGCCAAGGTGTCCTCAAGACTGGAGAAACAGATGGCTGAAGTGATCAACTGTGTAGCGCAACTTTTTCTTCTTTCTCAAATGCAATAAAGATTCTTTTTCATGTTACAGCTGCACAGCTTCTTGCACTTTGCCGTCTGGGACACATACTTTGCTTTATTCACACAGTAAATTTACCACATTCCTGCAGTGCATGCCCTTCCAATGATGCTGTGACTATCCTACAATGTTGACTTTATATTGAAATGAAGTTAGTGCAACATTGCACAAATGTGGCGGCCATGTTTCTGGTGATTTTACTGGAATGCGGTTTAGTGAGGACATTAGCCACGTATTGGTAACATTACAGGATCACATTCTAGCACTGTTGCAGTAACATATTTTGCTACCAGGGATATGCAGCGGCGTTTTTATCCGCCCTAAATTCAGTACCCCAATGTAAAATTTTTCCGCACTGCTTTTTACTCTTTTTTGTTGTGCTTATATCTACAATCGAAAACGTAGGAGCTTGTCGCTTCCTTTCTGGTAGAGAGAAAAATATTTCAAGCATATTGTGACGTAACTCAGGGAAAACGCACCGTAGGTTGAAACCGAAAACATTGCAGAGGGAATTTAATATCACTTACGTGCTGTAAAAGCGAAAACATGCACGCGGGATGTTCGCCTGCGGCGATGGCGTCCTTCTCTATTGCAGTGGCCAGGGAAATGATCTATTCGGGCCTCGCGATTAAAAGTTGATGGACACAGCGATGCCCAAACCCAGCGCGAGAGACTGACAGTTTAGCGCTCGGGGTGTTGGGCTGCGGTGATGGCGTTGAATAGCTGTCTGCTCTAAGAGGAAGTCTTCAAACGTGCTATATCTACTTTTTTTGAAGGGCACATGATCACGTGGTGGTCTCCCAGTTTTGCAAAATAGGACTTATTTAAAGAAGAAGCAAAAATCTTGGCTATTGATGCCTAAAAAAATCGAGTTTTTGAAGAGACATCACTTCGAGAACTCAGCCGTACTTTGGTTGAGCTATATGAAAGGATTAGCCCAGACGCCTATTGCAGAAGACATCGCTACCGTAAAAGCAGAGTTTGAGCAGTTTGAAACTGAAATATACAAAGGGCCTTGGTAAGGTCCAGGACCCGTAGGTTTCCGGATGAGCAACCATCTTGTCAGGCCCTTAGTGATGAAAGGCAGACTGCTCTTGCTAAAGAAATATTAGAAATTCAGAGTGGAGGTTGCACATAGAGCGATGCTCCTGGTATTATTGATGCTTCATTTGACTATTATCGGAAGCTGTTTGGGGTAGTGCAGGCATAGATGACAGGTAAGATTACAGTCGCTTATTCGAAGCCTTTTCTCGACTTGATGATGAGCAGCGTGCTGTAGTGGAGGGGGCTCTTACTTTTGACGAAATTAAATCTGCCGTTTCTGATCGGACGGCGTAGAAATATCATGGGCCAGATGGCACTACTAGCAAGTTCTATAAAATATTTTCTACTTGCCTTGCACCAGTTTTGGTGGAGGTTTTCCGGGCTGCTTCTGATGTTGTTGTTTTTGCCCCCACTTTTTGTTCCGGGCGTACTATATTAATTCAAGAAAGCACTGATACAAATTGTTCGAAAACAGATAAGGGATATTGTGCAATTTCCCTCTGTAATGTACATTACAAACGTTTTGCTAAGGTTCTTTCTAATCGTCTGCAGCAAATTGTCGCTGACTTAATAGGATCGCATCAGGTCTACGGTATCAGAGGCCGCAGCATCCAAGCCTGTATTCATATTGCACGTTCTATACTGGAGACAATACCAGGTGAAACCGGCCAAGTAGCACCTATTAAGATTGAGCTTGGGAAGGCATTTGATAAAGTTCGTCACGATTTCTTGTTTGCGCTCTTATCGCATGCAAAAAATGCTCGTATTTTGCTCAGGGGCATAAGACTGTGCTATAAGGAGCCCTATACAAGAGCAAACCGAAGCTATACCGCTCAAATTATCTGTTCGCCAAGGCTGGCCCTTATCGCTTTTGCTGTTTGCCCTGTATCTTGAACCCCTTTGCCTAAGTATTAATAACAGCGCAACTATCAATGGTTTCTCTCTGGCGTAATGTGATATTAAGATTTTAGCCTATGCAGATGTTTTACCCACTTTTCTTCTCACACAAAAAAATACTTGAGGCATTATATTTGACCAAACAGTTTTGCGAGGTACAAGGTGCGGCTCTTAATTTAGATAAGTACAAGGGATTTTGGTTGGGCCATTGAGGTGCAAGGCCAAGTCATTTTGGTGGCATAAGCTGGGACTGCGGGATCCTTCTGTACTAAGCGGTTTCTCTTCACCAAATTCAAAATTGGAGGGGACACTTAAGCTCCGTCTTGAGGGTACGAAGCGATAGCATAATGGGTTATGGATTCCCTACCTAGACCAACTTGCTACTCTTTTTTATTTATTAATCCTTCCGAGATTTTCCCTCACGGCCAACGCTTTCGACGCCGAGTGAATCTAATGCTGCTGATGAATATGTACGGTGAAACAGACGTGCGGAGCGGAAAACCATGTAAAAGCGCTGCCAGGCGCCTTGCCATAATGCGCGGGACTCAAGTTGCAGTCGTAGTTCGTCGGCACATCGTTGTCGACAAACCCGATGCCACGAACGCCAGCATAGCTTCCGCGCGGAACGAACGGGCGGCACGCCGCAAGCTTCGTGGCGAACGCGCCTTGGATGTGCGCTGCGTTGTTCGCCGCTCACCGCGTGATTCCTGCGTTCCCGCACGGCCCCACTGCGCCCGAACGAGACGAGCGGGAGGCGCTGCCGTCGCGCGCTGGCTTTTGGGGCAGTGGCGTACATTTCGAGGAGGAGGAGGAGGCGGGAGTAGTTTTAGGCGGCGCCGCCTGATGGCGCTACGTGCGCGCCAAGCGAAGAGGAAAATTATCGGAAACGTACTTTGCTACTCGCTTAATTACGAGTTCTGTAAATTTCATGCTCATAATTACTAATACCACAGCACGTCTCTAATGCACGCTTCTAAGCAACACCGTATTCACTATACGCGCCTTCGTTCGTTCCAAACCATCGAGCTGGCGTGGAGGAGCATTCTACTTCCGGCCACCGAGCGTGACGGACGCAGGATGACGAGCTCCGGCGGAGCAGCGACAGCGGCCCTTGCTGGCCGCGGAAACAGGATGGAGGGAAACGTTGATACGGATTATCAGGTTATCTTGCCACAGCTACGTACCGGACGTGTGGTTTTAAACACACTTTTTGTGCACGGTGATGTTCGTGTTAGGCCCTTTCGGGTCGAGGATTTTCGTGATGCGCTGGCCCAGGCTGGTACGCTCCCTGACGTGGTGGCTTTGGGGGCGTAGCAAATCAACCACGTTTGGGCTGTGACTTTCAAGACCGCTGAAGGAGCCAAGAGGCTTCTCGCCTTCAAGGAACTGAAAGTGAAAGGACGGCGATGTCTTATCATCGATCCGGAAGACAAACAAGTCAAGCTACAGCTCCACTGGGTGCTGGAAGGCGTGGCTGACGAAGACATCCGGACGGCTTTTGCTGCGTTCGGGAAGGTAATCGAAGTTACACGGGAACGGTGGCGTGTCCAAGGCGTCCACGACAAGGGATCTACAACACGAACTATGCTCCTAAAACTGAAACCTGGTTTGAAGATCGACGATCTCCCTCACCAGATACATGTCGCCGAGGGGTTGGCATTCGTTGTGGCGCCGGGGCGGCCGATGCAGTGCTTGCGCTGTCATGGCACGGGTCACGTTCGGCGAGAGTGTAAAGTGCCCCGGTGTTCGAAATGCGGGCGTTACGGCCACGCCGAAAGCGACTGCGTCCGCACATACGCAGTGGCAACCGGGCTGGCAATGGGAGTCGACACGACGGAGCACATTATGGACGTCGCCGAGACAGAAGAGGCGGCAAAGGGAACCGACGTGACGACGAAACCGGCGGTGACGACGGAGTCTTCGGGGCACCCGAGCGGCGACGGAAACACGGCCAGCGGCGGTGGGAAGGAACCGGGGACGGTAATTCCTGCTGGGACAAATGAAGGGTCATCCAGCGACGGGACCAGTCATCCGGCTAAAAATGTCGACCAACCACCGACCAGCGAGGAACAGATGGACCAGAGCGGCGCCCGTGTGATGACCGTCGCCGCCCCAGCCAAGCGACCTCACAACCTGACCGACAACGAAGGGGACAAGCCCGCAGCTGGCGGCGTTGAGGAGCCGCCAGCAAAAACAGCCCAGTCCAGGCGATCAACACTCAGGCCAACGCCCAACCTTGCGGCAGGCAAGCGGGTCGCCTAGAAGGTGCCTCCACTGCCTCCGCAGCAAAACCAGGCACCCGCTCCTGACGGCTCCGGTGGTGGCAACGGCGTCTAGCTTCGTGCTAGACGTGAAAGGTGAGCACGGTGCTCTCGGCGTCTTCACACGTTTTAATTATGGCTTCTGCAACCTCCTTGACTTTTGCAACGCTCAATGTCAGAGGTTTTGCCGCTAAGAGGAAGCAGAGCCAAGTGCACCGCATGTTAACAGATCATAATATCGATCTGCTTGCTATTCAGGAAACGAAAGTGTTAGGGGAAGAAGACACCGAGAGCATTGTGCAATGCTTTACGTCAAGATTCTATGCGGTCGTGAGCCATGCCGTCGGCACATCTGCCGGATGCATTGTGTTTATAAAAAAGCTGCCTAGCCTCGAGGTGCAGGCGTACACATCGTGCCCTTCGGGTCGTTGTGTAGTAGTGGATTTTGCTTTCGCCTGCTCTGAATGGCGACTATTCGAGGATAGGGTAGCTTTTTTTTTAGAGCATTCAGCGTTTCTTAAGCATAGAAAAACACCTGATATTGTTGGGAGATATTAATTGTGTCTTGAGCGCGGCTGACAAAACCAGCACGCGGTCCCACCGCGATGAAAGCACCGAACTTCTCCGTCGCTTGATCGATAAGTTTGCATTGGAGGACGTGACTGAATGCGTGGTATACAAGCGTGGCATGATGCTCACGCACTTCCAACGAAGTAGCCATGCCCGTCTTGATAGAATATATGTATCTGTCGACCTGTCGCCAAAGTGTCACAGGTACGATGTTGTTCCTGCAACTTTCTCGGGCCACTGCTTGGTGAAATGCAGTACAGGCGCGGTAAAACGTAAAAACTCTTTCCAGTGGGACATCTGGAAATTCAACAATAAGCTTCAGAAAGACGAAATTGTCACCGGGTTTGCAGCACAGGAAAATAATAAAATAACCGTTAACGGCAATCGAGCAGCTGGAGAAGAATGGGAAAGTAGCAAACAGGAGATAAAAATGTATGCAATAGAAAGGGACAGCTGCATACGTTTTCAAGGAAGGTTAAGCGAGGCACATTTGAAGTCCTTACTGGACAAGTTATTGCCACCTAGTGTTGCCAGGTGGCGCAAGCTGTCCGCGAAGACGATGAGGTTGCGATCGTGCTATCGTGGATCGGCCGCCATTACCGTCTCCTCTTGCCGACTCCAGCTGTTGAAGCGTCTCTCCGTGAGAACTCCGTGACAATTTGGTGGAGGTGCGGGGTACGAGTATCCCATGCAAGAAACCCCTCCAGGGAGCCGTGCCGCCAGCCCTGCGCCGATTGACACCCCGGTACACCGCTTCAGCCGGAGGCTGCAGGGACTTTCACCGGAGCTTGGACCACTCGCGACAGTCATGATGCCAGCCACCGGTATTCTCACGCAAGCTGCCGGTGCTACACCTGCCCACTATACCTTGCAGACCCCGCGGGTTCCCAAGGCCTTCCACGGGGACCTTTTCGAAGACGTGGAGGACTGGTTCCTTCACTTCGAGCGTGTGGCTGCTTATAACCAGTGGGACGACGCCGCGAAACTAAGAAACGTCTACTTTAGCCTAGAGGATGGCGCCCGCACGTGGTTTGAGAACCGTGAGGAAGTTCTAACTTCCTGGCGAGAGTTTCGCCGTCGCCTGCTGGAGGCCTACACCAGCGCGGATCGCCGCGAAAGAGCGGAGCGGGCAATCCAGTCCCGCGTCCAGCTACCGAACGAAAGCGTACAAATGTACGTCGAGGACATGACGCGGCTCTTCAGGAGAGCTGATCCTGCCATGCCTGAAGAGAAGAAACTTCGGCACTTAATGAGAGGCGTCAAAGAGCAGCTGTTCGCAGGCCTCGTGCGCAGCCCACCATCTACAGTTGCTGCATTTCTTTCGGAAGCCACAACGATGGAGAAGGTCCTGCAACAGCGTTGCGCCAGTTACGACCGGCCCGTGCATGCTGCTGCAGTCACATCATCGTTTGCCACCATCGGACAGCATCCTGATGATTTGCGGGAACTTATTCGCACAATCGTGCGTGAGGAGCTTCACAAATTTTGTAGCCCGTCGCAGCCTGCGCTCGGTTCCATCTCCGCTCTTGTACGAGAGGAGGTGCAACAGGCGTTCCGGGGCCCTGTTCCTGTGGTCGACGTACCACCTCTGCCTGGGGACTACCACCGTCCGACGTACGCCGAAGTTGCAAGGCGTCCGGCTCCCGCTTCGCCGCCACCAATTCACGCCACGCCTCAAGCCCCGCGGCCCTCTGTGCAACCGGTGCAGTACTTCGAGGATCGTCGAGCACCCCTCCGAAAGGCCGACGTTTGGCGTACACCTAACCGACGACCGCTCTGTTTTCACTGCGGAGAGCCAGGTCATCTTTATCGAAATTGTTATTACCGACGCATCGGCATCCAAGGCTTCCGCACCGACTCACCGAGACCCCGTCAAGGTGAACGACCCCCTGAAATTGAAGAATTCCTTGCGGACCAGCGCAATCCATCCCGAGCGCAGCGGCAGTCGCGCTCACCCTCACCGAGGCGCTCTTCCCCGACACCTCCCGGCTTCTCGCGAGCGGCACCGGGCCGATCGCCAAGTCCTCGTCGGGAAAACTGAAACCCGCGACCTTCGGGGGCGAGGTCGCTGGGGGGCGCTGTGCTGAAGACCTCCCGTCGTCGCCGCTACAATCCGACAAAAACCCGCCGACGCCATCACCAGAGTTAAAAAACCGCGTTTCTTTAGAAATACCCGTTCTTATCGATGGTCGCAGAGTAAGCGCATTAGTTGATACCGGGGCCGATTATTCGATCTTAAGTGGACAACTGGCGACCATTCTGAAAAAAGTGATTACCCCTTGGCCTGGCGCGCACCTTCGAACTGCCGGCGGTCATCTGGTTACGCCCAAGGGTATGTGCACTGCTCGCGTTCAGATCAGCAAGTCCACGTTCGTCGTCAGCTGCATCGTCCTGGGCGAGTGTTCTCGGGACCTAATCCTCGGCATCGACTTTCTGCGGGAGTATGGAGCAATTATCGATCTGCGCAACCGAATCGTCATGTTTTCCACAGAGCAAGCCGCCGAACTCGACAACTCCTGCCAACGCAGTGCCGCACTTCGCGTTTTCGCCGACAGCGTCACACTTCCGCCCCGTAGCAGTGTTTTGATTGAAGTCGCCTGTGCTGAGTTGCACGACGCTGAAGCAGTCGCCGAGGCTAATCATTCGCTCCTCCTGACTCAAGGCATCTGCGCCGCTCGAAGCTTACTAACAATTCGCGCTGGCCGGTCTGCGATCCTTGTTACAAATTTTTCTCCAGAGCACCGGCACCTTTTCTCTGGAACTGCGATCGCTACCGCTGAAGCGGTTGTGGATGTTCCGGTCTGCTTTGCGTTCGCGGCAGCGGCCCCTGACGACCAATCATCGCGCGCCACTGACGACCAATCTGTTCCGAATGTCGACATCAACTGCAACCTCCCCGAAGGAAAGCGCCTGGCCTTAGAGCACTTGCTATTGGAGTATAAACAGTGTTTCGCTTCTTCGTCGAAAGTTCGTCAAACGCCCCTAACGCAACACCGGATCATTACGTATGACGACGCTCGCCCTATCCGCCAGCAGCCTTATCGTGTTTCCGCCAAAGAACGGGAAGTAATCCAAAAGCAAGTTCAGGAGATGATTGACGACGGTGTAGTTCAACCTTCCCAAAGCCCGTGGTCTTCGCCTGTTGTCCTTGTTAAAAAGAAGGATGGAACACTTCGATTCTGCGTGGACTACCGTAAATTAAACAATGTGACTAAAAAGGACGTCTACCCGTTGCCCCGCATTGATGACTCCCTGGACAGATTACGGCGTGCTAAGTACTTTTCATCCATTGACCTGAAGAGCGGTTATTGGCAAATTGAAGTGGACGAACGGGACCGCGAAAAAACTGCCTTCGTTACACCAGATGGCCTCTATGAATTCAAAGTGCTGCCTTTTGGCTTGTGCTCTGCGCCAGCGACGTTTCAACGGATGATGGACACTGTCCTCACCGGCCTCAAGTGGCAAAGTTGTCTTGTATACCTGGACGACGTTGTCGTTTTTTCAGAAACTTTTGAACAGCATCTCGTGCGCCTGCGAACTGTCCTCAGAGCCCTCCATTCCGCTGACCTTACGCTGAAGCCCCAGAAGTGCCACTTCGGTTACACAGAGCTCAGGTTCCTCGGTCACGTTGTGAGCGCCGACGGAGTTCGACCCGACCCCGACAAGACAGCCGCCGTCGCCAATTTTCCTACTCCGACTGACAAGAAAGCTGTCCAGCGTTTTCTGGGTCTCTGTGCATATTACCGACGGTTTATTGCGGACTTCGCAAAGATTGCAGAGCCGTTGACGCGCCTCACCAGGAGCAACACCTCCTTCGTTTGGACAATAGACCAAGAGACGGCTTTCTCTTCGCTCCGCCAACGCCTTCAGACATCTCCCGTTCTTGCACACTTCGACGAAGAGGCCGACACCGAGATCCACACCGACGCCAGCAATATCGGTCTTGGAGCTGTCCTTGTCCAACACCAAGAGGGCATTGAGAGAGTTATAGCCTATGCTAGCCGTACTCTCTCCCGCGCCGAACGCAATTACTCTACGTCAGAGAAGGAATGCCTTGCTGTCGTATGGGCCACCATGAAATTTCGCCCTTACCTTTACGGCCGCGCATTCAAAGTCGTAACCGACCACCACTGCCTATGCTGGCTGGCTAATTTGCGAGACCCGTCTGGACGATTGGCCCGCTGGAGTTTACGGCTCCAAGAATTCGACATTACCATCGTATATAAGTCGGGCCGTAAACACGAAGACGCCGACACGCTGTCGCGTGCACCACTCGACTCTTCCGGTCCCGAAATCGACGACGACAGCGGTTTCCTCGGTATACTTAATGCATCGGACATAATAGCCCGGCAGCGGGCTGACACGGACCTCCGACCGCTGATTGACAACCTTGAAGGTCACGCCATGCCTCTACCACGACACTTCGCTCGACGTCTCGGCTCTTTCTGTTTGCGCGAAGGTATCTTATACAAGAAGAACTCGAGAGGCCAAGAAAGAGCTTACCTTCTGGTACTTCCGGCCGATCTTCGCGCCGACATTTTATTGGCATGCCACGACGAGCCCACTTCAGGCCATCTGGGTTTTTCCCGGACGCTCGCCAGGATACGCAACATGTACTACTGGCCCGGACTCTCGGACGATGTCCAAAGGTACGTAAAAAGCTGCCGTGAATGCCAGCGCCGGAAGACGCCACCGCTTAAGCCGGCGGGTTTTCTCAAGCCCGTTACTACACCCCGCTCTCCGTTCGATCAAATAGGAATGGACCTTCTCGGTCCTTTTCCGTTGTCACTCTCAGGAAACAAGTGGATCATAGTCGCTACTGACTATTTGACTCGCTACGCCGAGACCAAGGCGATACCCTGTGCCACAGCTTCAGAGGTCGCCGACTTTTTCATGCAAAACATCGTCTTGCGGCACGGAGCCCCTTCGTGCGTTATTACCGACAGAGGCACAGCGTTTACAGCGCAGCTAATCGACCATATATTTACGTTGAGCTGCACTAGCCATCGCAAGACCACAGCTTATCATCCGCAGAGCAATGGGCTAACCGAACGCTTAAACAAGACCATTGCGGACATGCTGTCAATGTACGTAGACGTTCAGCACAAAACTTGGGATGAGGTGCTACCGTACGTCACATTTGCGTACAACACGGCCCTCCAGGAGACTACACGCTTTACTCCCTTTCGTCTTGTATATGGACGTGAAGTCCAGAGCATGCTTGACGCGATGCTACCATGCCTCGATGACGACCAACTCGCACCCGATGTTCATGAAATTGCCCAACGCGCTGAAGAAGCCCGTCAGCTTGCCCGCGTACACATCGGCCAGCAGCAGGGCACTGATGCGCGCCGTTACAACCTTCGACACCGACAGGTCGACTACAATCCCGGTGAACAAGTTTGGGTGTGGACACCTGTCCGCCGCCAGGGCTTGTCCGAGAAACTACTCTGCCGGTACTTTGGCCCCTATAAAGTGCTACGGCGTATCAGTGATGTTACCTATGAAGTGGTTCCCGACGGTGCCGCGCAACCGAGACGTCGACAGCCCAACAGCTCTGACATTGTGCACGTTGTGCGGCTTAAGCCGTACTATGCCCGATAACGGCTTAGCGGCCCTCCGTTGTGACTCTGTGTGTGCTCCGTTTTCCTGCGATGCCCTTCTTTTTCGGAGGGGGGAATAATGCCACCTAGTGTTGCCAGGTGGCGCAAGCTGTCCGCGAAGACGATGAGGTTGCGATCGTGCTATCGTGGATCGGCCGCCATTACCGTCTCCTCTTGCCGACTCCAGCTGTTGAAGCGTCTCTCCGTGAGAACTCCGTGACATTATTAAATAAATAAATAAATAAATTCTTTATTTCACTCATGAAGTGAGGGAGTGCGGGAAAAAAAGCTGAAAATTCAGCTTGACTAGTTCCCAGCTCCCCAGATTACAAAAAAATTCAAGAAACAAAAGAGAGGACAAGGAAAAAAAATAAAATAATGGCAGAGCGGCATAATAACAACACAAATCAAAATACAGAAATGCTTTGTTTTACAAAGTCAGATCGGCTTGTACAAGGAAAATAATCAAAACAATTCTAATTGAACTGTATGATACACCGGTGATAAGCGAAAGTACATGCCGGAAAAAGCCCGAAAAAACAAGAACGTTACATAAGTAAAGGAAAGAGGCGGAGAAAACAATGCGCATGAACAGAAAAGCGTTGCTCAAGGAAAGGTACAGCGTACATATGCAAAATGCTAGAAATACCCCATCATATGAAGGAATTGTTTTCTATGAACAGTAATTTCAGTTCTCTTTTTGAAGTTAACTCGGGAGTGATACCGTTTCTGTAACAGATATTTAACAAGTATGGCAGCAATCTGTTTATCATTTGTCGTCCATAATCTGTCCTGCACGTTTTTACTAACCAAGGCTGTGTGCTTCTATATTCATAAGCTAGTGTCCTTTTACAAAGAGATGCCAACAGTAATAGACAATGAGTGTTGTTTTTTATTTCAGTCCTATAACGCGAACACAAGCCGTGCGAGTATAGGCTGTCTATTTTCATTATGCAATATTTCGAGAACAAAAGGTGGGAAGGGTGACTTCTGGGGACGTTTTCAATGTTTCTTAACATTTTTTTCTGCAATGTCAGAATTTTTTGCAAATTTCCTTTGGTTGTATTCTCCCAGACTAGTTGGCAATAGTTTATGTGTGAGTGGAATAGTGCATTGTACAATAAAAGTTTAACCTTTGGAGGTAGAGTATATCTGTTTGCGTACGTTACTCCCACGATGCAAGACAGTTTTGAGATAACGTGGCTCACGTGATTGTCCCACGTCATATTTTCGGTGAAATATACTCCAAGTATTTTGAATGTGTTTACTATCTCTATCTTTGAGTTGTTCAACTTAATGTCTCTGTCTATGCTAATAATTTTGTTTTTCGCACCGTATAGGACAGCCTTCGTTTTACTAACGTTTATTTTTAATTTGTTCAGTTGGGCCCATATGTCTAATTTCTCAAGAGTTTTGTTCGCTCTAGTGATGACCTCATCTGCGCTAGCTGCAGTGAACAACAGTGTCACATCATCCGCGTAAATGACAAATTTCACCGTGGGATCGATGCTTATGATGTCATTTAGGTACAAATTAAAAAGAAACGGGCCAAGAATACTCCCCTGAGGCACACCTGCAGAAATGGGCAATACATGGGACGAGTAGCCATTTAAATATACGTACTGGTTTCGATCATTTAGGCAGGATGTCAAAAGCGATAGCACAGTTCCACGGAAGCCGTACATTTCAAGTTTTTTCAGTAGGATAGAGTGATTTAAGTAATCAAAAGCTTTTGTGAAATCGACGTATACCCCAAGGGCTACTTCTTTGTTTTCGAGAGATTCTAGAATAAATTCCTTTTGCTCCAGCAGTGCCATTTCTGTTGATCTGTGTTTTCTGAAGCCGTATTGCGCGTCGTGAAGAATATTGCATTGTTCACTAAAATTTGTTATTCTAGAGAGAATCATTTTTTCAAATCCTTTAGAAAAAACTGGAAGTATTGACACGGGTCTAAAGTTTGTAAATTCATTCTTACTTCCTTTCTTGTGCAGTACACTCACTTTGGCAAGCTGCATTTGCTTCGGAAATAGTCCTTGAGATAAACAAATGTTATATATTTGAGTTAAGCACCCTGCTATGTCTTCTATCACATACTTTACTGGTTTTATTACAATGTCGTCTGCGTCAGCACTTTTACTGTTATTTAAGCCCATGAAAACCGATATCACCTCTGACTCTGATATTGGCGTTAAGAACATAGATTTCTCGTTTCGAGTATTAAGAGTATTTGAATCGACGAAATTACTAGTTATATCTGTAAAGTGGCTGTTAAATGCATTAGCTAAGTCAATGCCTGTCAATTCCTTACCCCCATTCTGAATTGTTGTTATTGGGCTTGAACCTGAAGACCTGCCCAGAAGTGCATTCAGTTTCCTCCATAATTCATCTGACTTATTCATAGAGGAAAACTTGTCACAAAAATATTGATCACGCGCTCTCCGTATTTCCGTCGTCAGTTTATTTCGAAACACTTTAAACGCTTTAAATATGTCAGGGTGTCGTTTTTTTTCAAACTTTTTGTAAAGCTTGTCCTTTTTACGAATTTTCTTCAGCAATTCAGGTGTAATCCATGGCTTCCTAATGTTCTTACGTTTCTCTGCATGTTTATAAGGAAAACACTTGTTGTATATACGTAAAAAGGCCGTTAAAAACAAAGCGTAAGCCCTTTCGGCAGCTGTTTCATTGAGAACGTCACTCCAATCATGACTATTAACTTCCTCTTTGAAAGTGTTCAGTTTTTTTGTCGAAATATCCCGAATGCAAGACACCGGGTGTTTTCAGTGAAGACGTCAGAAAAACCAAACAAAAGCTAGAAACGATAGAGGAAGAGAGATATCGCGGTGCACTTGTGCGCGCGAGAGCTGAGCAATTCGCCGCGAGCGAAACACCCACCAAACGGGCGTTAGGAATGGAAAGGGCGCACGCTCGACGAAACCATGTCGCGGAAATTCAATGGGGCGGTGCCACTGCATCTGACGATACTAGCAAGCGCTTTTCGCTTCGAGGCATGTTGACATGAGAAGATTTAAGGAGATACTTTTAGGGGCCATGCCACGTATTGATGACGCAGAAAGAATAAGATTAGAGCTGACAATTAGCGAACAAGAAGTGGAACAGGCTATTGATAAATTAAACTCAGGAAAGTCGCCGGGGCCTGACGGCCTGAGCACGGCTTTTTATAAAGCTTTCAAGAAGGAACTAGCACCGCTCCTCTCAGTGGTATTTAATGAAGTGTATGAGTTACATGCTCTGCCTACATCATATGCATCCCCGCATACTGTGCTCATACCAAAAACCGATCAAACAGAAAAACTCAGGCAGGTAACATCGTACAGGCAAATAGCCCTCACAAATGTAGACTACAAAATTTATATGAAGGTTCTTGCTGGCAGGCTACAGACCGTAATGCATAAAATAGTCGGACCTCACCAAACGTGTGGGATGAAGGGGCGTTCCATTGTTAAGAATATTCACAAGGCTAGGCGCGTGCTTGAGTGTTGTGACGCAATATATGATCGGGTCGCAGTTCTTCAGATTGACCTTGAGAAAGCATTTGACTGTGTGGCGCACAAATTGCGGCTTTGCATTCTACATTACATTAACGTTGGTTCTGTTATCAGAGAGGGTGTGGCCATGGCTTACCGTAACTGCACTACGAGGTTAATAGTAAACAAGACCTTGGGGGCCCCCATTAGTGTGCAGAGATCGGTACGCCAGGGCTGTCCCCTCAGTCCCCTGCTGTTTTGTATTTATATAGAAACCCTCTGCCTAAACATTATAGGAACCTAGGCTATTCATGGTTTTCGTGTACAGGCATCAGAAGTGAAGCTCTTAGCATAAGCAGATGACTCTGCTGTTTTCTGCGTTAACCAAGATAGCACAAGCACGACAATCGAAGCAGTAAAGGGTTTCAGTGAGGTCACCGGAAGTTTGGTGAATTGGGGCAAGTGCCTGGGATTCTGGCACGCAGAATGGCCGTCAACTCCAGCTGTTTTCGCCAGCGTTTCTTGGGTGACAACACCTGTGAAATATCTAGGTGTTCCACTCGAATTTTACAGGGACACTGAGCCTTTTTGGAAAACGCAGGTTGAAGAAAAGCGTGAGAAAGCTGAAAAATGGAAAAGTGCTAATTTGTCAGTATTTGCAAGAGCAACTGTGTGCAATTTGTTTTTGATAAGCAAGCTCTGGTACGTGATGCAAGTACTCCGCTGCTCACGGTTAAATGTGCAAATGCTGCACCGTATTTTCGCTGTCTTCATATGGGCCTCAAAATGGGAGAGGTGCAGCCGGACAAATTTGTTCAGGAGCTTCAAGGTAGGGGGACTTGGTCTGGGGCACTTCGTCATACGGCAGATAGTAAACAGATTTTTGTTTCTCTGAGACGTTAAAGATCCCTTTCTAAGTACCGTATTTCCAAGTCAGGCTCGGGCGTGCTGTGCCAGATTTCATTGTCGGAACGGAGACTATGACTGGAGGTATCTTTGGTTTTGTTACAGAGGTTATGTTTAGCGCCAATTTTTTGACGGCTAGATTTTCAAAAAAAATGATTTAAGTGGTGTTCAGCGGAAAACATTGTACAAGGATGTATGCGACGTGTTATTGCCGGAACCAATGTACAGGGCAATATGCTCCGGAGGTCCAGACAGAGATGTCCTGAAACGGATGAAAAAAATGCAGGTACCACCGGGAACAAAAAGTTTCTTCTTGAAGCTTCACACCGGGATTCTGTCTGTAAAATCTTTCCAAGAAAAAGGGTTTTTCCTACCTTGGGGATCCCACTGTCTTATATGTAAACAACCAGAAACAATCGACCACGTTTTCTTGCACAGTTGGGAAGGGGCATATTTTTGGGACCATCAAAAAAGAATTACCATTGGATCCGTATGGAATCCGATTCCTGCCTACAGCAAAAGAAGATGGCATGCCGTTTGATTCAGTAATGCTCGCAGGCCTCCATAGCATATGGCGCTCCCGATTGGCAGGCGCTTTCATTGTGACCCGGATGCGCGGCCTGCGCGATTGTATTTCCATGAGACAATGCACAAGTTCATTGAGGTGCTGAAAACGCAAGCATCTCACCCTGAGTGGATTTCAAAGCTCGAACCTTTGACGGAACTCAGGGAATTTTAAACTGACAAGGCCTGCCCCTCTGGGGGCTGTAGGCTACCTTTTTGTAGTTTGGGTGTCTACCCGTGTATGTTTTTTGTTGTATTCTGTCGAAAGCCGGCAATAAATAAAAAAAAGCTGGCGTGGAGGAGTGATTAGCGTGGGAGTCTCACAATCCGGGGCCCTGGTTCGATTCCCCCACTCGACCAATTTCCTACAGGGCCCTTAGCGCTGTCGCTTTAAAACAGTGGAGCCTACTGGGATTACAGGTTTGAATGTGTAGGGAACTGTCAGTGTTTGTTCGGTCTCAAGCTTGCAACATTTTTTTTTTCATTTGCAAACCCTGCCTATGTGCGGCAAGTTCTCCACTCTGCGAGAAAGAAAGCGCAGGTGATGCACACAATATCTGCTATCTTCGTATGACGCTCCTGATGGGAACCCATGCGTCGCGACAACCTATTTCTTTCTCTAGTGTCTGGTTCAATTGACCTTGTTCACTTAATCGTGCATCAGCATGTTTCGCGTTTTTTTTTCTTTTTCAAATTTGCAAACGACACTTTTTTGGTAGCTGTGCTTATTAGGGATCAAAGGGCTTATTTGTATTTCCTATTCGCACGGACGACACGCTCAAGACGGGCCTTTATATGAATTCCTCAAGGAAGTTGCTGACACCTTCAATTTCTACACTGCGCACGTTTCTTTAGGCTACATGTATAGCCTCCCCAGAAGGCAGATGACTCAGGAACTTGGAGAATATTTGTTTCCTGTACCGTTGTATCGAGAACCTTTTCTGGGATTCCTTGAGACCAGTGTTCTAAAACATGTTAGGCTAATGTGCAATTCTGCTTCTGCGAAAGCGTTCCTTAAACAGCACACATCAACGCTGCCTTTGAAAGCATGACTTTATGATAAGGTGATGTTTGCGCCACGGATTTCGAATTGCCACCAGTACAAATGCGCCAGAGACCATTGACCATTGTTTTACTCTTTGCAATGGTATGGTTTTCTTCTTGGATATACTGCAGCGAACACTTAAGAAGTACATTGAAATCACACCCTACAAAATTCGTTTTTTGCATGTGGGGAAAAACTGTATTCTGCCATATGATCTATTTATGTGGCTGGGAATATCAAGTCTCTGGAAGAGACGCATGATGGACCGCAACGCCGAATCACCACGGTCGTCAAAACCTTTCTTTCGTGAGCAATGCACTTTGGTACGGGGAGTATATGCTGCCCTGGAAGAGCCGCCTAGCTGGATCCCCCTATTTTGATGCATGTGTGTGCCGTCCAGGCTTCTGATGTTTGGGAAGGTGGGGACGCGCAGGGGTATGGTGGGCTCGTTTTACACTGAAGGGTGTTTTGCGGCCTATGCATACTCAGATTTCCCTTTTCGGCACTGTTGCTTGTATTAAAGAAAAAAAAAAGTGCGGTGATGGCGCAGTGTTGTTTTGGTAGTGTTTTCGGGCTGGCCTGTGTTCGAAACCCAATTAAGAATAAATTTTATAAAAGAATTTTTTGTTTCTTTGCAGATGATGTAGGCACTACAATGACGTCATAAGGTCACATGGGTTTGGGTCCGTTTCCTATGGGCGGAACGCCGGGTATTGTGACTGATATGCCATGTAATGCTTTCGCAATAATTTATTGACTGATACCATTTATTTCAAGTAGGATGGCTCAGTGGCGTATTTATTAAAAGAGAAAATGGGGAGAGAGGTCACATGCGGCTGTAGTTGCTGGTAGCGAGATTGTATGGCGACGCGGTTGAGCTCAATGACGGTCTCGAGACGAGAAAACCAACGTGTGATGCTGCGCGGCTCGCAGTACAGGATGTGTGGGTGAAAGGTATTTGATGCCCTATTTTATTTTATTTATTCTATTTATTGATATTCCGAACCTTGTGTGCAAGGTATTGCAGGGGGAAATATATTCGGGATTGCAAAAAAACAGGCACACAAAAACTAAAACAACACCGAAAATACAAGCTGAAAATAGAAACAAAAAGTTCCCAGCAGGTGAGAAACGAGTTCCGAATCGAATTCACCGTGTGTAATCAAGAAACGGATGAAAAACTTCTTCTCAGTGAAGAATATATATAAGACATTCTGCTGTCTCGCTCTTTGTAGCGCGTTCCTACTCCATGCATTCTTGCTTAAAACCCATATTCACCCCAGTTCCTCGCAAATTTTGACAGTATCATCGTAATTCATAGGTCATTGTTTTGCCTGTGCTCATATCACTTATATGTATCCGTATATACTGGTCGTTTTGTTCTTGTTAGTGCCTGTACGACATCATTTACTACTGTAGCTAACCAGTATACGCATTTTGCCTCGGCACTCTGGACAGGATGGAAAATTTTAATGTATATATGAATGTACATCGTAGCGGATTCTGTCGAAAATGAATCGCAGTATCACAGCTCGATTGAGGTGTCCACAGACCCAGTGCGCCAGTTTTGCGCCTTGCCTCTCTAAAGAGCAACGCAGTGTTTAGACTGCGAATAAGATGACACTGGGAACTAGACTAATTTGCTTCGGACAAGCTGGCTGTGCGCCGGCGATGCGATTGCTCCGAAGAGCCAAGCGGAAGAAGGGCGAGTATGCACGGGCGCATAGAGTCGTCAAAACAGGCCTGTGAGACGCCGAACAAGGGAGTCGCCTGTGAAACTTCAGAACAACTGGCCTGTCACTGCAGACCTGTCGGCCGCTAATACTAGTCTAGTCTGATTCCGCTGATTCAAGCGTTAAGCTGGTAGAATTAGATTTGGAATTTTTTTTTCTTGGCAGAGAGAAAACTATTTTGAACACAACGTCACCCACCGTCTCGAAACAGGACAATTTCATGACACTAAATAAAGCATATTATATATATAAAACGATTGCGCAACAGAGTTCGACGCCGCCGAAAAGAAATTCGCGAGAATTGCACCTTACATCGTAACAACACAGTAAAGCCACACCGCGCACATTGTCTCCAAGTTTCTGGCAAAATTGTATGTGGCAACACTACCCCTGCCACCGTACAGCCCCAAACTGGCAACATCGAAATTCCTATTCGTTCCCAAGGATCAAACGAACCCTGAAATGAACTCGGCACGGGAGGCTGGGAGCGGTGAAAGCAGCTGCGACGACCTCACTGAAGGAGGTTCCCGTTGACGCTTCCAGGGCGTCTTGAATGGTTGTGTGAAGCGTTGGCAACGGTCCATCCAAGCAGGGGAGAATGCTTTGAAAAGTTTTGGAATGATCGTGATCTGATATTGAATAAATGATTCATAAACAAAGATTCCGGGAAGTTTTGGGACAGACCCAGTATTTATGTTTAGCGTGTTACCGAACCTCGAGGATCGGACCCTACTGGCTGCATTGTTGGTTTTCTTCTGATTTGTTATTAAATGTCTTCAAGCGACAGATTAATCACAGTAATAATATCCTATTCATCGATGCAACAAATAAAATATACAAACATTCTCCTATGCACCTTGATTTCGGTGGCCGTTGGCTTCCTTCGTATGTATGTAAAAACGAGCCCCTCATTATCCCTTCACATCTCTGCTGTGTGCGCACACACACACACACACACACACACACACACACACACACACACACACACACACACACACACACACACACACACACACACACACACACACACACACACACACACACACACACACACACACACACACACACACACACACACACACACACACGCGCGCGCACGCGCGCACGCGCACGCGCACGCGCACACGCACACGCACACGCACACGCACACGCACACACACAATACATAAATACAAGGTCTGTCCCAAAACTTCCTGAAATCTTTGTTTACAAATCATTTATTCAATATCAGTTTAGAAACTTTCAAAAACCTTTCAAAGCATTCTCCCCCTGCTTGGATGCACCGTTGCGAACGCTTCACACAATCATTAAAGGCCCCCTGGAAGCCGTCATCGGGAGCGTCCTTCAGTGAGGTCGTCGCCGCTGCTTTCACTGCCTCCAGCCTCCCGTGCCGGGTTCATTTCAGGATTCTTTTGATCCTTGGAAACAAAAAAAAAGTCCGGTGGTGCTAGATAGGGGCTGAGCGGTGGCAGGGGCAGCGTTGCCACGCCCATTTTGGCCAGCAACTCGGAGACAATGAGCTCGGTGTGGCTTGAGCGCGTTGTCATGGTGCAAGATGCAATTCTCGCGAATTTCTTTTCAGAGGCGTCGAACCCGGTTGCGCAAGCGTTTGAGCACTTCACATTAAACGTCCCTGTTCACTGTTTGTCCCTGGGGCACAAATTCATTGTTAATCACACCTTTTCTGTAAAAAAAAAACAGTGAGAATTGCCGTGGTGCACGATTTCCTCATCCTTGCTTTTTTTGGGCGAGGCGACTCCATGGTGTTCCACTGTGACGCTTTGATTCGGGATCGTACTCAGAAGTCTAGGTCTCGTTCCCTGTGATCACACTGTCCAAATGTTCTGGGTCCGTTTCGTAGCGTTCATGCAATTCCAGGCACTCCAACAACACCTCTTCCTTCGTCTCACTCGTTAGGACTTTGGCATCGTTTTCGCGCAGACTTTCCGCATTTGAAGATCCTTCGTTAAAAGGCGATGAGCGATGAAGTTTTGGAATAGACCCTGCACCCCCGAAAGCATAGCATTCGACACCGTCCCCGTAGCTCCATTGGTGGAGCACCGGACGCGAAATTCGTTGGTCATTGGTTCGAATCCCACCGGCGGCATGGTTGTTTTTTTTCTGCTTTACTAATAACAGTCTTTAAGCGATTAGGGTAATCACAGCAATATTCTCTGATTATTAAACGCCAGAAATAAAAAATATAAACATTCTTCTATGCACTTTGGTTTCGATGGCTGTTGGCGTCCTTCATATGTATGTCAAAACGAGCCCCTCATTATCTCTACCCTTGTACGCTAAATAGCTTAACAAGAGTCTCTGTTCTGGCAGTCTTTATGCCATAGGTAGTATAAGAGGGTTCTCGCACAGCTTTCGCCCTCACTGTTCGCTGTTCGATGACGTTCGTCGTCACACTCGTGGTAATACAGGACGTACTGCGTCCGCCGCTATGGACCAGGGCGGCCCTGGTGAACACTCGCAAGGTTCGCTTACACGCAATAAACATAAATACCCATGAAAGCAGAAGATTGGTCGGCAGTCGCCGTAGCTCAGTTGGTAGAGCACCGGACGAGATATTCGGAGGTCGTGGGTTCGCAGGCGGCATGGTTGTCTTTCTTCCTTATTATTAATTGCATTTAAGCGACAGATTAATCGCAACAATATTCTCCCGTTGATCAACAACACAAATACAAAAAGAAACATTCCCCTATCCACCTTGGTTTGGGTGGGAGTTCGCTTCCTTGTATATATATATTTATATATATATATATATATATATATATATATATATATATATATATATATATATATATATATATATATATATATATATATATACATGTTTAAGGGCTTTCTACCTTCGCTCCTCCTGCGCTAACCTTATTATTTCAGTACCTGTAAATGCAGTTGTGTTGATGTGCTTATTTAATAATACTGCGACGAAAAATGGCTTGTGTTCGATTTGTATAAAACTATGTGTATGTGTTTTCGTGCATGCAAAAAGCAACTGGTGGTGTAGCGACCTCGATTTCGAGTCTGCAACACGTTTATTTTTAAAAAAAACAGGCTTCATAATATTTTTATTTGTTCACTCTAAGGTACCTCATAACAATGCAAAAGTGTTAATGTAGTCTCACAGGGGTTTACAGAGAATGGTGTATGATAAAATCAGACTAAGGAATTAGAATGCATAAAGTGGAAGATATCTGAATCATAACTGTTCTCCGCCTAAACATTGTTCTCTGTTTATTAAGGTTGTTCGCACGACTCCAAAATATTTGGTTGCGAGGAAGCAGCAGTTGTTTTCACAGCTACTATATAAATAATGTTGTGGTTCCCCCAAAATAACATATCAAAGTTGATCTCCTCGCCCGCGTGTCACACATATAAAGGGCATCTCTGCTGTATTATGCAGTAGGTAAATGTACGCAAGCATCTTGTAAATCCAGCCAGATACATGTTTTTTTTTCGTCATAAGCAACATATCACGACTAAGGCTTGACCTTTCTTCACACGACTGATAATAACAGCAGTGGCTACGGATTTTTGGCGGGGACCGAGAGCTCGTTGCTTTTGGAGTTAGGTGTCCTGTCTTGGTGCTCAATCTTCCAAATCTTCTGTCGCTTCAGTGTAGAACACCTCAACAGGAAAAACGCAACGCTCATGGTAAAATGCAGACTTGCTACGCTGTAGTACAGGTTGTTGTATGAGCCCTGCTTGTCTCTGAAAAAGCCTGCAAATGAAGTGGAATCAAGCTTTGAGTAAGTTGAATAAATTGAACTGTTTCTTTTTCTCCCGAAAAGTGCAGATTTACGAATTTCAAAGCACGGACAGGAGTTCGAAGACGTCACATCAACCCAAAGTTGCTTGTTGGGCTAGTTTGTTCTAGATGATTCATAACAGATGTGGAAGACATGGACAGCAGGTGAAAGAGTCGAAGGTTAGTACAGTGCTGGAAAAGAGTCGAAAATCCGTCCGATCACGTAGCCCTGCGTACCTCATCTTCTACCATTAAAATGCCTTTGTTTCGCTAAAAGCGATAGGGATGTGCTGCTCACGTAGCAAGACACATGCGTGAGCAACATGTCCCTATCGCTTCCAGCAATAAAAAGGGTATTTTGGATGCTGGGAAAGCCGTGTAACGAAGGGCCATTCTCAACTGTTTTGTCAGCGCTGTATATATATATATATATATATATATATATATATATATATATATATATATATATATATATATATATATATATATATATATATATATATATATATATATATATATATATATATATATATATATATATATATATATATATATATATAGAAGCTTAATGAATCAAAATAAGTTGTAAGTTCAGCGCAGCGCGTGAGCGCATGTGCGTGTTTGTGTGCGCGCGCGCGTATATATATATATATATATATATATATATATATATATATATATATATATATATATATATATATAGTGTGTGTGTGTGTGTGTGTGTGTGTGTGTGTGTGTGTGTGTGTGTGTGTGTGTGTGTGTGTGTGTGTGTGTGTGTGTGTGTGTGTGTGTGTGTGTGTGTGTGTGTGTGTGCGTGTGTGCGCGTGTGCGCGTGCGTGCGTGTGCGTGCGTGCGTGTGTGTGTGTGTGTGTGTCCCAGTGCTGTTTTCGAAAGTACGCTGTTAGTTATTAATTACCTACAGCGCCTCCGTAAGGCTTTACAGTTATGATTTTACGCTTAACACACTGCATGCACATGAAGCATACATTACGAAAAAAAGGATCAACAGGCATAACAGGAATCGAAAATCCCAGCACTCCACTCAATACAAAAATGATAAGAAAAGCACTGCGAACTACCGCAACGTCATATCATGCAGAGCTTAGACGCCAGTAGATAAGTAAAGCTGGCTGAAATGCATAGGTTACACCAATCTACTCCAAGATTATCATCGGTAACGGTCAAAGACACGCGTATTTGCCGTAAAAACGCACGTGTGGCGTGCAGCTAACATTTCAAAGGCACCACACACATACGGCAAATTAGATATAATTCTACACTAAAATATCTCCTCTAAACCCTGAGTTGTACAATCACCACGCATTGAACACGGCAACGACGCGAACCCTGAACCCCGTTCCCTGTCCATGGCTGAAAAAAGTGACAGATCGTGAGAGTCATACGCACTCGAGATTCATGAGACCACGTCATCCTGGTGGCTTCACTTTGTACATATGCTATAAATGTGGGAAAACCCTCAGTAGCCTTTGCAAAGGAGCTTGTGTTCGGATTATCACGGATAGGTGAAAAAATTTGTTGCTCATTACGTGTGGTTGATCACTCTCCTTGTTTTCGGAAGGTCGCTAGTTAGATCTCGCGGCCGCCGGCCTTAAAATTCTAGTCTAGTGTGGACAACAGACGACTCTAAAATGTTAACGGTGTAATACGCGGCCAAAATCGCACTATAACCATACAGATAAAAGAACTGTACCACTGGGTTTCGCCTCACGAGGATGATTCAAGTCACTTAACCGCGGAACAAACCACGCAATGGTTTAGTAAAATACCGTTTTTTTAAGTATTTCAATCCAGACAAACCAATTTCCAGGCAGGTGAAAACTATGATGCCTTAAAAAAACTGTTGTGTGCCCGGCGGCACTGGTACCGGTGTCTTGAAATGGCTACAAACTAGTTCTCGGCACCCCAGGGCTCATTTCTTCGAAAAGGACCCTTCGAATATAAATCTCGTAACTGTGGCCTCGAAGAGATGACCCAGCTCGTTCTGGTAAACTGCCCCGTTGATAGGGGTGCCCGTCTTTTAGTACGGAAGCTTTGTGATTGTGGCAGAGCAGTCGCCTCGAATTGGGGAGGCGCTGGTTTTAATACTCAGAGCCGGCTGGATCCCAAGGGCTTTCACAACGGGCATAGAAAGCCCCTGGCTTGGTGCTCAGCCTTTTAAGGGGGTCACATCTCTGAAAAGGAGCTATGTGGCTCTTTGCACGGTCGCCAAAGAGTATTATTCGTACGACCTCCACGTGCAAGGAATGAGATTGGGGTGTCCACTGCAGCCATAGGAGGCTCCTCTTACTGGTGTCACTGGGTATCTATTAGTAAAATAAGTACGAATGAATCCCCCGCCTTACGCTTGTCCGATCGTGCCTGCTTCCCACGGTACGAACCCTTTCAAGCCTATACCACCGGAGGCCTGCAAGTCTCGGAGCACCCTGGGTACACCTGGCGGGGAACTCACCGACATAAATGGGTAGAGAGGCCCTTAGGTCAGGTGCTTCGCCAATTATGAGGCTTCATCTAGGAGGGCCGTTTATGGTGCTCTTTCTTATGGGGGTTGTCTGGCCCCCCTACCCAACCAGGAATGGTATTTAGGTTCAGCGTCCGCCATTGCTGTGCGCAGCACCTCGGTGCCGCGGGTACCTACCCGCAAAATAAGCACGAGCGCCCTCCCGGCCTGGAGGTAGGGAATTATGGTATCTCAACGCTCGGAAAGATGGCCAAGCTCGTTTTTCGAAATTGAACCGCCGGCAGTGGTGGACATCTTTTGTTGGAGGGCCAGTGATCAGTTCCGCCGTCAAACAACTTGCTTACCCTCGTGCGGTAAAGCGCACTTTTGGTCCTTTTCTATGAGTATTGCTTCCCCCGTATCGCAACGGTAAGAGCGCATGTACGCCTCGCGCGGAGAACCACCTTATGCTCTCTGCAAGGTGGTGCGAAATTGGTATCGCCTACGAAGGGCGCAGCTGAGTTTACGGAGCTTTTTCTAAGCGCGTACCTTTGAAGAAAGGTGGCCGCCCTGCCGGCGGGCACTTGTGCTCATTTTTACTACTGTGCGTCCTACGTTTGGTTTAAAACCAACCGCATCCCACAATCCACAGTGTCCATTGTTAAGCGGTTTCTGGTATTTTATGTTATGGGCAGTACCCACGCTCTGAGTTTTTACACTTTCAAAGTCCTTACTCTCTTGCGGCTCCTACAAAACGGAATATTGTCATATTAGGCTATATCGAAAGCTACCAAACCTAGGCTTTGCAAGCCGCATCAAGGACGCTCTTAAACCCATTGCCCCCGTGTCGAAAAAACTAGACTTTACTAAGCGGTTAATTAATAATCTTGAGTGTACAAGATACCCAGAGTAAGAGGTTTTCAAGTCGTAATGACAATACGTCAAATGCACAAGGCCAATTTGCCCAATGATGATGATAACGTGAATTAGCTATCCATAAGATTTCTCCATGGTGCATTTATTTATTCTGGAAATTTGCTTTGCTTTATGATTCGCAAATCGTTTAACCGGTAAGTGCAGAATTCCATTACACGCCGTTCATGGAAAGATGAAGGGTGGCAACCATCGAGGGGGGAGGGCGTTCGAGAAAAACAAAACACTGAGGTCCCCAGGAGCTCCGCTTGCGCGACTCACCCAGTATTGCAGGATTGCAAAAGAGCATCGGCACCACAAAGAGGCCGGTGGTCGCCCATGCCGCTGACACCGCCTCGACGCCGAAGTGGTCAGCCGTGACCACGTGTTTCATGGTCGTTAGGCAGCCAAGGAAAATCCACGCAGCTGCAGCACAGAGAGCATACGCACTGAACGTTCGCGTCACTCCCAGCAGCGCAATAGTGGCTGCGAAGAGAAGGTAGCAAGCGCCTGCCAGTGTGGTACGGTTCGCAAAGCCGGCGTCCGCCAAGAAGGGAAGCAGCGTGCGGCCGAACAGCTGCGACGGCACCGTGCACACTGTTGCCATGTCGGCCTCGAAGGGTGTTGCTCCGTGGTCTAATGCCGAGTCTACGATGGTCCCCATAAATACGTGATCGGAGTAATTGACTAAAACAGCACCGAATACGAACACCCAATACGCGGGCCTTACAAGAAGAGTCGAGAGCGGTGGTGGATTGGCTTCCTTGTCCCAGGCTTCATTTTCAGACTTCGATTTAGCATTGACGTCAGCGGTGTTTCTTACTTGATTAATGATGTGCTGATCGGGAACCTTGCTAATTACTGCAACAGACTGTGGGCACTGTTTAAATCCTGTGGATGCGACTGTCGTGTGGCAGACTGAAATTGCAATGCTTGATATTCTCTCCGCACTGCCACGTTTTTCAAGGGTCCTCCCGTTCTTTTCTGCAACAGGTTTGGGTACTTGTCTGTCTGAGTTGTTCCTATTCCCTCCTAAAGCGCTTCCCACCTTGTAAGCGCTAGTTCCAGTTCGATACTTGGAGATATTGAGGAATTCGTTTTTCTTTTCGGAGAGCGACTTTGGTCTCAAGTTAGGCTGTCTAAGTGCGTACACAAGGGGTGTAAGGTTGAGGCTAATGCCACCCAAAAGCAAAAACATTTGACGGAAGGAAAACGTCGCATACAGGTGAGAGAGCAGCGGAGGGTAGATGAGCGACGAAAGCGAGTTTCCGGCATAACGGATGCCTGTGGCCGTTGCTCGGTACTTGTCGAAGTACCTCATCAGGAGCACGGTGACTGCCACGGCCACAATACCGGATCCAGAGCCTGCAAAGATTGAGGCCAAGTAAAATGCTGAAAGTAGCACGAGGGTGTGAAAGCTTTGGTTTTGAACTCCGTAAAAGGTGCTGTTGACCAACATAAACGCAACAATGGAATCCTGATTCGAAAAGGTAATTTTTTGGCGTTTAGACGCCTTTGATACCATATTCCTAATTACGGCAAGCGCCTGGCTGCATGTAAAGTACTGACAAACGAGCATTTTTTTGTCGTTTAGGATATTCATAACGGCCGTTAGTAGAAGGGCTTAAAGACGTTTTTAGTGACAGGACAATCAGCACAACGGAGCAGCCAATGCATACCAACGTTGCTACAGGATGTGTAATGGCCTCTAGATTAATGCAGTAGGTGGAATATTCTGGTACACAGGAGGGCTCCAGACACACGCCACAGTCAAAGCGGCTGCTCACATCCCGTAACTTACAGGCAACGCGCGCGCAACCTTTTGTGCCCATAAAGAAATAACTTCTCATCCCTATCTAGTTCGTATGAGAGTAATGCATATGGCAGCAGCAGCAGTTTGAGCTATTGCGATGTCACAGCAAAACGTTTGCACAGAAGAATCTGTAACAGATGACCCGCCTTACGGCGCAGGTTTGTTCAATAATATAACATGTTTAACGTTCCATACTAACGCAGCTTAGAACAGTCTATATAGTTTACTCGTTTACATATTACCCCATGCCAAGCGATTCATAGTTTGGATCACAAACTGGCGAGCTGCACTCCCTACGTGGAGCAAAAACTACAAAATTTGTCCAACCGCTATCTAGACAAACGAAAATGCTTAGACAAGCGTTCCGAAACTCTCACAATAAAACTACCTACGCTGTGATTGTAGGTAAACTTCAGTGCACTAATGTCGTGCTTCCGACTGAACTAAATAGGCCACTTCGGGATTGACGGGACTATACAGAATAGAAACAAAAGCATCGCCTACTCTCTAAGCGAACAAACGAGAAATATAAGAGCATATTTTATAGTGCTGCGCTACTAAGCGAATTCATCAATGAACTCAAGGATGCTTAATCTCTAGTGCTAGGTCTTCTCATATCACATTTGTCTGTCTTAAACTTATCAGTTTGAGTATTCTCAAGGTTTGTTGGAACGGGATATAGCGTCAGTAGCGGAGGATAATTTTAGTTTCTTTTATTTGCATTCCTATATTATCGTTATTATTTTTGGCGCTTAGAAGTAATGTTGTCTGGGGACAAAACAAACTAAATTTGAGGAGTTTCTCCCCTGAAAATAAACGAAATCCAGAAGCCTAAGCTAGGCACTATGAGTTGGCTATGAGAATGGCACCGAGAGAGTAATTCGCTAACACGGCCGCCAGACGAAAATGAGGTAATTTAAGTAAAGCACTTCAATAGAAAGGCTGCGTTTTCGATGAAGATAGAGGCAAGTACAATACCAGTTGCACTCAATATGAGCGAAGTTCAGCGAGGCAATGGGAAACGCCACATGTTTCAAGATTCCGCCCGCAACCCTAACCGCGTGGACGGGGCCGAACGCCCATAATGCGTGACAAATGCCACTCGAGGAACATTCAAATCTCTTCCCTTTGGTATGGCTGCAAAGCAACTTGTGTAACTCGTAAAAAGTGGCAATTCATTGTATTGTAATATCATATTTGTACTTTCGTTGAGGAAGCATAGGTGTTGCTTAGCACGTTGAGCACAAAACTCATACTCTGCAGGTGCGGGCTTAATTATAAAAGATCTCTCGCATGCCCATTAATGCACACATAACACAAGATCGCCATCATACTGTTTGCACACAAGTTCCCGCGCACAATTAAATTAAAATCATCATAATCCCGACCCTATTTGTTTAAAGCGCAGCCCTTTCTATGCGTACAGCACGTACTATTGTCCGTGTGTGTAAATGAACTGCTTGTACCACCGGTGTTAGAGCCAAACCCCACACCACTAGTGAGTGCATTAAGATGACTGATACGCAGTATTGTAAGCGATACAAAGAGTTGCACAGCTGCACACACATTAAATTGATGCAGCTGCAAACGCTCACTTTAGTGAACCGTGCTTACCCTGAAGAAATCCGAAGGTGAAAGTCATCCATGTTATGTTAGGAGCCCAGTGACATGCGAGAATTCCCGACCAAATCAGCACGCTTCCGATTAGGCCAATCGTGGAAATAGAGAATTTTTTCTGCAGGGCAAATGCGAAGAGGGCTGTGAATAAAAAAATCTGAGTTAAGCATATAAAATGAGCCCACGAGGAACCAGGAGCAAAGCGATAAATTATGCTGATTACACCAAGCTGCCTATGGACGATGAGATAAGCACTGTGTAGTCCTCCAGATTAATTTTGACCACGTGAACATCTTTACTCTACGAGGACATAGCAGAACACAAGGCTGCTTCTGCATTTTGCTGCCCACGAAAGGTGGCTTCGAGGGCCGGATTTGGTCCCTCGACCTTGAGGTTCGGAAGCTCAACTTCATAGCCTCTGAAACCCTGCTGCTCTAAGTAAATAGCTGAGTTCTGTCATGAATAACACATGATTTAGTGACTATACTGTCGCTGGTATTGAACCGATGCAGAGAGTGTAGAGTAACTAGTTAATCAGAGTGGACACTCCCTGCTCTAGTGCATACGTTAATTGTAAAATTTTTAACTTTTGATTTTAAAATTTATAAGGCGTGTATTTTAGAGTCCTCTTACAGCAGGTTGACTTTGTATTGAAGGTATTATAAATGCGTGGTTAATCCGCAAAGACTACAGGAATCATAACTGTTCTTTAGTTTTACATGATGACAAATGCTGAATCTTAACCTCAACGCGAAACTTCTTTGTTCGAGTTAGATATCGCACCCTAGAAAGATTTTTAAATGGCTCTTTGATTATTTTTTTTTTACTGACTGGAAAAAATACAGACAAACCCAACTCTTTGAAATGAAACTTCATCCAAATCTTTGTTCAGTTTAAAGTTCTATATATTGACTCGACTTAATGGAAAGCTAATTTCGATTTAGCCTGTGTGAATCTAGATAAAGTTTGCAAGCCGACATCTCACCTGAGCCTTCTAACATGGCTTGGAAGACACTAGTGAGCCATGAACCCTTCTCATGGTTCAAGCTGTATTCCCGCATGAAGGTTACATAAAAAAAGCCGGAACTGGATTGCGAGGCACTGGATATGGCTATAGCTGCGCACGCAACGAAGGCTCGGCCCCAGCTTTTGTCCAAATCAGGCATGGCTTGCTGATCTCCTTTATCAGGTGCCTGTTTCTGTACCACCTGTAGCTCTCTTGTGGCCTCTTTGGTCCTGTGTTTCTCTGGTGTTGCACGACGTGCACGACCTGCAATGGTACGGTTGTGCTGAGACAGATGAAGCCAGCATACAAATGCCGTGGCCGTGTTTTTATTATGTAAAACGCTGCATGCCTCGGTCTACAAGATTTCTCTGTACGCCAAGAAAATAATTCGAACAGAAGCGAAAGAAATAATCGTGGATAGAGTGGGGCGTATAAGATCAGGCCGCTTCTCCTGCGTCATCATCCACACAAAGTAATCCGCATATTGGATTAAACCACCAGCGCTAGCAGACATTGAAACAGAAAATAATTATTCCTGTGTGACGTTTATGTTGAACACCATCATTCAGAAAGTGACGATGTCAGGCGTTTCATGGCCTCGAGAACAAGTGTGATTAGAGCGCAAGTTTCGGGCTAGGCAGAGTTGATCGCCGATAGGGGCGTATTGCTAACGTTTTCTTCGCAGAAGGTTACTGATAGTTCGAATTACTACAGCCAACGGATGGCCTCAGGCGACTGCCACAGCTTCAACGTGGAGTTGCGCATTTCTCATTTCATGGCATTGGCTGCTAGCAGAGGCGCGAAACATCATTACTAAGGAAACAGAACATTCAATGATGTCTTGCTATTCTGATAACCAAATAACGAAACTTTCTGCTTTAGCATTTTGTGGGAATGCAGGACACATGACTTCCCACTAGCTTCAAGTGCGGGCAAATCGGTAACAGTGGAACTACGTACCATAATTGTGCGTGCTGATTAGTACCGCACAATTAAATAAACCGTCCAGCGTGTTTTGTAGCGGTAACTACAATCAGAGTTATGTCCTGTGCTTTCTTCTGTTCGTCCTTCGTCGTTTTGCGCGGTTGCAATATGCACTCCATTACACTACGCTAGTAAGAGCCGCGTTTCGCGTGGTCTGCCGGAGCCAGAAGTGCGCATGCGCCGTTACCATAGCAACCAGCTGCGCCTTTCCACAGGTGTTCGTCGCGCGGGTCTCTGCCGCTGCGCCGCTTCGTGACAGCTCCTGCGCCCTTTCCTTTTGCAAAAACGTTTCCTTTTCAAAACACATGCTTTCGCGGGGTTGAAGTGTCCACCGAGATGTCGAGCTCTGAGAGCTATAGCACCCTTTCCTTTCGTCAAAAACGTTTCCTTTCCTCTAAGAAAAAAATTATTTGATTATTAAAGTTAAGAAGATTGATGGAAAAAGAGGCGCGACGCAAAACCGCGTCCGCCGAAGGGACGACGTTGGTTTCAACAACAGATATCGCAAGTGCAAATGAAATCCCAGCGACGTCGTCACTGCTTGACCTCAATGTGGTCAACCACATTGAGATTTACGGCGCGTGCGTGGTAGTGAGGCGTGACGTCACGTCTCACTATCGCGCATTCGCCGTTACGATGGCAACCAGCTGCGCCGTTCCGCCGGTGTTGCAATTGTTCCTGGGTATGGAACTTGACGTACAAAAACATTTAGGGTACGTACATTGCTAGTACCCTCAGGGGTTTTATACGTCATGCGCATTGCTAGGGGTCGCGAAGTGTGGCTTCCTGGTCTTACGGGGATCGGATCTAGGGGCTCTCCCACATGTGACGAGGGCTCGTTGTCACCGGGGGTGTCTGTTGCTAAACCGTCGTCGTCGCTTCAGATGACGCGGTTGCTGCGACGCGCGTTCTTTATTTCAATCTTTTCTCTCTGGTCTCTTTTAACTCTCCTATTGTCTTCACGTGACAGCGATTGTGGCTCAGCTTGAGCCAATGGGCAGGCACCCGTGCACTTTCCTTTTCATTCTTCCTTCAGACGTAACAAAAACAACAATATTGCTATTGAGGTGCTCCATGGGTGACGAAGCTGGCGGTGAGCGCATGTACTGCACCTGGCGTCTTCGTCGGCTCCGAGAAGCAGCTTCGGACGACCCCGAATTTGTTTCTTGGCGTGAAGAGGCCTGTGAGCGTAAGAACGAAGCTCGAAGGGCTAAGCGTGCGTACGTAGCTCTCGCTACGATTATCCTTGCCTAGCTGTGCTAAGCCGCTGTCAATTTTTTATCATTTGATAAGAGTCGTCCGTGGTGTGTGGTGTTCTTTGTGCCTCGCCAAAAGCGGGTGTAAAATTCCAGGCGGTAACTTCGAGCGCGAACAAAGAAAATTCAAAGGCGATCATAAGATTGGTGCTGCAAAGCATGCGTCGACGTTTGTGTTTCCCCTGGACGGAGCAGCAGGTGCTTCTGGCGTGTTCAGACCGTGCAGGCGGGTGGCCCGATCCAGGGGCAAGACTCAGCAGTGGTACTTTTTGGGAACCGCTCTCTTTGAGGATGATGTCATTTTAACGCCAGTGAGCGCAGCCGCTGCACATCTTGAGGACTGGAAGCACACCTCCCCGTTGGCGCAGACGCCAAAGCACATCAAAGTTCCGTCACGAGCGTCTGACTTTTCAGAGCGTTAGTTCTTATTCATCACCTTTCTCGATATCTTGGGGTCTGCTACCACCTCCGTTAGGCGTGAAATTTTATAAGTCCGAGGAATTCAAGATGGCGGCACCTATATCAAATCGATAGAGCAACCAAGTGTATTCTTGATGGGAGTGATTAGGAGAATTCATTAAGCTTAATAATAAGTCTGTGACGTCATAATTAACTACAGTCACGTGACTGTTTTTAATCGCCTATAACTCGGTAGTTAATCAGGTTAAATAAAACGAATTAGATATTTGGAATCCTACAGATGAGTAGAACACGTTAGACACCGATATTAAGTGATGAAGTTAATATTTGATTAAGGTTAGACCGAAATTCAATTGCTTATCTTTAATTACCCGATGACGTCATGATCTAACTATTGGCGTATTCGTAATGGGATCAGTGAGCCTGAACCCCACCTTTTCCTCCATGAGCTGCGAGTAGGAGGAAGCGGACACAATACGTGTGCAAGCACGTGTTAGGCGCGTGATAACATCTATAATGCTGAATACAGGTTGTCAAAAGAGTGCCGGTTTTCGACATTGCTCAAGCGCATGTGATTTGTAAGGAGACCTAAGCGGCTAGCAAATAGCTCCACGCTGGAGTACGAGCCGAGCCCGTCCATCTGCGATGTAGTACAGTAGCTTGAGGTTTCTTTAGCCATTTCAACACACACGGTAGGAAGGGGGGACCCCATAATGAACTGAAATGGCTGATGACCATTTTTAAGCATCCCTTTACATATTGAGAGACTTTTCTTCATTGTATTATGCCATCATCAGCCTTCATTCACACTTTCCTTTTCCTCCTCTTCCCTTTCCCCTGTGTGGAGTAGCAGGCCAGGGCCCTGTTACCACCGGCCGACCTCTCCGCCTTTCTTTCATTAAAATTCCCTTTCTTCTCTTCTTTCTTCATGCACTTCCAAAGAGCGCTTTATAGCTAAGCTTGTCCGCCACCTAGTTGCGAAAACACCTAAGCGCGAAGGTACCCATTAGAAATGTATAAACTAGTTTTTGCTGCGAAAATTATGAACCAAGCACAGAAAACTAAGAGAGAACTCTTCAGAAGTGAAATCGCGCTCCAACCTAGGAAAGATCTCGAATTTATAAAGATCACAACAGGTTGATCCGGAAAAGACCTCAGCTTATTTAAGGCTACCCAATGGCCATACTTTAAGCCTTTGCGCAGGACACGACTCGAGTAATGTGGAGAGACCAGTGATTATTCAATGACAGAATATGACATACCGCTGCGCTAGCTCCACTAACCTTGTCCACAGAGGCATCAATTAAGACTTGGAGATGGCGAGCATATTCTGTTTTCAAAGAGTTCGAGTTCGAGCGATCTCGTTTCCACCAAAGTACTACACCACGCAGTGAAAACTTGAGGAATGGTCAATGCACAGTCAAGACTCTAAAACGATCAACATAGGTTTAACCGCTGATTCGCCTCCCGAAAACTAAGGCCTAGGGCACAAAGAGTGTTAAAAGTGATGCCGGGACAAAGATGTCTTTCAGAGGCACTGTAAACATGCTTGTCTGGTTACTGTCTCTCCAAATCGACCAAGTCCAACTAATAACCTCTGCCAAGCCATTTTGCTAAATGTTTTAAGTAGTGACTCTTGACTTAACTTTTCTGGACGGCCTGCAGAGCTTCGATACGTTCAAACTGTGAAAAAAATAAAGATTTTCATTGTAGTTGCCACATTATGCTGTTCATCAGCAGGGCTTCATGTAGTCTCACCATTCAGGAAGTGCGATTCCCCGGTTGTCAATATAAGACTCTGCAGATAACAATTAGGCACAAATATAGAGGTGAGACAATTACCTTGAAAGCTCATCGCCACTCTAACGGAATAAACATGGCGTCATGAAGAAAGTGCATATGACTATATGCACGAATGCACAAGCTGCCAAGATCTACCTTTAACCGCGCATAACGTTTTCCGACACCTGCAACAGGACAAAGCCAAATGTTTCACCTGGTGAAAACCATACCACATATTGTAGGCAATCGTCTAATGAAAGTATGGTCTTTCCAGCTATAAAGGCTAATCACTTCCTTTGGTAGCCAGTAAACAATTTACAAAAGTTGTCTTCATATATCAACATAGCGATAAGCCTGTGATTTTTTTTAAGCCCACGGGAAGACCACTCATTCCAACGTCGAAGAGAGTGGGGAAAAAAATTTGCATGAGGCACATCTTTCGATACAGCCCTTTCCATGCTTGAAGTGGTCTCTAATCTCACTCGAATAGAGTGATCACGCATGAAAGAATGAATGAATCATAGTAGATGGCCCTTTACACCCTGTACCAGCTGACTGCATGGACGGAACTTACAGCGGCTACATTGAAGACGTGCTTGTCCTGTGCAAGCCTCTTGAGCCGTCTATGCCAGAGGATCAAGATCAAGCATGCCAAAAGGAAAATTGGCGACTACGCTTTTAGTATGAATTTTTCACAGCCGTCGCCCAGGTACACAACTTCTGCCCGAGCATCTGCGAGTTGCGCAAAAAATGCCCTTGCACTCGTCAACCTCCCACACCTGCGGGGTCCATCTCCAGCCTGGGTGCTTGCAGCGAATATTCTTTAGACGAAAACCTCTCACGCTGGAAAAATCACGCGGCAGCTCTAGCTCCAGGCTTGCACACAATCACCACCCCATATGTGTACTGCCTCCTCTCGTAAGGCGCACTGTTACGTAAGAGTTCACTAATGCGCGCCCTGCTCTTCGGACGCCAGCTACCGTAGACCCCATGTTTACAACCACCCGGCGCAACCTGCCCGTGTTGCGGCACCCTTGTACTACGGTCCATGTAGCCGTCCTCCTGCCTGCCCGTATGCCTGTGCCTCTCAGGTATGCAGAAGTTGCCTCACAACCATCGCCACCGCAGGACCTTGAATGGTGCTGCCCTTGCGCACGCTCTGACAGTGGCACCACCGCTAACTACGTTCCAGTGGCTATCTGCGCCTACTTCATACTGCCCCTGGCTCACCGCTGAGAACCGGCCCATTTTGTTCGCCTTTGGCCTCCGCCATGTCCTCAGCATCTGTGTCTCTGCTCTGCCTGCGCTTGTGCCCACAATCCCAGCCTCCTCTTACGCGTACTCAACCTTCCGTTCGCTCTCACGGCCACAACGGGGGCCCTGACCTCTGGCCAGGGTGCGAGAACTTGACTTCGTGTCGCTCACCTTCCAGTCACCGTCGCTCCTCGTCGCCCATACTGCGTCGCGCCGTCAACGACGGCTGGGAAGATTAGCAGCCGCTGTTGTTGAAGGCACGAACCCAGCACACTTCGTTGAGCTCAAGTCCTCGCCTTTCTCCATTCAGTGCTCGGGATGCATTTTTTGGCGGCACCAGAACATTTTCGCTTTTCAAGTTTCTGTCATTAACGTGGGCTCGGCGCTCGCGGTGCGGACGTCGAACGCATTCACGCTCCTGCTGCCTCCAGAGCGTGAGTTGTCAAAATGGACTTTTTTATGTTGTAGAATGCTCGATTCTTCGTTCTTACTCGCATATAATCTCATCTTTGGCTGAGATATTCTCACGTCGCATTCTCTACGCTCTGCTTTTCCCCACATAATGACCGCCTCACGCCTTGCTGTCAACATAGTCACCGAGGACACTAACGTTCCCCCCGAAAATGCCGCTCTCATTCCCGCCGCCTTGAAGATGTTCACTGTTGAAGGAATGTTCACAGTTGAAGGCATATATAGGCTTTGTGCCGCAATCTCAAAGATGCGAAATCCATGCGATGACTATTTTTTTACTAATGTGTGCTAGCTTGAGTCAGGCACTGAACTGTAGATGTCCACCCTTACTGATCTTCACAATTGCAGATGTATTATAAGCACTGTGCTGTAATTACCAAGGAGCAACTTCTATGAAATTAGCGTTGTTTTTTTCAGTCGGACGGGTTGAGTAAAGCTCTCAATTGTAGATGTCCACAGTTGTAAATGGATTACAGGTGCTTTATGTTGCTTGAGACAAGAGTCGCTTGTCATCAACGCCTGTTAGCATGATGCAAGCAATATGACATATGTAGTGTAGCAACTGCGCCATAATTTCAAACCTCCCAGTTCCTTGACATAAGGGCCGCTCATTTTCATCGAGGTCTCATAGCATGAGGCGAGCACATAATTGTTGATGCGGACTCTTGCTGATGTCCACAATTCCACATATATTAAGGCACTCCGCTATAATTTTAAACATGTTCTGTGAGATTCGGCTCGTTTTTTTTTTCATCGATGTCTGATAGCATGAGGAAAGCGCTGGACTATATATCTCGAAACTTGTAGATGTCCCAAATTTAAACACATTATGGGCACTGTGTCATAAATTCAAGGCTGCGATATGCTTGAGATAAGTGACATTTTTATCAATCCATATCTGATAGAAGGAGACCTGCACTGAATTGTAGCTGTCCACACATTTAGATGTGCCCGACTGTAAATGTATTATAGGCACTGCGCCCTCATTTCAACGGTGCAAGTTCTTTGACATATGGGCAGTTTTTTTTTTCATCAAAGTCTATAGGGATTGGGCTTCCTCAGCGATCGGAGTGCGCGCCCTATGCTCCTGTTTGATCGTTAGAGAGGCCCCACGTGGGGTGTCTGCGAAAGGAATGCAGACGGCTACGCTGCTTGTCCTCCTTTCCAAGGGAAGCTCTTTTGAAGAACCGCTGTAAATCACCCTTCCTTCTATTCTTCCAACTTCAACCTCGCGTTCCCATTGGGTCACTACGAACGACAGTAGCGGGCGTTGTTTCGGCGAGAGGTCCCGAGCGGGAAATGAACGGGGAGACCGCCACCGACTCGGGCCGCAGAAAGGTGCTTAGATTTCGCCTCCAGGGTGGCCCGGCTTTTGCCGGGGGTCCAAGAGCGAGGGTGGTTGAACCTGCACGCCTAGTATGTACGCTTGAGTCCAGGCCTGAACTTCCGGAGTTCTGTCGCCCGCCTTTGCGGAGCTGAATGGCTCCGGATTAGGGAGGGCCTGATTTGGCTGGTTCCCCGTCATCGCCGGCCACCGGCTGTGACGACGCGCGATGAGCCCTCGGCGTGCGATTAGCGTCAAGATGAGCTCCGCGCATTTCCCATCCTGCCTCGTGTTGTGTCGCGCGCGATTTAACCCTTTGGTTGACCGTGCGGCTGAGCCGCCACGCGCGTATATAGTCTTGGCTTTGCGCGTGTGGCTCCACGGGCCCGCTTTCGGGTGCTGCGGCTGGGCTATAGGTTGTACAGAGGTCTGGGGATCAATGCAGTGTTGTGTAATGCAGCTTCCTGTGTAATAAACACTTGTACTCTATAATAACTGCGCCTTCCTTCCTTCAGAATGGCAGCGCAGGCTCGCGGCGAACGCTGGCAGTCCTCAGCTTGCTCTGGCCCGAACTCGCGTTATGTGGGCGAAGTGCTACTCAGTTGACGCTTCAGCGCAGGTTTGTAGAACCCCCCAGGTCTGATAAGATCATGAAATCTTTAATTGTTGGTGCCCACACTTCTAGATGTCTACAAATGTAAACGTATTAGAAGCACTCTGCCGGAAATTGAAAGCTACAGTTTCCTTGAAATAATGATCGTTTTTTAGCGTCGAGGTCTGACAGCTAGAGGCAAGCACGGAATTTTAGATTCCATAATTTTAGATGCTCCCAATTGTAGATGTATTATAGGCACTGGGCTGTAATTTTAAAGTTACATGTTCCTTGAAACTGGGGTCGACTTTTTTTCACTGAGGCCTGACAGCATAAGGAAAGCACTGAACTGTAGATGTCCAGACATGTAGTAGTCCGAAATTAAAATGCAGTATAGGAGCAGTGCTGTAATTTCAAAGCTGCAAGTTCCTTGACATTAGAATCGTTTTTTTCTCGATCATGATCTGATAACATGAGGAAAGCACTGAATTTCAGATATCTTAGATATATTTTAGACGCTACATGTGCCATAACTCGAAAGATGCAATGTCATTGACATAATGTCGTTTTTTTTTCGATCGTCTAATAGTGTGAAGGAAGCACTGAATTGTAGATACGCACACATGTACATGTCCCCAGTAGTAGATTATTTATAGTCACTGCGGCATAATTTTAATTTTTGTGTTCCTTGACATAAGGGTGTTTTTTTATCCGAGGTCTGATAGCAAAAAGCAGCCTCAAAATTGGAGATGTTGCACACCTTCAATGGTTTGAACGTGGGTTCCTGCTGGGTCATTCCACGCCAAATGTCCCAGGAATTGCGCTCGACCATCTCCAATTTGTATAAAAAAAAATTCATGGAGACCTATCGTAATGTGCGTAATGAAAGCCTGCAACATTTTTGCTTAAAAAAATTTATTCGTCAGGTGAGGGCCCTTTGAATATTTAAAAAACGCGAGAAACCAGGCACTGCTCAATAATTAATAACAAGTTCAACTTTTTAAAAACAATTCACACATTTTTTCATTGGCATTTTCACAGATTTGTCCTTTCGGTATAATTCGTAGCATGCAGCTTTACACGGCATAAATATTTTTACAAAATCGAAAAAAGAGAGAAAATGTTTTATTTTTGTGGTTTTTTGTTTTAAACATAAACTATCTCTCAGAAATTCGGAAACAGCCGTTTTGTGTCTCTAGATGTCTAGTGCCTATAATAAATGGTATAGGTGATGAAACTGCGTACACAGAAGTAAAAAAAAATATTTAAGTTGCAAAAAGCGCGTTTTTAGCCAAAAACACTCGTTAATTTCACCCTGAGGTGTTCCAAGCAAAAATACATACAATAGCGGGTTACGTAGAACGGTTTATTGCCTTTCATTACTGGAATTCTTATCGATGTACTTTTTATTTAAAGCCAGAAAACAATTGTTGAAGTTGAGCTCTCAGGCAGCAAGTTGCGTTTGCTTTTAACGCTGTTCGCGTCGATTGCGCGACTGCTGAGCAAAAGGATTATTTCACTCAGCTGCGCTGATGGCTGCACTCAACCCTTATTCTCGGTCACTTTGATGACGACACTGACACCGCAATACACACTGACACGAGCAACATCGGTCTTTGTGCTGTCCTCATTGAACCCCAAGAAGGCGTAGAACGAGTGCTCGCGTATTCGACTCGTATTCTGTCTCGCGTCAAAATCAAGTCATCTACTTCAGAAAAGGAGAGCCTCGCGGTCATGTGGCCCACGTTGAAATTTTGTGGTTACCTCTGCTACCACCGTTTAAACGTCGTCACAGACCACCATTCCTTGTGCTGGCTGGTCAATTTCGGGGCCCATCGGGCCGCCTAGCACGGTATTGCCTACGCCAACCCTTGTTTGATTAAAAAATTGCCTAAAAATATGGACGCAAGCACCAACATGCTGGCACGCTGTGGTGCGCACCAGTGGAACTAGCTGATAACAGCACGTAGGATGACAGTCGTTTTTTCGGCGAGATAATAATAATAATAATAATAATAATAATAATAATTGGTTTTGGGGGCAAAGGAAATGGCGCCGTATCTGTCTCATACATCGTTGGACACCTCAACCGCGCCGTAAGGGAAGGGTAAAGGAGGGAGTGAAAGATGAAAGGAAGAAAGAGGTGCCGTAGTGGAGGGCTCCGGAATAATTTCGACCACCTGGGGATCTTTAACGTGCACTCACATCGCACAGCACACGGGCGCCTTAGCGTTTTTCCTCCATAAAAACGCAGCCGCCGCTAGATTTTTGATTCCGACTTAATGGCAACTCAGCGAGCTGATATGTACTTACGGTCTGTCATTGAATATCCAGAGTGTCGCACTTCCAACCTACTACAATAGTTTTTCTAGATCATTCCCTCTTTTTGAATGAGCATCGGTGTACTATACAAACAGACAAGCAAACAAACAAACAAGCAAACAAACAAACAAAAACTTGAGCAATGGTGAACGAGGCCACCTCCTAGTCGCGCTTTCAAATCTGAGTGATCAATTTCGCCTTTCACGATGAGCCCACCTCTGGCCACTTCCGATCTGCACGCACTCTCGCACATCAGGCCTTTTATTGAGGCAAAAGTTGCTGCCACATCCACCGCTACGTCAGTGTTCGCTGTGAGTGCAAGCACCTGAAGTCACCTCAGCAAAAGTCTCAAGGTTTGCTCCGACCAACTGCGCCACCACCAACACTATTTGACGACGTTTGAACACTATGTGCACAATATTTGGCGCATGCCCTGTACCATAGGCAGGCAAGAAGTGCATTACATTCGCGACTGACAATTTGAAATGCTATACGGAAACGAAAGCAGCGCCGCATGGCACATCACCTGCAAATGTGCATCGCACTGCACATTATACGGCACGTCGCCCCGTCCTATATAACCGCCAATCGAGGCGCGGTTTGTAGAGAAGAGCTATTTAACCAGGTGTTCTAGTTCTTAAACCAGGTGTTCTAGTGACGGCTCAGCAAAATAATAGCGAGCGTGCCGGCAACGCACCTACAGGAAAAGTATAAGACTTGGGATGAGATCCATCAATGCGCGCCATTCGCGTGTAACACCACCGTACAGGAAACTACTCACTCAGGTATGCACAGCAGGCGGCAACAGGGGGCGTATGCACGCCGGTGGAATCAACGACACCGATGCGGCGAGTACCAGCTCGACCATCAAGTTTGGGTGTGTGCCCCTATCCGTAGCCATGCTTGTAGAAAAGCTTCTATGTTGCAACTCTGGACCCTGCAAACTATTGTGCCGCGTCGCGGGTGGGTTTTATGAAGTACTACCCGACGGTACTGTGCTGCGCTCACTCCAGCAAACCCAGCCGGAATTAGTGCGCATAATATATATGAAGCCGTACACCACTCAGTAACGGAAAGCCGTTCCGCATTGTTTTTTTTTGTGCCGTTTTTATGTCATTTTGCCCCCGCCCCAATTTGTTCTAATCTTTTATTCTACCAGTTTGCCCAGAGCGCTATAATGGCTTTCAGTTTGTTTTTCTTTCTTTAGGAGGGAGAATTATGCCATGCGCTGCTCCACGTGGCGCCTAAAGGATTGGAAGTTGAGGATTCACGCGATCTGGGAACTAGAACGCTATTTGTGAACGGTGCCTCTTTACTTTCTTTCGTGGCAATAGCCACTTTTATAAGCGGGCATGAAAATTTCATTGTCTCGATTATCGCAAACTTTCCACGTCTATTTTTTAGACATATTGACTGCTTGTTACAATCAATTCTACAGGCTTAAAACTTTCCAGGAATAACGATGAAGCAAATCAAGACAAATATAAATAACCAAATATGCGCTAAGGATATTGCGCAAAAGGGCTCATCATTCACTCAGCCGCGTATGGAATAAGTTGTGAATGTTTATTAAATAACCTTTGCTTGCAATGCGAAGTATATGGTGCTGCCCTTATCCCGCCTTTTTGTTTCGTTCGCCTTTCCGGCTATACCAGCTGTTTTCTTTTTTTTTAACTTTTCAAACACAGCGCTTAATAATGCTATATCCATGCTGTGAATTCCTCTTTGTTTTTGTGCTCAGCACGATGTAAGTACAAGTGTCGCTGGAAGGCATTGTCTTTTTTTGGGTGTGACCTCAATTACGATGCGTTTATCGCGATAAAAGCACGTCAGCTATAACTCCTAGCAGCCTAGGTGCAACTCTTCAGTGGCACGTGTAACCTTCACAGGTGGGACGGCAAACAAAATACTTCCTTTTTTCCGGCTCTGCTTTATTTTCTGCCCAACGATTGTTTAATTTTAAGTTCAACGTAGATGGATCGCTAAGCTTTCCTCCATTTGTGCAGAATTTGCTTTTTCTTTTTCGAATAACGACGAAACGTTCTCATGCCAAACGGCATTTTATTAACGGCACCATTTAGGCAGGTATAGATGCCGTACAAGCGATCCGTAAGCATGTGCGAATGTGCAGAAGGCGTTTTTTCACCAATTATATCACCCCGAGAATTTTTTACACAAAATTGCACAGTGTTCTGCATTGAATTTTAGTCATGCATAAGGGCACCCCTTGACGTGAATAGAACACGTCACCTGTGGGATGTAGCAAAGTCTCAAAACGAATTATATAAAGGAACGATATTTAAATTGTATATCACCAAGAGTTATGAGGTTAACTATACACCGTGGATATTTGATAGCACACCGCAGTTCAATACTTGCTCATAGAGCGTCGAGAATTGCTAAAGCATTTATCTTTCACGCCGAAAATGTTTTGTTGAGAAACACATCGTCACAATTCACAGCCGAGGCATTCGAGCGAGACAAGCTTAAGTCAATGAAACAGTCACTTGCGCGAAACATATAATGTAGTTTTCGTTTCTTTCAGCGAGAGCTCTGAAGTCTAGACAAGGTCTACTGTGCTGTATCAGCCATATACTGCCGCACGACGTCCAGAGCATAACGTGGTTACTGCTTTTATCTTCTTAAAAAGCTTTGAAAAAGTAAAAATGCATTCTTTGTGCCAAATATCATAATGTGGTTCGTTCAGACAGATATTTTCTTTAGAAATAAGGAAAACAGGTAACACACGGGCCTCCCTTTGAGTTATTCAATTGTGTTGGCCTCGATACGCTTCAGCGCGGTGACCAGTGCTGCCCAGGTTTACAGTTGGATTCAGTTTTGTTTGTTTGCTTTTGCATTCTTGGAACCAGTTTTGTGTTTCATGTTCTGCCAGTAATTAATTCTGATATTTAAAACAAAGTGCTGGCTCACTAGTTCAGAGTCAGCAAAGCACAAGTCTGTATATTTCCGCTTTCGTGAAACCGTATTATTGTTAACGAAACCTGATTATCCAGTCGGCTTTCTCTGCTTCATAAGCGAGAAGATTTCAGTAATTATACACAGCACATAGCTTACAGCAGGAAAAGTTTGGCTCAAGTGGAAGAGGCACATGTGTGTGCTCCAATTTTTCATTTTGTTTACCTCTTATTTACCGTGGCATTTTTTAGGCACACATTAATCTAAAATCCCGGGCACCAACAAATGTTACCGGTCCCTACATTTTCATACATGTATATGAGGGAATAGAAGAGAAGTTTCAAGAGCATAGCTATAGTAGCCATTTGTTGCAAAAGGTCACTGGTCATAACGCCGTTCATCCGAACTTCACAGTGAACCACAGGCAAGAGACGGTGCATGAATCAGAATGAAAGAAGGACTACCAGTAAAGATCGTGCACTTTCAGCATTGTCAGTGATACAAAAATAGAGCATCCTACTCAAAACGACGACCTTCGCAACCATGAATCTTGCACGCTATTGGTTAATTGAGGACGTCAAAACTAACGCCGTTTTCGTGTCAAGCGTGTTATGGCTTCTCCACCGCCAACTTAACAATGAATCAACCAATGAACTGCTGATCTTCTATGAAGGCGCATGTGATAAGACTGCGATCTGTGTAGACACGTTGGGATTGTCTAACTTGTTTCGGGCTATTCACGTACTCAGATTTCTGATAGCTGATTTCTTAGAGCCAGCGCTACTATATAGCATCCGTGCTTGGATAGCATTAGTACTTGGATGCTTTTACTTTAGCCTAATCTGCAGTAAGCAGTGAGGAGTAAAAAGAGTTAGCAGACGTGAATGATCACCATACTGGAGCGGCGTGACGCAGCGCTGCGTATTGCGTCTGGCCGTCCATGTTCCTCAGTCCTAGACGTTTCTCAACTCTGCACTTCACATCAACCGGAAGTGCGACAAATCCACGCTCCATAGGTATGAAATGCTCCACACACATCAAAATCAAGAGACGGGGCACGGAACGTCGATCTGAGCGACGAGATGCCAGAATATCGATGAACCGCACAACAGTGGCAGAGTACGGCAGAAAATCGTGAAAGCAAAGTGAATTTTAAGGGACGGCGGGGACAAGTAAAGCCTGGCCTGTGTCCATAAACAGCGTCCTAATCACGAATCAACCTCTCTGACTGAAACAAAGCCTTTATAAGCCACAAGAAGCCACAAAACGACAGAGAGGTGTCGCCATCACCGACAAATTTCAAACAGTAAAATGCTTGTGTCGATACCAATGATTGGAAGCCCATCCAAGAAGCTACGCTGATCTGTTATTCACTTCAAAACGGTGCCCGTCAGGACGTCACGAGCATGAATCAACGGGCGGGAAAATGTCAAAATTCACTTTTTTCATTGATAAATGCGTCTATTGCGCCAAGACAAACGGCAACGCAGCCGAAATTACTAAGCTCAAAATTTTCATTGAGAGTTTTAAGCATTTAAGTCTCTTGGCAGCAGCAATTCACCAGCCAGGTCCACAAAGCCCCGCAGCAGCCTGTGGATGGAGATATTTTGTGGCTGTTTCTGTTGCGACCCTCACACGGACCTCTATTCTGGAAGGCCCTCTCGATTGCGTAACAACAAACCTTGTTTGAATAAGTCACCGACAGGCATAGCGAATTACAGTCCAGCAGTCAAAGCCCGCAGCGTGCGAATGCTGAAACATGAAAGCTTTTGGATTGGTTCTAAATGTGGCGCACGGTAAAGGACGCAGCTGGAGCAAAAATTTTGAACGTATTATTGCATATGTCCAAGCACAAGGTAAAAACGCACATGTGTGGCGTTTTGCGTTTGGTCTCAGTTTATAGAGACCAATGGGACCTGCCCGCTGCAAATGCTTCGGCTCTCCCAGCGACCGCAACTTTAAGTATGCCAGCTGCAGCTGTATTTTGTTTTTCGGTTATTTGTGGAAACAAAAACAAACACATATCGAGAGGTTCTCATCTTATATGTTTGGTGTCAAACACATGGCTTTCTCGCCGCAGTGCCGTCGTCAAACTTGCTCGTCAAAGAGCCCTCCGCCGGCGGAATCGCATGTCTAATACTTTCTTGGGGTGCCCATTTGCTAGCTCTATTGTAGCTTTTTTCTAAACCTATGATGCGTGACTTTTGCAGTAAAAGAATGTTTGGTCGGATATTATACATTTGCAAATTTTAGGCTTCGGTCAAGTGCTGCGATTGTGTTACAAATTTCAAAACAAAATGGTTTCTTCGAGCACTTGCCCGCCTTAATAGACTAAGCCTTTATTTCATTTTAAGCTTTAGAAACGCTTCGTAATATTTGGGTGCATCTTAAATAAACTATGGGTTATTGCTGCCGAGTGAGATGCAAGTTACCCAGCTGAAAGCAGGCCAGTTCAAAATATAGGTGCGCAAAGGTTTTGAAAATATATATGAGCATGATACCACATGCTCAGTAATGTTACCATGCCATCTCGTACATCACTTCAGTGATTTAACTGACGCTGTACCCTGCGCAGCAAAAAAAAAAGCTAAATCGAACCATGAGCATAGACCTTGGTAACTGTTGCGAAATACGCCCTCAACCGATGCAGTGCATCATCCCTAAATGAGATCGGGCTCCTTCTCTTTCTAACTTTGCATAATTGCAACAATGTTGGTTCCCCACGGATTCAAAAATCATTGAAATTTTTATGCACATTTCAAGAACCTACCAGATCGGTCTAGAGCTGCATACGACTCCAATCAATCGGCAGCGTAAGCGCAGCTCTGTCTGAAATATATCCATTACGCGATGAACTTTCGAGCTAGTATTTTTTTTTCTGCAACTCGCTCCAACGACAGGACATGAGCCCTAGTTGAGCAGCTTTACTCGGAATCTTCCGGTTGGCTTAGAGGCTCGGCCTACAGACTTTGGCAAAAGGCATGGAGTCAGTGGATTTTGAGTGCAATGTTGTGTTCCCACTTAGAGTTGACTAAGTCACAGCGAGAGCTCTTACTGGTGCGTGCCCTTGCTACAGCGGGGGCTTGAGTCACTCCAGGATCATATGGCCACTCCCTGCATGTAGGTCGTGCCTCTCGGCTCGTAGGGAAAGCAGGTGTAACGTAAAGCATAGCCAATGGAAAAATGTCCGAAGCTTACGATGAGAGCGGAGTGCGCGTAAATGCACACATGACCTTCGTTTCCTTCCGAGGGGAGGGGGGAGGGGTGCAATAATATTTGTTCACGTTGTCTCACTCTACACGCAGCCCTACTTTCGAACAATCATCGTCGTTCTAAGGTGGGACGCGCAAATTAGGACGGTGCCAAACGCTTCGAAGCTCTTCTCGGAAGCCCCACGTAGACGAGAGGCTAGATCGGCACTCTTTTCGCTGGCGGTTGTTGAGTTCTGCGATTTACGCAAAAAGCGCTGACTTTACGATTTTTTAGGATAGCTTTATTCTTGCTACGTATTTTCCCAAAGGCAATTAGAAAGTTTGTCAATATGTATCTACTATAAATAATATCAGAACAGACGTGTAAGGCAGGTGCTATAGATTAGGTATACATCGGGAGATAAAAACTGCATACTTTCATGTCGAAGCATGATTTACAATCGCAACAGAAATTTATTTCAATAAAGATTGATCTTTTCTTCATCAGAACATCACAGAGAAAGTATGACGGCTGGTTGAAAATAAAATGACCCCGATTCGCTTTACGCAAAATCAAGAAACGCTGGCTGCCTTGCCCCGGAAGCTTCTACAATCAACTTCTGAGTCATTCAAAGACAAGTGCTTGGGATAGGCCTAGTTGGAACTTATTTTTGCCAGAGCTCCGGTCTTTGAATTCACACGGACACAGTTAGCTAAGATCGATAGGAACGGTTAAGCGGAATCCCTTCTTTGTCTGTCTTCGCTGTGTCCATGTCAAAGCAGCGCAGCTCTCGTAAAAAGTGCCGAGAAGGACTAAACCAGTTTTAATTATGTAGTCATGTAAGTGTAACAATCCCAACTTCCATGCAATTCTATTTTATTCACAGGAAATTTTTGGACGGTCTCCTGGATAAAAGCAGCTAACGCAGGTTGGCAGGGTCCAGGAAACCAAATACAATGCATAAGACACAACATGCGACAACCAATTACAAACCATAAATGACTGCAAAACATATTAAAATGACAAATCATGAAATACAAAGCACTGAGAAAGAGGCAATGATAACCTATGAAAGTCAAGAGATCAGTAGTTATACAGAAAAAAGTAAACAAGAAACTAAAAATGGCATTGCATTCAAGAAACAAAAGAGAACACTTTAAGAAGGCTGCCGAGGTGAACAACAAACTAAATGATAGTAATAACAATAATGCATAACTGCATAAGTATTCACAATTCTACAAAGTTCCGTACTTCCTTTCTTTTACAGTTAGTTGTGTTTTGAAATTAATATAATGTACGGGGAGGGTTATTATATGCAAAAGACTAATTTATAGTTACTAAGAAAAAATGGTACGGACCACTGATCCTGATTTTATGCCTACATCAAAGCTTGGCCTAATTCTATGATTGCCAAAGTTGGTAAATAATTTTTAACATGGGTGGGAGAAAAATTCTTTAGTCGCAAACGACGAAATTCACATAGGTTATGTACGCGGATGAGAGAATGTGCTTAAAAGGCGGTTAGTGTTGGGCTTGATCTTTCGTGATCTGCAATATAACGAACAATATATTTTTTTGTAGCATGAACAATTTCATCGTCTTGGTTTCTGTAGTTGTAGCCCAAACTAAACTTCAGTGGTCTAAATGTGATGTATTAATGAAATGAAATCAAGGTAATGATTGAGCTTAACTATATTGTTGATGATGTAATGTAGATTGGTATTGGCGCTTATGTTCCATTCGAGTAGACAGTTCAATTTTTCTCTTTTTTCAAGGCCAAGCACCTGAGGAGGAGAAAAACTATTCCCATGAGGATGTGAGCACTTCCTAAGGAGTAGTATAAATTATTATAGGAGCCTTGCTTGTCTCTGAAGAAACCTGCAGGCAAAGTAAAAGAATATTAGGCAGGCTAAAAGTACCGTTTTTTTGCACGAGTGTACAGACGAATCATGTCCTGTTTTCAGCCAGGCGTCAACACAGCTTGAAACGGCATCCTGTGAAGTCACGGTGTACAACGCTAGTCCAATTCTGACAGACCTAGCTGTGTCAAAACGTTCTGCTTCCTGGTATTTTGTATTTAGCAGCTAACCAACGCTCTGCTGTGTGGGATACATCATAAGAAAAACGGCATCCATTTCTTCTCCAAAATAGTGCAGGGTCATGCTGGACTGTCTTTTCCTTCCAGTCCGAAGAAAACAACAGGCATTTCGGAAAATAACTATCCTCTGGATTGCTCCTGGCTTATTCGCTCTAAATATTCAGCCGCTATATCAGCCTGCAGCCACTCAAGGCTCATTATTCACGAGCTTCTTCTGATTTATGACCACAAGGTGCTTTCTTAATGAAACTGCTGTGTTATCGATGTTAGGAGAATGCAGATCTCAGATCCTGTGTTTTATATTATCGTTAACCGACTCTAGTTGGAGTCCTGCATTTCCGACGAGCAAGCAGCTCGCATGGCACATTTGGGCTGACGAGAAACTGCATTTTAAGCACCACAGCGAATTTCGGAGCACGCGAAGGCGAATGGAGATGAACTGCGCATAAAATTAAACGCCATAGGTGTAAAAGACGAGATAGTGATAGATTGTGATCTAATTGGCAGCACTGACATGCGAGAAAGCTTAGATGAAGAGTTTGACTGCCTCCAAAAATGTTTCGTAGCTTCCACTTGACCAAGTTTTCTCTTGTAATAACTGAAGTCATTGAGCTTTTTTTGTATCTACAGAAGAATCCTAAAACATAGTAGACGTTAAGGAAAATTGAGCCACTGTACCATTTTCTTAATGAGCCGGTCATAATTTCACGTTGTCTGGCAGTGATTACACTACAGAAGTGACTGAAACAAGACCTTTATCCAAAACAGTAGTGTATTTCCTTGAGCAGTGATGCGTATTAGTAAAGTTACTTTAGAGACTGGAGACGCGTTTAGTACCAGGTAACGTTAACATTTATTCAGGAATGCCAGAACTGCTTGTTAGGAATCTTAACAATGACTGCTCACACTGCATAGATAAAGCTGGAGGAGACACCAAAGCACCGCCTTAAGGTTATGACGCGTTAGAGTTAATGGGTTAAAGTCCATATGCGCGGAACTGTTCATTCTGTACTTTACCGTCTAGACCAATGAGAGCCCTCATACCACGCCTGCCGCAGTGGTGCAGCGGTTAAGCGATGCGCCACTACCCTGTGATGGCATGTGCTGACACCAATGGGGCTTTAAGACCCAGACTGCTATTCCCGAGCAACCGCTAGCGGCGAATCTACAATTTAACTGCCACCTGCCACGTTAGCGAGTTTGCTCTCAACTCGCTGGGAGGTTTTCGTACTGTTGGTCATCTACGTTGGTTTGGTTTGGTTTATGGGGGTTTAACGTCCCAAAGCGACTCAGGCTATGAGAGACGCCGTAGTGAAGGGCTCCGGAAATTTAGACCACCTGGGGTTCTTTAACGTGCACTGACATCGTACAGCACACGGGCCTCTACGTTGCCTTTCGTCTGTTTCTTGCTGTACCACACGCAATTGACTACTATTACCAGCTCTCCTAGCAATTCCATTCTTCTTTTGTGATGGCGTATCAGGGTCACATGACCTGGGTCACCCACCATCCACGTAGGATCTTTGCATATTTTTCGCTCACGCCGCAGTCATCGACGACGACACCGAGGTTGCAGCTAAACGGGAGTCTTAACGCTACCGCGATAATGTATGAATTGCTCTGAAGCAAATGGCTGGTTTCTGTAATCTCCACGTGCGTGGTGTCTCACATGCCAGAGGCTTTAAAGGCCTGAAGAGAGGCATCAGAAATCTGCATTAGACATTCGCGCTACGGTGTATCAATGCTGCAATCGCTTACAAGCACGAGTTCACAGATACGCTCTGTTTTCTTCATTGCTTGGTGATATGCATGTAGGGCATGCAGATTATTGTCGCTATCTTCTTCAGAACGACAAGAGCGTACAAATGAAAGGGCGTAGAACGATTATATCTTGTGCGTCTGTCCATTGGAGTTAATTTGTTCCATCAAGATATATGTTCTTCGAGATTAAACAGAAATTACATTAATTATTCAACGTTTAATGCGCTGCTGCGGAACACGAGAAAAATGATGTTGAGCAGTGGAACCGACCAATCGAGATTCTTACATTAACCTGAATGGTCCCCATACTGGCTACCGTTCCTCCATATGAGTAGAAAGCTGACAAGCGCACAATAAGTTACCGTTTTTCATTCGGATTCGTTGTTTTCAAATCTTTCGTTATATCCAGAAATTAATTCATATTTTTTCTTCCCCATATTATTTACAATGGCATCATCATCATCATCATCAGCCTAAATACGCCCACTGTAGGGCAAAGGCCTCTCCCATGTCTCTCCAATTAACCTTCTCCTTTCGCCAGCTGCGCCCACGCATGCCCGCAAACTTCTTAATCTCATCCGTCCACCTAACTTTCTGCCGCCCCCTGCTACGCTTGCCTTCTCTTGCAAATCCACCTTGTTATCCTTAAGGACCAGCGGTTATCTTGCCTTCGCACTGCATGCCCTGCCCAAGCCCATTTCTTCATCTTGATTTCGACTAGGATATCATTAACCTGCGTTTCATCTCTCAACCACTCTACCCGCCTCTGGTGCCTTAACGTTATACCTCTCATTTTTGTTTCCATAGCTCTCTGCGTTGTCGTTGACTTGAGCTGAACCCTTTTCGTTAGCCTCCACGTTTCTGCCCCGTGGGTGAGTACCGGTAAGATACAGCTGTTGTATACTTTTCTCTTCAGGGATATTGGAAAACAGCAATTCGTGATCTTATTCTTCTTGTTATTTGCATTTCAAGTTTCGGATCAGCAGTCACTACCTGCCCTAAGTAGACATATTCCTTTACCACTTCCAGCACTTCGCTACCATTTGTGAACTGGTGTTTAGTTTCTAGACTATTGAACATTACTTTGGTTTTCTGCATCTTAATATCATCAGCGAGTCGCAGATTCTCCATTATTCCTATCGTTATTCTTCATTAACTCTTATCCTCAACTGTTCCCAATTCTAGCCTTGCAATACCTCCTGTAAACAAGCGGTGAATAGCATTGGCAAGTTCGTGTGATCCTGGCTGACGCCCTTCCTTTTAGGTATTTTATTGCTGCATTTATGGAGCGCTATGGTAGCTGTGCAGTTGCTATAGACATCTTTCAGTATTTTCACATAAGGCTCTTCTACACCCTGATTCCGCAATGCCTGCATGACTGCTGAGGTTTCCAGTGAGTCAAATGCTTTCTCGTAATCAATAAAGGCTATATTTAGGAGTTGATTATATTCTGCGCATTCCTTTAACACCTGATTGATAGTGTGAATATGATCTATTTTCAAATATTTCTTACGAAAGCCTATCTGATCATTTGGTTGATTGAAGTCTGAGGTTGCCCTCATTCTATTAGCGATTACTTTCGTAATTACCTTGTAAGTAACGGTCAGTAAGCTGAGCAGCCTGTAATTTTTCAAGTCCTTGGCGCCTCCGTTCTTATGAATTAAGGTAATGATTTACAGCAGCAAAAGGTCTCGAAAGCGCTTGTAACCATTGCAGGGAGAGAATTTGCCACATTTTGCTAATTAGTGGGCCCTTATCACCTTTATAGCATCTGTGGCCTTTTTTCAGTTGTTATTTCGCTGCATATTTGCTTGTAGGTCGCCAGGACCACTTAGCTTCGCGTCAGCGTTGCGTACGTTGTATGCAGCGCGCAGGCTTTTATGGCCATAACAGTATCGAATTACAAGCGCGGCATTAGTGCTACGCAAGCACCTCTCGCGTGTAATATGCGGTTGACAAAACTGAGCGGATGTCTCTTTCACCGCCGTCTAATTGATATTGCTAGGAACAAGGCGACCACGAAACGAGCAGAGGTTCGACAAAGAGCGCTCAGTGTAAAGCCCGCTTCGTGTTCGCCTTGCTTCTAACCATAAATATGTGCGTCGTTTCCCGGAACGCAAGCTAAAGGTTTAAGGTAAAACATACAAAACTGGCATGCGTCTCAGGAGCTGTCGTGAAACATCCTTTTTGATGGCTGCCGAGAATGTTTCGAAGCGTGTTTGATTCGTCGTTTGTTCACTAAAACAGATTAATGAAATATTAGTGCGCACCACGATGCTTGTTTCAAGAAGTCATAAAGCTTAAAAACCGCAGTCTTGGTCGCGAGTTGTGCTTAAACATCATCCCTGCTGGCTTTTCCTGAAAAATACATTCATATACTTTCAGCAAGGAATGAAATGAGAACACGGAAACTGAGGTGGCAACAAAAAAACACCAGCATATTAGCTCCCGGAGAGCAAATACAAGCGAGGTTGATTAGCATTTCTGAAGGAGAGGCTTCATGCCTTTGAAATGAAATTACCTGCCGCTAGCATTGAGTTTCTTCTTGCTAAGAGCTTTCTATTTTGCTGTGCGTACCTCAGTTGTTTTGTTCGGGTTTCATTTCTTGATGATAGTACGAGACACTTAACAACGGCGGCTGTTACACTTGGCTCTTTGTCCTTCAGCATCTCCCATATTTCGGCGACTTGAAGTACTTGCGCGTTAAAAATAAGAACGCTCGTTTAGTGCCTGCCACCGTGTGAGTCAATGCATCGTAGTACCACTTGAAACGCGAGGCATACCTAGAAATGGATATTTTAAAGGACAAGTGAAGAACGTAGTGGCTTGAATTAATTACGGACTGATTTTCCAGAAAATACAAAGAGGTATGAACATGTTTGAGCTCCCATCATGGTCTCAATTTTTGTTCTTACCCAGTATAAAAGGGGTGCTCAGCACCATTGGCAGCAGAATGGTTCCTGTGGCAGCCCAGGCCGTTGGAACCGCGCCCACTCCGAAGTAGTCGGCGGTGACCACGTGTTTCATGGTCGTGAGGCATCCCAAAACAATCGTAGCCGCCGCTGCGCAAGGTGCGTACGTAACGAAACTTCGTGTCACGGCTAACACCATAACAGCAGCGGCAAAGAGAAAATAGCACACGCATGCGAGCGTCGTGCGGGAGACGAAGCCTATGTCCGCCAGTAGCGGTAAAACAGCGCGGCCCACAAGCTGCGACGGCGCTGAGCACGTTATCGTAAGATCGGCCTGCAGTCGCGTTGCACCTCGGTCCAAACCCGAATCTACCAGGGTCACCAGGAATGTACAGTCGGTGAATTCGGCGAGCACAGCGCCCAGTACGACTGCCCAGAAGGTCGGCGTCAGAATAAGCTGAACGAAGGAAGCCGTCTCGCCTTGCGTTGGCCTTTCCTTTTTGCGCTCGTTCCTGCTAGTGAGGACATCGAAAGAAGCCTTGCCCTGGTCCCCATTGCACTGATCCTCTGGTAAGCGGGACGTTGTGGGGGATCCCTTGCGGTGACCATCGTTCTCTTCAGCCACCGAGCAACCGATTGTCCGCTGTCTCTCGTGAACTTCCCAGAAAGGTAGTTCGCTGTCGACTGGGCTGTGACTAAGCACTTTTGTCGGAGAATCCAGAAGGATGCTTATATCGCTTCTTTCATTTTTCGTTTTTAGTGTCAGCCACCGTGGAGTTTTTGAATTTTCATCTAGAATTCCGTTATTCGCTCTGCATGTTGAATTCATCATTAAGCCTTCCACGCACTTATATTCGCGCTCTGTTTGGTACCTTAGAAACGCAGTTATTTTCCTTTAGAGATTTTCGAGCTGTCACCTCATTGCAGGCTTCACGCGCGGTCACGCTGTTCTCTCCTTCGACGCTTCGTTTTCCAATGCTGTAGCAAACTATGCTCTTAGCGACCCTATCTAATTTTCTGTTCAGAACCATCGCCGTCTCGCGCTCAGAAAAAACTCTATTCTCTTTCGTTTTAGTCGAGCCCTTGATATTCTGTTCGCTTTGCTGACGTATCCTCTCGCTTTCAATGCGCTTCATGGAATTTGCTCTTCTCCTTGAGTTTGTTACGTCGGCCGACTTCCGTGTCCAAGGGGGTTCCTTGAGAGCGAGCAGAAGTGGTGTTACGTGCAGAGTGATCCCGGCGAAGATTAGAATGAGTTGACGGAAAGGAAGCACTTCGCTCAGAAATGTGAAAATTGGCGGATAGATGAGCGACGACAGTGAGTAGCCGGCGCAGCGAATTCCCGTGGCCACGCCTCTGTACTTATCAAAGTACATCATCAGAATAACGGTGACGGCCATCGACACAAACCCGGATCCCGCACCTGGGAGAAAAAAAGACGAGTTCGCTAATTAGAGGTTGATCAATAGCATCTCTGTGTAACGCTGTCTTTGTCTTACTAACGTTATTTACAAGACACTTGCTTTCTGCATGCTGCAACAAGCGTAACTAAGAAAAAAGACTACAGCGAGAAGGAAGACAACTGTATTTCAAAGCCTGAAAATTACAGGGGAGTGTTTTTTTTATTTTAATGTTAATCAAACTGTGAAATGAGAAGCGTAATATTTGCGGATGTCAGGCAATGCAACCCCCACTAGAACAAAACCCAGAAAGGAAATACAGGAAAGAGAGAAAGGAAAAAAAGGACACTAGCCTTTTCTTAAAATTTTACATGCAATTGCTCAAAGCTATATGAATGCGCTCCCAATTACGCATTTTCACCAAAATAAATATTCATCTATTCCGATTGCGAGCCCGATTTGTGTTGATGAACTGAACTCACTCACGGCAGTTCAGACCGGGCTTGCAGCAAACACCAGAGCTGAGCCGTCAGACGGAGATAACACCGCGCGGAACGAGTGAAGGCGCTGTATGGAACGCGTTTCCGCAAGAGCTTCCTATATTTTTATAGCTTCCTATAGTTTTAGACGGATAAATAACTAATCAAAATACACTTTCCCACTGAATAAGAAGCATGCATAACGCTTATTCTTAAAGAAAACACTCAACAAAACTTTGCTCTGAACCACACTGCCTAGAGTATAGACGAGAAGGGAAGCGAACGGAAATGCTTTTTCAGGTAATGCTAAATGCGTCACGGCATATAGAATAATGGCCTCCCGTCATTACAAGCATTTTCTTAGCGCTGAAGAGCGTAATTTCAGAGTAAAGGTTTCGAGAAAATACTTCACATTGACTCAGAATGGAATATCGACTAGCATTTCTTGTTGTTCATGCAAGCCTCTGCACATTAACGCCAAACTAGTCCCGCCAGCCGGGACGAAGTTCATCCTTGTCAACTGCCGGCATTTGCTTTCAAGCTAGTCTCTAACGCTTTGCTGGAAGTCATTGTAACAAGATAACTGTAGCGCAACCAAGACGAAAGGGGCACACAGGACTAGCGCTAAGCTTCATCTAACTTTATTCACTAGCAGCGCAGCAAATATAAGGAAAAACCAGAGCACGTGCAGACACCAGTTCACACACACCACTTTCAACAGAGCCGTTCAAGATATGCCATCTCCGATTTGTATAGATTCACAGACGTATCCCTAACAAAATATACACCCCTCTTACTTTTATGAAATGCCTCCAGTAGTTTCCTTGCCGTAGTATCTTTGCTTTTACCTAAAATCTTTATCTCATGAAACCGTGGATGACACTTTTTGCAGGACTGGCAACTAGCCAGCGGCAAATGTTCTGCCGCTCGAGGGCACTCAAAACACTCAGCGCAATGCTGAGCAAGATGTGCACCACTTAGGTCTTTCAGTGAGCGCGCGTGCTCAACTGCCCTTTCATTGATGCACTGCCCTGTTAGGCCCACATAGACCTTCCCGCATGACAGCGGTATCTGGTAAAACACCCCGATGCAGCAACTCGTCAACTTGTTTGCATGTTTGACGCGGCAGCCACTCTTGTCTTTGCTCGCAATGCGCGCGCAGAGCTGTGCCAGCTTGCGTGAGGCCGAGAAAGCAACCGGCACGCCATGTTTGTTAGCCACTTTTTTCAAGTGGTGGGCTACCTTGTGCACATACGGCACTACCTCCGGTTTGACAGCCGTTTCTCTGCTGACACATGGGTGCTGCAACTTGATGGTTTTCATCTTCTGTAAGAGGGCTTCAACAACCACTGTGATGGCTGTGCCTGGGAACGCTGCCGACAGTAATCTGTCTACCTGCCTGTCATAGCTCCCTTGCATAGTATGACAGCACGATTTCATGAGAGCCGATTCAAGGCTAAGCATGGCAATGGCGCGTTTCACAGTTTTCGACTGAGCCGAAGCATAACGTTTTCGACTGAGCCGAAGCATAGTTTTCAACGAAGCCGAGGTCATTGTACTGCTCTAATACGCAAATTGAAGAACCACAGAGTTCATTATCATGCCAAAAGTAGAACACTTTTTTGCTTTCGTTTATGCAGTGGAGGCCATGACATCAGGATAAGGCTTACCTTGAACAAATCCGAATGTCAGGGACATCCACATCATGTCTGGAGCAAACACAGACGCGATGATGCCACACCAAACCAAAACACCTCCAATCATGCCAATTGTAGAAACAGCAAAGCCTCTAAGAAATGCAAACGCGATGGCCCCTGGAAAAGAGAAAAAACATACTTGCCGTAAGCAGTTTGCGGTTAAATAGGTACTCTTTCGTAAGCACGCATACATCTGTTATGGGTGCTGTGCAACCGAACCAGTAGGAGACCATTGAGTAACAGCAGCAAAGGCTTCGAGGCGATTTTCTCCAAATACGAGCGAATTCTTTTGTCTTCATACACCAGAGAACTCATTGATCATGCTTTGCAGCTTAAAGAATTGTTCATCAGCCTACAATAAGTGTTTTCGTTTTGCTTGATGCTGGCTGCGTAACACGTCTTAGGGATTAGGCGAACCCTGTTCTCTCTTATAGCCAATAGTATTGACAGGTGTTTGTGAATTCTTGTGTTTTTTACCTAGCTCTTTAGTGAAAGCGTTTTATCACAACCTGGAACCAATCTTTGCTCCTACTAACAGATTTAAGAATTTTTTTTTCCACGCACTGTCACCCAATAGAATGCACTTCCAAATGATGTGTTTTCCGCTGATAATGTAACAGTTTTTAAAGAAAGTGTACGAAAAACCCTGGGCTGATTTTTTGCTTCACTATCTACTGATTCATTTCTCCCCTTTGTACTCTTTTTCAAGTGTTTGCACTGCATTCTGTTCGGTTTGTGTTTTTGATTGCTTGCCAATTGTGGGGCTGAAATGAATTTTCATGTGACCTGTATTGCCCTCCTTGCTTGGTGTTCATTGACTGCAGTATGTTTTAAATAAATAAATTAAATAATAAATACACGAGTGTCAATAACTCACAATCAAGGTGGTTCTTGAAAGCAAGTTGAACCATTTTTGGTACATGCAGCGTAATGTCGAGTATGACGTCCCTGAGTTGCATTGGGCTATGAAGCGGGCCTTAGTCGAGAACTCGCCATGAGTTTCGACGACCTTGGATTGTTTAACGCATACTAACAGCTCAAAATAAACAAGCGTTTAACCACACTCCAATATCAAAATGCGGTCGCCACGTGTTAGATTCATTTACACGTCCTTGGGCTGATTAGCCGAACCCATTTGATTGGTTGGTTGTTGCAGGCTAGGTTTTAAAGAGGGGTTTCCACGCCTATAGACTGGCATTCGAAACGAGTTTTACATCTGTGTAGACTATTTTCATCGAGCAAAACCTCTCATAATTAATGCACAAATGCAATGAGCTCGTCAATGATGCACTGGCATAAAAAAAATGTCTTACATTGCAGAAAGAACAACCCACAATGCAGGTTTTCCTTTCGGCTCTTTTAATTATGAAATGCTTCCTGGAAACACAAAATATGAACTTTCAGGTAATTTTTGCAGCTTCATTGTTAATATTTAAACAATGTTTTTTTTTCATGGCAGTTGACCAGCTGAAAGAACAGCGCAGCTCAGGAGAGTAAGCAAAGTGTTTTAAAATGTAAGGTTATCTATCAAGCTAGAAAATACTAATCATTTTGTGTCTAGCCTATAGTTTGTATTTATTTTATTCTGCAGAGCAGAAATTATTACATCCTATGTTTTCTCGAATACTGTAACTAAGTTACCTTCGTGAGTCGGCGTAAAGTAACAAGCGTCAGCCACCAATAGATCTGTATACAGCGACATAATGTATGTGTTCATGCCTCTCTCAATAGTATAATGTCGGCCATACAGTTATAAAATACACCTTTTACTACTTTATGATATCTATCATTAGCTGAAACATACCCCAAAAACGTGAGACGTGAAAAAAGCGAAACACGTAACCAACGGTGCCGGTTAGGGATACAAAGCTAAGTAGAGGGCAAACGGTCGTAAAGTTTGAAGGTATTTATTGATAGGTATGCTCTACATGAATCTATCAAAACCATTCCATTTATCAGTTCTGCAAAGAAAAGTTTATATAGGCTATCTCATTTGTATCATGCTTAGGTTAATGTATTTAACTCATGTTAAATTCCTCCAGTATACAACGATACTGCACGTGAAAATGGTTGATAAATGCGATGGGTTCGGTTGGATAACAGCTTTGTATTTCGTGGTTTTATGTTTTATTTGTACAGACAAGATCCTATCGAGGGCGTGCGGGCGCGATTGTTTTGTGATTAAGCAGCATCCGACAAAAGCAAGAAAATAAGGTGGCCGTACCTTAACCAGAAACTCCTTTCCGTCTGTTGTGCTAACTATGACGCTTTAGACAATGCTTAGCCTCGAAGTGGTACTCTTAAGACATCTCCGAAAACGACGACAACTGCCCCCACCCTGTGGCAAAGGGAGCCCTCCTGACTTCCATCCATAAACAATTGATTGTCGTTGCGCGGTGACATAAGCAACACTTGTCGCATAGCGCGGTCTCTACGCTCCACAAATACGAATGCCAAGAAGGCTCATACGCTTCAGCGCGCTTTGAAGCTGGAGCGGGGTGGGATTCGGCGCTGCGGATGTGGTATTTCACATAGCGGCTCGTGTCCGACAAGTGCTCAAAGACCACTAAATGTGGCACCTGCATCAGCCTCGCCTTCGAGAAAGACCAACTCCTGAACACTGTTGTCCCCCACCAGCAGCCCCTTCAGCGACCAAAAAAACGGTTTCTTTACCGAAGTACTACCTCTCGCTGAAGTCTGTGACTCACCCTGCAAGCACTGGTGATTGTTTTCTTTGAAGCATATTTGCATCCGTAGCATTCATAGACAAGGCCGCCGTGGTCGCTCAGTGGTTACGGTGCTCGGCTGCTGACCCTAAGGGCGTGGGTTCGATCCCGACCGCTGCAGGCGCTTTTCAATGGAGGCGAGATGTTAGATTGCTGTGTACTCTGTGATGTCAGTGCACGTTAAAGAACCCCGGGCGGTCGAAATTATCTGGAGACCTCCGCTACAGCGAACCTCATTGCCTGAGTCGCTTTTGGACGATAAACCGCATAAACCATAGACTATTAATAGAAAGAAATTTACAAATCAAATTTTATTTCATTTCATTAATTTACCTTAAAAATCATTTTCGAGGTATTAAATACGGGGGAGGTGAACACCAAATTTTTTTAAAAAATGTCACGATGATGCGCTGTACAGACGTCTCATATATTTTTAATTATTGAAACTTTTGTACGGGTGCA